>CM057845.1:309588161-309599475 GCA_030068395.1 Apalone spinifera
AAAAAACCTCCCCCCCGACCCCCATCCCGAGTGACCTGTAGGACAACTCCCAAAATGTAAGTACAGTAAACTTTCGATAATGCGGCACCTTTAGGACCCAGTGGGTGCCGGATTATCAGATATGCCGGAGTACCAGAAGGGCGGGGGCTATGAGGGGTCAGCAGGGAACTGTGCAGCCTAGGAGAGGGTGGCACTGCGGGACCAACCTGGCAGCACCGCAGCTGCTCTGCCCCTGGCCTCCCCAAGTCAGCCGCTGCTGAAACTGACCAGCGGCTGACTTGGAGAAGCCAGGGGCAGAGCAGCTCCAATTGTCCAGCTGGCCAGAGCACTTCCGGGTTCCTGTTGGTGCCGGACTATCAGGAGTGCTGGACCACTGGATGCCAGACAATTGGAGTTTTACTGTATTTCAGGAGTTAGTTTTACCAGAACAAACTGCATTAGTGACCAAGATAGAATGTGAAAATACATCCTTCAGTACTTCAGGGTCCTTTTTATTGGGGCAGAGTACAAAAACTTAGCATGGCTGCCTAAAGACAGTAGTCCCACAAGATATACCATCGATGGGTAGAATACGGTGCTGTGTCCAAACTATCAACAGTAATGCATCGCTGTTAATCTCGTACCTCTGATATCTCCCTTTCTGTATGACAAACAGGGTTGGGTTTGTCATCTGGCTCCTGAAAGCCATCAGTGATAGTTATAACAGGAAATGCTGAGGGAGGCTGATGTGAAGAGACCTCTGGTGCCTTGCATGTGGACAAAGCAATCACAGCCTGAATGCTTCAGTTCTCCAGGGCCACTGTCTGATATTAACTTTCCCTAGGCAGAAAGGCATTCCGAATTCAGTTTGAGAATCTCCAGCACAAAAGTAGTATGACTAGACTGGAGGGTCTATCTGCAGAAGGTAAGTGTGCCTTTAAAAGACTTCCTCTCACACAGCCTATGTAACAGCAGCATCTTCTTACTAAGGAGCTCATTCTATTCCTTCAATGGGCTGTGCAAGGTCACTCCTCCTCCTCACCCACAGAATTACAGGAAGGGAACCAGGACTATTTACTATATCTTTTTGCCCTATCTAAAGGCTGACAAAGCTAATGATTCTTCCCTGACCTGCAAAAAGGAAACTATGCTTCATGCCAAGGACAAGTTCACTGTTCATGCCTGAGTGAACTGCAAGCTTGGAGATCAGCCTTCACTATGAGTGGACTAGAGAGACTGCATATGATCCAAAACAAAAATGTAATTCAGTTGCTAGGGACTGGCATCTTTTTATTCTGCTCTCCTGCACACAGTGACTGAGTCTTCTATGTAGACCCAATCAGCAGGAGGATTGCATAACAAGGACTGATTGCAGGACTGGACACCAAGAAGAATCCTACTCATGTCCTTTAGCATTCAGCATTCAACTTCAGTCCTACTTTTATTTACAAGTTCACCTCAGGATATAGGTGATCATCATTTGACACAAGTGCTTGATTGTCTAATTACCACGAACACCTCTATTATAAAATGCTTTTCCACTCCTTTAACAAGACCTAGTTTAGATTATTGATACGGTCTGCAGTAGTCATGCTAGCAAGAGAGATTCTGTTTAGGTTTTTTCCCCAATGTTAGATAGGAAAAGTGTTCCATTTTTATTTAAATCTGACAATTGCTTAACCATTCAACATTCAATTTTAAGGATAACATTACATAGGCGCATGCCAGGAATTGGATAAAGTGACACCTTCCTTTAAGGCAAGTATATAAACATACTATGACCCAATAATGTACTACTACAAAAAGCTTCAGAATGCAATTATTGCACTGCTCCCCACCTCAATATACACTAAGAAATTAATTACATAGCCAAACTTGTAAAAACTTTAGAGCTTATTTTAATTGAATACATTCTTAAAATACCAAAATAAAAATTCGCATGCAGAATGAAGTCTGAAGATACAATCTGAAAAACTAGTGCACAAAGCAATTTGTTTTCAGGCACTGAAGGCACCTGAATTGCACATATTGAGATTATTAACAAAGCTGTGTTTTCTTCCACAATTAGTGAAAAATATACCATATCCTACAAATATGGCATCGAAACAAGATTCCACCAATAAAAACCGTAATTTCAAACAAAAAAATCCCAAGGACAAGGGAGAGCACATCAAGTATACAAAGATCTCACAAATATCCTGAAGGAGACCAGAAACACCATCCCAGTTTGAGTAAGTTCAGTTCTAAAAAGCTTTGCATTCTTCTGTCTCCGAGACATTTACAATAGTAATGGCTCTGTCTTAGGTTAAGTAGCTATACCTTAAACTTGCTTTTTAGGATCAACTTCAAGTCACTGTTTTTTCTACCTGTGATAGAGGCGTTCGCTTGCCATTTAGCGCCATTTGTTGGGGCACCAGCTGCCCCTGGGGTGGCACTTGAGCAGTTTTTAACTTCTTTGCATCCACTTTTGAAGGGTGCTCTTCCTCTTCCTCATCAGAATCTTGCAAGCCATATTTAGAGAAATGAGCCACCTGTACAATGAGAAAAGCCAGATACAATGAGAAAAGCCAGAGTGTTGCTAAGGGAACACAAACACGGGGAAGATGGTGCCACAGACTTATGGAGTTGTGTGCTTAACTGTCCCTTGGCTGAAAGTCCCTGCTCTTAAATATTCTGAGTAACTGGGTACCGAAACATACCTGAGCTCTGTGGGACTTCACTCTTTGTATAAGACATTTTGTGTGCGAGAGAGAGAGAATGAGAGTGTGCGCGCGCGAGAGAGAGCGCGCGCGATCCAGTTCTTAAGGTACCTGGGAGCTTTTTTTGGACAGTTTGCACTTTGCGATAATTATAATGAGAATGATCTGTATACTACTTGAAAAATTTTACTGCTACAATTTATAAAGAGCACTTTAAACAAATGTAATAAACAGCTGAATAAAGGCACAGGAATTACAGCACTGACGGCTACTAGTTTAACCAGGATTCTGACTTCTGTTCCAGCCAGATCCTTCTACAATACAAAATTTACAAGCAGTCAGTGATGAGTAACCTTGAGCATTACCTTGAACACCCAAGAACCAGTCTCTGGACGGTACTCTTTGAATTGGGCTCCCTGCTTCCGAGATACTGCCTCCAGTCTGCCTTCATAATTGATATCTGCTAGTCGTTCTGGGCTCTTTATCAAGCAGCGAGATGTTTTATCTGTTGGCCAAACTCCATCCAACGTAACTTCAGCTCGTCTGTTAAAAAATAGACAATAGAAGGGCATGAGATAACTGAATTTGGCATGAGGCATTCAAAAAACATTTACATCAAGTTTAGAACAAATTAAATACTGGTTCAAATCAAGAGCAATGTGTAGGGGCACGAACAGGCACACGCCTCGCACACACTATGGGCAGGAGGGGCAACAGGCTAACCAGCAGCTGGCAGGGCCAGAACCTCTAGGAGGCCTGGGGAAACAGGGGAGGGAAGGGCACCTTCGCACCAGGCAGCATAATTCCACCCCCAACCCTGCATTCACCAGTAGGGGAAAACAGAAAAAAAATCATGACCTCAGCTTGCTCTGCTCTCCTGGAGCATCACTCTAGGGGAGGGGACAGGACAACCCCCCCCATATCACTCGTGGGAAGTGGAATGATATGACTGGGGAAAGCAGAAAAATCTGGCGCCATGTTGCTCAGCTTCCTCTGCTACTGACAGTGAGTGCTGGACCCTGAACGCTGGCCCAGCTAGTGCCCTTGACCACACTGCTTGGGGAGAGACTGAGCGGGAGAGGGCAGAGAATGCAGCTGAGGAGGGCTGTCCTAGTTCTTCCTCGGGCTGGGAGCAATGTTCCTTCTAAGATTTTCCATCCATGAGCGGAGTGAGTTGTGTCTTATGCACCAATATTGAGGTCATGTATGCTTGTTCAGATGGGTGCCACCATGGCACCCAAGATATTAACTAATGTGTGCATGTGCATAAAAAATGGAAGAAAGAATGCTAAAACAAGGGATAATTAACAAGGTGCATGACTTCAAATGTTTATTTAATATAAAGTCAAATCAAAAAATTAATACTGCAAAGTTTTCAGTATGTTAGATTAACCTCATTATTTTTCCTATTCCACTGAGGCGCCACTCAAGGGTTCTTACTGGCCTCCCTTACAGGAACTTAACCTGCTCCTGCAGAGTTCCTCCTCTGACTTCCACGTCATTATAAACTCAAGAAAAACATGATTTCAGTGGTCTGTCCTTCTACAGTAAGTTCTCAAACAATATTCTACTTTTATTATTCTGTTGTTTAGCGGTCACTTTCAGTTAGGCTGTGTGTTACACAGTTCAGTCCCCTTCCTGGGTGACTTAGCTGGAGGGCTGAGCCTCTCAAAAGCTGACAAATGGTCAGCAAAAGGCTGCACAGAGTCTTCTAATATATATGACCTTGGTGACAAAATGGGAATTTTGTGCCTAGTTAAAATCTGTTACAATGTTTCATATAGTAGATGTAGGACAGAAGGTGGAAGCAGGAGAGTGGTGTAAGATAAAATGACAGAGTTCCTCTGCATTTTTATTTATTTATTTGACATTTGCTGATGGTTCCATATACATCCTTGTGGAATGCACCCTCCCAACAGCTGACTGTACCAGATATACCTTAACACTGAAAAATTCATTTTTAGAGCTTGTTTAATCTTTCACACTGTATTCAGTTCTATTTGCTTTTCTGTTCAGAATTATATGCAAACAAATTTCACCACTCAAGTTGTGTTCACGATTTGTCATGTATTTTATAAACAAATATTTCTCTATCAAATCATTGACAAATGCACTGCAAACATTCTGTGTTCAAATCTTGCATTATAGGCTATTTTTGTTCTCTGATCAACCCTATGTATAAATGTCCATTAAGCCATATTTGTGTGTCAGACTATAAAAGCAGAATATTGTTTTTGAGAACTTACTGCAGAAGGACAAACTATTGAAATCATGTTTTTCTTGAGTTTGTAATAACCTGGAAGTCAGTTTGCTGTTGGGGAAGTATACAAAATATTTCTTGTATCTGAAAGGTTTTGAAGGGAATCGTTGGAGGAGCTCTATCAAAAGAACACTAGCCTCTGAAGTGGCAAGCCTAAATAAAAATTAAGAGTCTCTCGCTTGTCAATAAGAACATAAACATTACCTTGAACAGATTTTGACATTGCATGAAAATGACAGATCACCGGTATCATAGATACAATCAAGATAACTCAATTTTTAATAAACTGGTTTCATAACAATTATTCATTACTATGGGTCTAACAGGATACAATTTCTTCAAAGATGTTATGAAATAGGGGATATTCAGACTTCAAATTAATCGTGTAGACCAGCAAAAGCATTGTCTCTAAAAATACAGGGATTAATCCACATTAAAGGCTAAGATCTTGGAATTGGAAAACAAAATAAAATGGTTTTTAAACTATAGAACTAAAGAAAAGGGTGTTAAAGTAGCAAGATGAAGTTAATTTTTGTTCTCTCCAATACCTAGATGGATATCTTTTTTTCAAAATCTGTAATAGCTGGAACTTGGGAAACAACAAATTACAGCATGGCTATCATTCAGCTCTGTACCTTGTAGAATGTCTCTTTCCTCCCTTCAAATCACCTTTTTTTTTTTAAAAAAGGACGTTATAGATTTCCTCTGTTTCACCTTTGCTAACAAATTACAAAGCTATTTTGTTCTAAACTGATTACTGAAAGCACTTTTGTTCTGATATTTGGGGTGTTAATTATTCGTGTGTGTTATAAAGAAAAACCTCTATAAAGGAGTTGAGTTGGTTTTTTTTAACTGACTTCTCACATCCTACATTTTATCCTTTTATAGTGTTTCACACCATTGGTTATCCATGGCTGAGTCTAGGACTTCTATAGTCATTTCTAAATTATAGGGTTTTCTTGTCTCTCTTCAAAACAAGAAAACAGATTCATCCTTGATGACATAGGCAAACTATAACTCAGTGTTCCAGCTCCGCTTCTTTTGTTATCACTGTGTCCTCATTAAAAGTCTCTTTTGGCAGAGGCAACTTAAATCAGCGCTGTGGACTGCATAGGAACTCCATCCAAGAAGTTGCCTTGGAGAATATGCTACCTACTTTTGGGGCATAAAGACACACTACAGAGGAGAGGTTGACACCTCAATTCCAGGGAAGAAATTCTGCTGTCCGAGGCCCTGCATCAACATCTGGTAAGCTTAATATTAATTCACTGGGTCAGATTTTTACCTATTGCCTTCCCTGTGCAAAGTGGGGCCTAGAAAGCAGCTGGTTCTGGCCACCTGACAATTCCATTTCCATAGGGGTGCTTTCAACTGATGTAACTGTCTTTTTTTGGTCACATGCTTGTACGGCCTTGTAGGAGTAGTAGTCAAGGGGTGAGAAAGAGTAGAGAAGAGGAGTGGCTTGCACATGGGTTTGCAGTTTGCACTGATAAACTTCTGGTGCTAGCTGTTCTAATCTGTGCTGCAATGATTCAGTTCAGCCCAGAGGATCACAAGAAACATAACTGGCTTCCCAACACTTCTGCCAGGCAGAACTCAGTATAGGAAAGAGCTTTAAGGTTCCTTTTCTTAGTCTTTATGGGATAATCACATGGTCATTATCAGGGCTTGACAATCAGTGTAATCTACTCACTTGCGGCGAGTAGATTACAAGCCGGCACAGCCGCACAGCGCGATCAGCGCATGCGCAGCATGCCAAACCGCGCGGCTGGCAAGCGGGGCTCGCTGCCGCTTGGCAAGCCTGGTCATTTTTTTAAAATTAAGTGTGTCAAAGAAGAGATAATAACATAGTTTACAATTGTTGAGCCAAGAGAATTAACGATAATAGCATTAGAAAATCCCCAGCAGCCTCGGCCCTCGGCAGCAGCTGCCCCCGAGCTTCCCACGTGGCTGCAACTTCGGCCCGTGGAAACCACCTGGTGAGCCCACCACACGGTTGAGACTTCAGCCCCCCAGTAGCAGCAGCTACCCTCCAACGCAGCCCAGCCCCTGCCAGTCACATGGTCCAGCAGGAAGGTGAGTGCCACTGTGTGGCTCTGGGAAGAAGGTGGGCAGGCTTGGAATTTTTTGTGCACGGCCGCATAGGAGTGCACCTTGGAGGGAACACAGGTTGGGAGGTAGGGTCACGTGGCTAGTGGTCCTTCATATCACCCCCCCCTACTAGTGACCCCGGCTCAAACAATGAACAAACCACATACCACACTTAGGTTCAGAAACACTACTGCCACTGTCTAGTAGGTTTTGTCCAAGATTAATAATACAACTGTATGCCTAAAAAAGGGGTTTTTAGATTTGTGGGCTGCTGGGCTAGCTAAAATAGAAAGAAGCCCTTATGACAAGAAGGATTATAGTCCTGTTTTAGTGATCGGTTTACTTAAAAAAAAAAACACATTTAGTAGGCTACCCACACTCCAACCAAAGAGAACACAACGTCTGCATTACCTATTTAAACCTTCACAAACTGGTGGCTTTTGATCATCATCAGGATAGACGATAACTTCTTTCCTGCGGATATGCACAATCTCATCCAGATTTAAGTTAGTTAGATTTACCTCTCCTTCAAAGTAAATGGACCCATAACCTGGAAAGTAAAACAAACCCAATCTGTATTTTTGCTCCCATAGCCAATGCTAGAATACTACCATAGGGAAGTGCATTGACAATCTCTGCAAGGTAAATATTCATGTTTTATACATCTTACCTGGACTATCTTTAAAATTGCTATTCAAATACTTCATTTCTATTCCACTAACTCAACAAATAATTGAGCAGTTTATTTCCTTTTAGCATTGTAAAAGGGCAATAGTTTGTCTGCTGGCCATTGCTACCTCTCAGTAATAAATATTGGTTCCTAAGTGGTCTGGAAAAGATACTTAAGTTGGACCACTCAGGAAAAGTGACCTATCTTCAATTACAAAGGGCTGATTAAAAAAATCATTTGTCTCCTTGCTGAATTCAAAGTACTAGAACTACACACAATAGTCTAGATGCCAATACAACTACTTGGGGGAAGTCTTGCTGTTGTATAACCAAACTAGTTTTACATTCAATTTCTTAATATAGTCATAAGGCTTTTGACCGAAGAACTGCCCTGGCAGCTCATCCGGCATCCTTGATCAGTGCCTATCTTTTCCCAAGCACTCACTGAAAGTTACACAGCGATTGTTTTGTCCAGAGTTCAAGAAATAAACTTCTTGAAAGACAGTGTCAGACTTTAAGTATTCATTTATTTCCATTTTCAAAAAAATCATATTATAACTGACCCTGTAAAAATCCAATGTGAAATGCAAGTAGTAACAACCAACACTCAACTTGGTCAATAAAGCTGAGCTAGAACAATTTTATGGAAAATACTGAGTCCAAAGCTTGGACTCAAGCTACCTGTAAGTACCTAACAGATACAAAAATGTTTGTTCTTTTCCGATGCCAAGTGTTGGAATTCTACAAGCTATGATGTTAGTTTCACTGTGTAACCCAATTCACACAGCTTAAGAGTACAGCCAATTTGCAAGTTATTTAAAGATTTCCCCCCCATCCTTCGCCCCCACTTAGGGCTGATAAATTTCCCACACAAGATAGCTATTTTACATTCATGCTGAAGGAATACCAAGCAAATACACATAAATACAAGATACACATCAATACAAAGCAAGCACACAGAGCAAAAACGATTCTACACTCACCTTTACGACCTATAGTGAAATCAGCCACAACACACTCTCCTTTGTCAGTGGTAAGCTTGGCTAGATCCTCCATTGATGGGATGGTATAGTAGCCAACTCTTGTTAGAACAATTCCTACAACAGAAAATAAACTTAGCATGAAGAGGACGACAAAGTTAACTTTAGTTTTCTTGGCAAATGATTAAGAAAATTCTGAAGGAGAGCTGAGAGGCCCTAAACAGAAGTTGAGAATGAGTACAATGCAACTAAACTAACAGCAAAGCCAGAGCACAAATGGGCCTATTCTTCACAAATATCCAGACCTCGTATTAACGCTGTCAAGTTTATATTAGAGAGAGACATTCCATGAACTGTATGTCATCCAAAATAGGATGAAAACATGGAATTATCCTGGGTAAGAGGGAGAGAAGATGGTAGGACAATTTGTGTTTCAAGGAATGACATTTGATGGAGAGAAAGCTGGAAACTGTTCAAAACTAAAGGGCATTATAGATTAGATTAAAAATGAAGCAAAGGATGGGGTAAAATGATAAGCAGGAGGAAGATCTGGAAGACAGACAGACTAGAGAGCAGCACCACACAGCAGTGCAAATCTGACCTGCTGGGTGCAGACTATATACATTCTCAGTCTCCTCTTCACGGTCATCCTGCAATGACTCATCGTGGAACGAGGCATCTTCACTGCTGCCTTCCAGACCATTTCGCAAAGCAACTCGCATATTTAAAGCCACAATGGTATCATCAACATTATTCTGGTGTTTGTGCACTGCATTCTCTGGAGTCTGTGGGATGGGTTTGGCAATGGGGTTAGTGTAAAATCTAGTCACTTCGTGGTGATTGTCCTCATCCTCTCGCTCTCCCTCCTGTCTGTGGTTCTCATCAATAGATCTGGATAAAAAGTTGAACCTAAAGAAAGAATGAAGCCATTCAAACAATCATTGCTAAAGACATCTTGTGTCAGCCTTACAATACGTAATTGTTTCTCATCTCATAACAGAGCACACCAATTACCTCCACACAACAAAGACATTGCCATATGTAACATTAGATATTAGTACCTGGACATAGATTACCTTGTTTTGGGGAAATGGGTTTAGAACTGACTATGTCTTGTTGCCCAAAGGATCAAGGCAACCTCAAGGTAAATATGCCCAATTCACAACTGGCAACCTCAGCAGTACAGAGCTAGTGGGCACACAGTTTTTGTATTTCCTTTATCTTTACTAGTTGGTAATTCCAGGTCAGGACTGAGATTAGAGCTAGTCAGTAATTAAACAGAATGTTTGGCATTTTCTAATGAATAATTTGTGGAAACTTATGAAAATAGGTCAGTTTTGACAAGGTTTATTTCAAAAGATTTGGAAAAAACTATTTTGAAATTGCTAGAATGGGATATTTATACAGGACATGAACCAATGTTTTTGAATGGTCTCTTCACAAGTCTGGATAGAAAATCTCCCCCCCCCCCCCTAAACAGCTTTGAAATTTTCAAAGGATGGGGAAAAATGTTTCCTGTCCAGTTTTAATTGATACACTGGTGATAAAGTCTGTACCAAACATAAGACTGCCATACTAGGTCAGATAAGAGGCCCATCTAGCCCAGCATCCTGTCTTCCAACAGTGACCAAACCCAGAGATTCAGAGAGTACATACAGAAAAGCGATTCACCCACCTTCCCCACCTGGTGGTCTGAAGTTTTGGGTTGCCTAGAGTGTGGCTGATAGCAACTGATGGACCTATCCTTCATGAACTTATCTAGGTTTTTTTAAATTCAGTTATACTTTTGGGCATCACATCATCCTGTGACAATACATTTGACAGGACAACTGCAAGCTGTGTGAAAAAGTATTTTCCATTCATATTAAATATCCTGCCTCTTAATTTCAATGGGTGACCACTTTTATTCATTGAAAGGGTAAACATTCACTTTTTCCACACCAATCATTTTATAGGCCTCTCTCATAGGTCTATACCACTGCTTCCTAAGCCAGACAGCCCCAATTTTTTTTTTAAGTCTTGCCTAATAAAGAAGCCACTCCACAGCCTTGATTATCTTTGTTTTTTATACTTCTTGGTTTAGAATTTGTTAGCCTAGAAACTGAAGTCCTGCACCAAAACAGCTTGCTTTGCGATTAAGAACTTTAGTCTCAACTAGATGGGGAGGGGAAAAAAAGTCACATACAAAAATAAAGCAGCAGCATTGTTATTACCATTATTAGTACAGCAGATAATGAAAAAAGCTTGCTTTTCAGTACTATTGTTTGTGAAAGATGGTCCCTACAAGGTTAACTGATAGTATTAAAAGCTCAGTCAGTTGTCTCAAACTCTTAGGGAGGGAAGAGATGCTCTCCAAGTTCTGTCCATACTTCAGTGCTGCAAAGATGTGTCTATAAAACAGCTCTCGTAGAAGATTCAGTGGATCCCACAAATAACCACTTGCTTAGAAGTAAGCTCATGGCTATGTACTATATAGACTCTAGAATTTTTTTAATAGGTTTATTTGTTCAAAAGAAAGTACAGTAAAAAACTCCATTCGTCCGGCATCTGATGGTCTGGCACCATCAGGAAGTGCTCCGGGTAGCCGGACCATTGGAGCTGCTCTGCCCCCAGCTTTCCCGATTCAGCCGCTGCTG
>CM057845.1:309601922-309623273 GCA_030068395.1 Apalone spinifera
AGAGCAGCTGGGGTGCTGCTGGGTTGGTCCCGCAGCGCCACCCTCTCCCACGCTACGCAGTTCTCCGCCGACACCTCCCCACCCCCGACCCCTCAGAGCCCCCCTTCCAGTATTCCGGCATAGCTGATAATCCAGCACCCCCTGGGTCCTAAAGGTGCCCAATTATTGGAAGTTTACTGTACTCAGAGTAAACAGGATTACAGTTTGTTTGCACAGAAAACAAGATAGACCGACCAGTATTGTCAGGACAAAAATCCTCTACCCAAACAAACTAAAAACAAAAATTCAGAATTGATGTCTATAGGTAATTTGTCTGAAAGCAATCTCCTTTTATTCTCAGTTTGGCTGATTTAGCAACAACACTATAGTTCAATTTGAGGTCAGGTTAGTGCTTTTGTGGGTGGCTTGATTTTAGTTCTTAAAATTAGCAAAGTGCACATCACTTCTTCAGAAACCTACTTTAGCAATACTGCAGCTTCTTCATAGTGCATTTTCCCCACACTAGTAAAATAAGTGTCAGAATTTTACACTAACGTTTGTTTGAGAACAAAGTTGCAATGAGATCTCACACATGGATTTATAATTTGTAACTGTCGTAGGTTTAGGTGCCTGATATTTAGAGATTTTGAGCATCTAATGACACCCCCCACAGCTCATTGGAAATGCCAGGTGCTTGGCATCTCTGAAAACCAAAGTCTTCCATATAGCACCATAATATATGCAGTTAGGTATCCCAAGGGGCTGTCTAGTACTTTTTCGCCATTTTACATGTATTTGTTGAGTACCATTCAGTTTCATGACTTCCTTTTTTGCAACTAATCCAGATAGAGAAGTTACAACCACCACAAACTGATCCATAAGAATGTGTTCTGAAGTATTTGAAACCTCACCTCTTCTTTCTTCTTTGGGTCTGACATAGGGTTTCTGAAGAGAGGAGAATCTCCGAAAGGTGAGTAGGTCAAGCTGTTGAGGTGCTGCTGGAGGACTGCCTGCTGGGCAGCTGAAGAATTTGGGTCTGTCAATGCTACATAAAGTTGGAGATGTTAAATCTTTTCTAACCATGTATTTAGCACTCAGACTCATCTCAGGACTGTTCCACTCTCACAAACAGGGCATTCAGAAGTGGTCCCTTTATCAGATCTATTTATTGTGGGTTTTCCCAGTTTTATCTGATGACTTCAATGTCAGTAAGTAAGTAAGTATTTACTGTTTTACCACTGCCAGCCCTATAAAACCAGCACTTCAAGGGGCAGCAAGTTGAATTATTCTGATACACAAGAAAATAATCTACCAATTCTGAAGTGCAAAGCTAAGCAAAGGGAATTGCAGATTAGCCAGGAGCCTAATTTGGCCTGGCACAACCTTATAACTTATCTATACTTGTTAGAAATCTGGTGTTGAAACTGTGTCCCTTCAAAGTCTGATTAATTTTGGTCTAAGAGCCTTCTCTATTGGTTTGACTACCTTGAAATTCCCTTGTTCAGCTGATTATTCACCATGACCCACAAATCTTTTAGAGAGTCACTGCTTCCTGGGACAGAGTCACCCTATACAAGGCCTATGTTTTTTGTTCCTAGCCAAGTACATTTACCCACATTACAAGGACTATTTGCTTGCTCCTAGCATACCAAGAAATCCAGATGGTTCTATGTTAGCAACCTCTTCATTAACTACCACTCTCAAAATCTGAGCCATCTGCAAACTTATTCAGTGATGATTTTCCAGGTGCTTGATTAATTAGCATGGGGCCATGAAACAATCCTTTCAGAATGCCACTAAAATACAGCCTCTCAGATTCCCCATTTACACTGAGCTATCAAACAGACAGTTTTTATTCAGCTTATGTTAGCCATGTTAATTTCACATTCTTCTAGGTTATTTTTTAATGTCATGCAATACCAAATCAAATACCCTACAAAAGTATAAGTATTACACCAACACTATTACCTTATCAAGCAAATGTGTCATTAAAACAAATCAAGTCAATTTGACGGAATCTCTCTTCCCTAAACCCATGTTGATTGGCAGGGCTCGCTGAACAGCAGCGAGCCCTGCTCACCAGCCGCGCCGTCCGAGTTCTGCGCATGCGCAGATCGCCTGAACCCGGCTCTTCCAGGTTACAATCTACTCGCCACGGGCGAGTAGATTGTATAATTTGTCAAGCCCTGTTGATTGGCATTAATTATATTCCCCTCTTTGAATTCTTTACTAAATAGAATCCTGTATCCACTACTCCATTCTTGCTCAGGATCTGCAACACATGAATCCAAGGTAGCGAGACAAAGTAGTGAAACTTGGTAAATTGTACACTTACCGACAGCAGGCTGCGGAGCGCCAAAACCCAGGGTGGCTGTTGATGTATTGAATCCAGGGGCTCCAAATGCTCCCGTTCCCAGTGTTCCTCCTAATTTAGGCTGGGTGTTTCCAAATAGTGATGTCTGCCCTGCACTAAGAGCTACAGAGAGGATAGCAGCAGTTTACAGACTGTTTAGTGAGCTTGAAGACAAATTAAATTTATTCCACACATTTAAGAATTCTCTCATTTACCAATTTTTAAACTGCAAGTTTTATTGCACCCATGTAAGCTATCCGTTCAGTCTTACAAGTCAGGGGAAGACTCTCCTATTCTGATCACTATCAAAACAAATTAATCCAATCCTATACAGTCTTTGAACCATAGAGCTTTTAGTGCTCCTACCAAACGCTTTACATTAGGAAGACCGAATTTCAATACAGATCAGGTTTAAACAGAATAAATAAAAGATCACTAACCAGAGAGCTAAAAGTTAACAGGACTAGATACCACAAAGATTTGGCCACTTGAAACTTAAAACTGCAGTTTACTAGATAACATAATACTCCTGTGTGAACCCTCAACACCTATTAAAAACCTCTTCATTGCACATGGTCTTGTATGAACTAGGGCAAGGGAGCGGTGGACGTGCTAAAGACATTTCCAAGAATGCAAACTCAATTTCATTCTGCTGAGGCAGACAAGTGTCTGGATTTCCCCCAATATCTGCTACTACAGATCCTGGACCAATACTACAGTTAGCAAGAAATCCCAATTATGGTTGCCACAGTATCACACACCATCCCCTGGGGGCTTTTTTTTTTTTAACCTGTTCCAAATCCTGTTCCAAGTCCAGTGCCCAGAGTTCCAGCTGCAGGCTTGTTTCCAAAGATACTATTCCCAGCAGTGCTCGCACCAAAACCTAGGATTACAAAGAATCAGTGCACTACTTTTAAGGTAACATTTAAACTTCCTCTGCAAAGGATTCTAAGCGAACAAGCATCACCTGGTTAAGGATAGTTATGCCATCATTCGTGAACGCAAAAAACTTCACGTTTTGAAGTTCCAATAGAATTTAAGACCTTCAGAGAGTGAAAAGGTGTTTTTAAACACCACTGGAGTTTAAAAACATCTTTGTAGTAGGGATATAAAAGGTTAATCAGTAAACATCACCCTTAATGGGTGATGCTTACTGGTTCTGGTTAACTGGTAGGGACTGAAGCAGCTCCCAGCCCCTCAGGGGCTCACTGAAGGCAGGGACTGCTCCAGCCATCCAGAGCAGCCCCTGTCAATGGTAGGCCTCTGTGTGCTGCAGGCAGGGGCTTCTCTGACTGGACTGATTTTATATCCCTATTTTGTGGCATATAGATCGGGTTAAATTTGGACTGGATTGTCATTATGGATCACCAATTAAAAAAGCCGCTTTGACGGCACATCAGCAAGACATCCCTAAGTAAAGAATCAAACTAGAACACAATAGGAAGACAAGTGTGCTCCCTAGTGAGAACACATCTTCACAATTAGGCTATATCTAAACTACATTCCTCTTTCGAAAGAGGGATGTAAATTAAGCAGATCAAAAGTACAAATGATGGGGGGGATTTAAATATCCCGCACTTCATTTGCATAATCGCGTCACAGTGTTCTTCCGAAAAAGGGTATTTCGAAAGTGAAACCACTGTCTGGACATGGTTCTTTTAAAAAACACACCAAAACCTTTTCGTAAAACCCTGAGGCATACACGATCTTTCGAAAAAGGGTTTTTCCCCTGAAAAAACATCTACACAGCAGTTTCACTTTCGAAATACCCTTTCAAAAGCAGCTGACACGATTATGCAAATGAAGTGCAGGATATTTAAATCCCTGCTTCATTTGCACTTTCGATCTGCCTAATTTACACCCCTCTTTCAAAAGAGGAATATAGTTTAGACATGCCCTTAAATACCTTTAAGCAGCCATTAAGAACTCACTTTTTTTTTTTTAAACTTAAGAATAAGTTTTTGGCCATTTGTTTCTAATGGGTAACTTGGAAGAGAGCCACAAGAAGATTTTTCTATATTAGCACACTCCTCTCAACAAAAGATGGGATGGTGGAGAACTAACCTGCCTACCTGAATCTAATCTGCCTATCTGAAGAGAGGCAATTCTTGGATTTAACTGATGACTCAACCATTAAATATTTAGAGTTCTGCACATGGGTGTCTACTTCTTTTCCTCTCCAATCTCTTGCCAATGCACCCTCCACCCCACTTCCCAATAAACCAGCAACTGCATAAAGGTTTGTAAGCAATTCCACTTGTTTTTAGGAGGAGAATAAGCATTACAGAACAGGATTGCCTTCCAAGTCTGTTTCAACTGCAGGTATTAAGACTGCAGGTTTAACTAAAAATCAGAAAGGACTAAGGTATGGCAGCAGAACAAGATGTTTAAATTTCTTTAACCCTGCTGGACAAAACAAGTCCCATTTTACACTGTTTATACCACACACACACACCCGATTGTTACTGAGACAATTCACAAATCGAGTACAAAGAAGTGCACAGTTCAATGCCATTTGTCTAATTTAAGAGAAACAATCCAAATCTAACGAGAGAGAGAGAGAGAGAGAGAGAGAGAGATTAGTGGTTAAATTGAAGATTGAGAAGCTATCCAATTAAAAAAGCAAGTGTTTAATACATGCAAGGGAAACAAAGTCAGACCAACAGCATTAACATGAGAAAAATTACCAACCTCTTACAAGTTGCATCAATGGAAGTATCACATATTAGATTAGTTAAGAATCAAGTTTGCTACAGCCAACATTGTTACTGAAATTACAACCTTCAGAGAACACAAGTACTTCAACACCAAAAGTCAGCAGTCCAAAATGATAGCCAGTTACTTTTCCACAATTTTGAAACACAGGACTTAACATTGACCTTTTATCAAAACAAAGATCTGTCATTTAAGCCTGACCAGCACAAATCTATCCCATGTCTGTTAAGCAGTCTAGTCAAAGCTCATTTGATAGTGACCTGAATCTATCTTTTGGGACAGGTGAGATGATTACACTTCACACACTAAGGCCTTGTCTATGCTATCCTTCCCTGCCAATCTAACCTACGCCACTTCAACTGCACAAATATCTACCACATAGCGAAGACAAGCTCTGATTTTATGCCAACACAAATCTGCATTTCAGTGGTTCTAAAACACACTATTTCTCCCAATTTTAGGATGCAGCTTCTTTGGTCTCAGCTCTGTAAAGCCAAAAGAACAGATTTCAGGGAATTGTCATCTTAAAAGACCACCACCATTGTCTTGGTATCTTACATAACCCTCTTAGTCACTCAACATTGCCTGCTTATGGAGCCAACATTAATGAAGTGCTCAGTACTTAAGTTACTAGCTCAGCTATAAATGAAGTAGTAGAATACTGCAACAAATACTATGTTTTACCCTGACCCTTACAAATTCTCCAAGATTCTGTATAACACATTCCATGCCTGCAAATTTTATATTGTTTGGATAAATATGCATCGCCTAATGTTTGCTATTAAGTAATGATGCATTTTCTGAAAACTCAACCATCTACTTCTAAAACGATTCAGAGTACTGTCTACAAAGTCTGCAAGAAGATGAAAGTATACTGAATCTGAAAATCTCATACAAATAGCATGCAATATCAGTTTACAAGCAAACGAGAAACAAGTCAATGACCAAGACTTCCAGCTTTCCCCTTCAGCAATATGCATCAAGCACAGCTTACCTGAGAATTTTAAGATTCACAATTAGTTAGCATAAGATTCAGTAGGCTGGAGTGTGGTATACTCAGTGTAACTTTAAGAGACTGAATTCCACTCTTATATGTACCAAAATTGGAAGTGTTTGTATTGGTTCCTAAAGTCAGGGTTGATTTGTTACCGAAGAGCCCGCTGCCAGTGGTTGTACCAAACGAAGGCGCGCTGGTCGTGGTGGTTCCAAATCCAGCAGGCTTACCGAACAGGGTCTGAAAGGAGAACAACATGCTTTTAAAACCCAGACACTGGATAGTAGAAGGCTACTAGGGAACTTTAATCTCCTAATTCATAATTAGCACTGGCCCATTATCTCTCATGTATAAAACTTGGGCACTGGTTTAGTTGGCTGTTTGGAAAACACTGATACAGCTACAATGAGACGGCATTCAAGTCAATTCTATTGCTCAACACATTTAACGAGTCTAAAGTCAGTATCATGTTTGAAATCCAACTCACCAACAGAATGCCAAAGTTGAATTAGCTTTTATTTAGTGTATCCATCCCAGAATTATGAGCAGATACAAATGCTCTAAAGTGTAGCACTACGGTACTCAAGATTTTGTATTATTCCTGCTACGGTTCTTTTAGCATGTAAATGCTAGAGCAAATTTTATTACCAATCTACTAAAGTGTATAAAACTAAATTCATATGCGAACTAGTGATTTTGAAAGATTTAGGATATTTTAGAAGAGTAGCTTTTCTTGGGTCGTATGTATGTAGTACAATAATATTCAGACAAAGTGAAGTAGTACAGCTCTTCTAATTTGTCTTGTCTAAGTGTACACTCAATATCAATAACTCCATCGGTTACTCAGGTACCTTTATCATTTGTGCTTTTGACACTATACTCCAGCATCTTGAGCATGTCTGAATAGTTCCAGTCATTTGCCTGACAGTTCCTGTAATACAGGATCGGCACCTCCATGAACACTAATCCCAGTCGATACATTTTATAATGTACCCTTAGTATAACAGTTAAGGCTCTAGTTCTGAGACTATTAAGTCACCTTGACAATTCAGATCTCTCTCCTTTGCAGGGGAACATTACTGAAAAGAAGCCTACTGCAGGCCTCTAAAATAATGAAGTTTACAGTCTTAATCAAATTTCATTAAGATACAGACATACCGAACCGCCAACACCAAATCCCGTGTTGGCTTGTCCAAACAGACCAGTTCCAGTTCCCGTTCCAAATCCAGTGGCAGCATTTGTGTTGGCAGCTGTTCCAAAAAGGCTTCCAGGCTGTGAGACTTGCGTTGCCCCAAATAAACCCTGCAAACATTAATTTTGTTTGAAAAAGACCAGTAACTACTTTACTAAACAGTTCTAGCAGTTTTGTTGGACTATTGCAAAGAAATAATTCTGAAGATCAGAGTCTATAACCAGAAGAAATAAGCCCTATGATATTAAATGAAATATATTTTCATTATACCTATATTACAGAAGGAATTCACTTTCCTACCATTGTGTTTGTATTTGGTTGTCCAAGAGTGCTGGTGTTCCCAAAAGAAAAGCCAGTGTTCTGTGTTGTGGTGGCCTGGCCAAATGGTTTGCTAAACAGACTGGTAGTCGGCTGAGGCTGCTGACCAAAAAGGCTTCCTGCTGTTCCTGTTCCAAAGCCAGTTGTACCTGTGATGGGTAGGAAATGAGAGGACAGGCTATAGAATTACAACTCAGGAGTCAAATTCATGCATTGAGTTGAGTAAGCCAAATGCACCCAGCAGTAATCTAAAATAGATGCTTGAACTGAAAACTGACTAGCACAATGTTAATACTGTATCCAAAATTCAAAAGTTAAAGGTTCATGTACCTTGTTAGATGTGTTTTTTCCAATCTGCCTGTGATCAGTGCTAGTTTTCACAAAAATAATTGGATTTATTCTAAAGAGGCAGCGTGCAAGTTCACTAAATATTCTCAAATAAATACAACTGACCAATGACTCATTTTACATGGCTAGCTGGACCTATACTGTACCAGCTGGACTGTAGTTAGAACACCTGCCTAGTCTGATTGCATAGAAGAAAGCAAGGCAACCAAGAAAAGGTTAACAAAAGGATCAATTCTTAGAAGAGACACCCAACATCAAATTCCAAGTCTACAACAACTTCTACAGCTGCCAATTCATAGAACTCTAAAATTCCTGCCAAACTAATTTTTCATTTTGTTTTTCCAGCCTCTAGAAGAAACAGCTTGACTAGTTTGTTTGCATGTGACTGACAAGACGTGCGGAAAGTATAAACCTTAAAAAACTTAGAGCCACATCCAAATAGCTTTCTAAATGAAGTGACAAAGTTCATGGTCATTATTAGACTCTAGAAATTCTTGAATACCTAACTCCTATAAAAGGTCTGTGTCTTGAGCACAGAACTCTTGTCTTTCCCAACTGGTTGCTCCATAGGAACAAAACTGCCACTGGCTGCAGATAAAAATCACATTAAGGCATTCTCACAGGAGCCTTTGGGTATGTCTACACTACAGCGTTATTTCAAAATATCTTCTTTCAAAATAGAAATTTCGAAATAATGCTTCTACACACAAAATGCATAGCAAAATAGCATTTTGCTATTTCAAAATAGCACGTCCACACTGAGTGGACTCTGAATCACATTTAAGGCTGGCTCTGGACCCAGTTCCAGCAGGGCACCAGGTCAGGACTTACTGTGTGGGGCTGCTGCCTGAGGCTGAGGTCTGTGTTTAAAGGAACCCCCACTCCCCCGAACTGCCAGTTCTCAGGTTTCCCTGCTTGCTTGTCTAGCTCGATGAGGGACAGCAAAGCATTTTGTCTCTGCGTGCTCTGGTTGCCCTCACTCAGGACACCACAGCACTCTGCAACATGGAGCCAGAGCTGCCCTGGGCACTTTCTGCAGACTGCTATTCAAGAGGTCCATCGGGGGGGTTGTCAGTATCCAGGAGGCCCTGTGGGAGAACTTCCACCCTGAGGATCACTAAGAGCCTCCCTGGTCTGCCCCACTGGTGGCTTGTGCCTCATTCCTCCCTCACATCCTTCCACTTACCCCTCCCTAATCCCCCTTCCTGATGTCAAATAAAATACACGTATTTTCATGAACACAAACTCTCTTTATTTAACAAAACTGGGGGGAGGGAATGCAACTCTGGTGAGACTGGGGAAAGAGGCGGGAGAGGGAAGAAGAGAGGGTGGGAGAGGGGAGGGGGAAACCTGCGAGGAGGGAGCTGGAAGGGGGAAGCAAGGGGAAGGGGAAGCTCAGGGTTGGGGGGTCTCACCAGACCAACTTGATTGTCATGCAAACCTGCTCCTGGGTTCGCATGTGGCCTTTCGTGGCCAGGCTGGCAGCTATCCTGCCCTAGACGGCCGCGTTCCTCTATCTAGTGCTGAGATCATGGACATTGGGGGCATCCCCCCCAAACCTGAACAAGGTCCATGACCTCCACCCTGGACCAGGAAGGTGCCCACCTTCTCCGGGTCCTAGCAGGCTCCTGGGAGCTGGCAGACTGCTCCTGGGGAGCGGTGGAGGACTGGCTGCCAGTGGCTTGCTGGCTCATGTTTTGGGGCCACTGGGTATAGGGCAGTGACTGCTGGCTCTAGGCTGGCACAGGCACTGTGGCCAGAGTCACCCCTTTAAGGGCTCCGGGGAGGAGGGCAGTGAGAGAAGTGTTCTTGGTTGAGGCTGGAGTGGCCACCAGGGCACCGTGGGAAGGCTGGAGGCCCCCCCGTTTTGAAATAAGTGTCTACACAGCACTTATTTCGAAATAGCTATTCGAAATAGCAGTTTGGCTGTGTAGATGTTAGGAAAGTTATTTTGAAATAAGGGCTGTTATTTTGAAATAACTTTGCTGTGTAGACATACCTTTGAAATATGCACAAAAACTACACATTACCATGGCAGGTTCAATACAATCTATAAGAATTATAAAATGTACCCAAAGAAAAATCTTACTCCTTGATGGGGTACACATTCACTGATTTAATAATTATACAAGTCTATCCTGATGATACTTCCCTACGTTGAGATGTGCAGTGTTAGCAGAATTTCTGTATTGCAACAGTTAGCAATCTAATTTATTTCTGAACTGTTCTTCCCATTAACACATTTCAGTTTTCAGCTAGCATTGAGATAGGTTCTTCCATAGGCCTAGTTAAAACACATGGAAATAGCATCACAAAAGTGAACTGCATTCACTGGTGTCAGTTATTTTCTGTGTCAAAAAACACTAGAATACAGGCACATGCTAAGGATGTAAGCGACTAGTTGACTACCTGATAAGCCATCACTTATTGGGTAGTCGAGTAGGAACTTAGCTAGTCGTTCCCCCTCCCCCACTTGCTGCCTCTGAGAGGGGCAGCAAGGGGGCAGAGCAGGAGCAGGGCTGGTGGGAGCTGGCTTAGAAGCCGGTTCCCACAGCACCATCTCCGCATGGGGGCAGGGGAAGCAGAGGGCAGCAGGGAAAAGGCACAAACAGCAACTGAAACAGTCCCACTTGCGAGGTCTGACTACTGCTCCTCTCCCTTTCAAATGTACAAGAGCCGCCTGCAGCTCTTATCCATTTCAAAGGCAGAAGCACAGCAGGATAGCAAGCACCCTCTTATCGAATAATTGAGTAGTCGGAAATTCCATCAACTACTCAATTGGCTGACTAAGCGAAATGAACATCCCGACTACATACAAACTGCTTGTGCTAAGATGGCAGCAGGAGTCTAATGTTTTCAAATATAATGAAGTAGAAGTTATCCAGATTCTGCTCTAATGAAGAAAGCAAGTTCCTGCAAGTGTTGAGTACATTTTCTATTGGGGTTCTGTCCTGATTTAGTTGGCAGAACTGAACTCTAGACCATCACTCCCATGTGGTTGATGGGGCCAAAGTCACTACCAGTATCGTGAATACATTATATTTATCAGTGATTTTTGTTAATGGCACACAAGGACTAAGGCTTTCTTGTAATGCCACATCCCTTCTCAATATTTGTCAAAAGACATACATCAGCGCAGGAACTGATGAAAGGTTTCCAAAATGTGATAATTATAATCTAGTTACATAAAGTGAGAGTTTGCCACCCCAAAATAAAATTGTCCTAATAGCAAAATGGGAAAAGATAAGTAGCCTTGAATTCTTAAGCACCAGTTAACAGACAAGCTAGCAGGTATGGCAATACTTACTTGTTCCAAAGGCTGTTTTATTCGGGCCGTATGAAAAACCTGCATTAGTGGTGGAGGATCCGAAGAGTCCTGTAGCTGCGCTGGAAGTAGCTGTGGAGGAGCCAAATAACCCTGCAGCTGCTCCCGCTGGGTTTGAGGGCCCTTTCCTGTTTGCCTGGTAATCTTCCAAGCGGAGTTCCTAACCCAAAAAAAACCAAAAAAAACCCCAATATTAGTTCTCTTTACCCAGTCATTCCATGTGGGACAAATTAATTTTGAGCAACTGTGCTGGTGCCTCAGAGCCAAAAGCTCAGAAACTGGACAGCGGCTGCCACTCTCCTCCCCACCCCACACCAAAAAAATCCCAGTATTTTACAGAGGATGCATTTAAAGTCTGACCCTTTAGAAAAGTTACAGGTTTCACTAATATTCTACGCTTAAAAGGAAACACTGTCAGAACTTGAATTAACTTACGTGTATATCCATTAGTTCATCTTAAACTTTTGAAAGTTGTATTTTTAAATAAACAATGACCTACCTGCAAAGTTAACAGGGCCTTTTGACTAGAACTACGTTTTACAAACAATTTGCTTTTTAAGTGAAGAGCTTCTAGAATTAAGGCCCTGAAGAGAATTTACATCGGAGCACTTCATAGCAGCCCCAACTGCTAGTCATTCTCTCATTTCCTCTATAATGAAGAATTGTTCTTTACAGTATGTTTCTCTCTTCCATTCCAAGAGAGTCTAAAAGTTAATTTCAGATCTGTAGGGTGCCATGTTAAGCATTTAAAAGCACAGCTGAAGAAAACAAATAGCAAACTGCTCTACTACGGGATAACAAATCATCCTGCCATAGGTTTATAAGTTTAGAAAGTTCACAGCCTTCAAAGAACATTAAATTGATGCCGATATTGATGATTAAATATTAATGTATTGTATGGATCCAATATCAGGATGTTCATATATCATAAAGTATAAGACCAAAGCTTACCGAGGGAAGCAGCAAGAAAATTTAGATCTTTGTTTTGACTAACCTCCAGGGATTTGCTTTCATATTCCTTCATAGCAGTAATACACTGGTGCTTAGTACTGATGTTAGTGCTAACTCCAGATTTTACCATAGTATCTGTGCCGGTTGGTGGCTGTAAGGAAAGAGATATTTAATTTGTTTTATGTTCAACTATGTTTTATTAAGTGTACTTGTCTACTTTTCAGATACATAATGCTGAAGTCTAAATTTAGTAGATGAACCAGAATGTTGTAGCATGATCCTACGTGTAGCTGCGCAGCCTTTATCAGCACAATCAACGCCCCACAATAAGTCTGAGAACTCAATGCAATTTGCCCGTTTAGTTTGCAAGTTTAAAGGCAACACATCCCCTGACTTCTGATATTAGTTGTCTAAACCTTTGAGAGTCATCCCTAATAACCTCTCTCTGTCCTACACAGAATTACATCGTGTGACCCCCATCACTTGTGATCAAGTTTGTCTTCACTCATCCTTGCATTCCTATGAAGTTCATGTCCTAAAAGACAGTTTCAGTGAAAAGTCTCCGTGTCTTAGGACAGTGCACATAGCATGCGGAAGCCTCAGCCCTCTAATTTCTCAAGATCAGTCACAGGGATGTGTGGCAGAGTACTCCACACCCACAACTCCTCTCCAGGGCAGATACGGAAGTTGAAACTTCCACCATTACCCCATTTTTGTAGTTTCTCCTCTTTCGGACCATCATTCACTTCTTAACTGCCACAGAATCTTCAAGGCTGTTTATTCCAGACACCTCTTAAAGGGGACTCATCCTAAAGAGTCACCTAGAAAGGTTCTTAGTGTTTCTATATATTTGTCTAGATCTCCACGGACTCAACCTGGCAGTATACCACTAACATACCAATAAAGCTTAGCCTCCATCACTACTAGTAAGAATTTAGTCTTGATTATGCACGAGATGTAATAGAATTTTTACTTTTATCAGCACTCTGAAAATTCTATTGTAAACATCAGCTAGAAACGGTCTGTGTGGCAAGAATTCAGACACGAGTTCTAGATCTATGCATCTCTAAAAAGTCTAGATGAGAAATTAGCATACATCTCCCACACAATTCAAGACTTTCCAAAATCAAAGTTTAAGTGGATGAATTATTTCTGGACAAACTGCTTGCATAAGCTACCACAACTGCAATAGTTCTACTGGCGTCCACATGACAAAAAGCAGTGTTGTGCCTTCTACAATTGCCTATGAATCAGCTGTTATATTCTAAAGGTCCCAGCAAGCCAACTATTAAGTAAAGAATAGCAGAAAGTACAGCTCTCTAGAGTACACAGAAGTTAGATCTTCAGCAGAACAGAACTCACATTAAATTTAATGGTAGTCCCAGTTGGAGCAGCAGCAAAGCTAGTTGGGCCAAAGAGAGAGCCAGATGTACCCCCAAAAGGGTTGGAGGTAGTGTTAGTGGTTCCAAAGAGACCTCCGCTGCTGGTACTTGTTCCAAAGTCTGTAAAGAAGAAAAAAAATCATGAGGATTTTTCCTTTTTTTTATTAAGAGCTACAAACCAATTTTATTCAAACCACACTCGAGTATTGAGATTTGAGGCAGAGTTAAGTTTCCAAATTGTGCATTTAAACTTAAAGGCTTTCCTTTTGGCTCCTTCTTTCATATGCCACCTAGATATCTTTGAAATTGATCACAATTTATCAGCGGAGGATAAACTTGAGATAGTCATGTATATAACCTGTCATGAAACCTACAGGTCAACAATTGTTAAATATATAAAAACAAACCATTACAATCATATGATCTTGTCAAGCTATTTAGATTATTCCTTCCCTAACCATTATTGTGCTATTTCCTCATGTTAGAGCTAAACTTAAGTTAACTTTTTGGGCAAGAGACTATATTGACTGTCAAACAGAATGTATATTTGTGGGAGACTAAATTATCACTGAGAACAACAAAGGCTACTAATACAGCTGCCGTAAGTGATATGAAAATAATGCTCTGAGTGACAAAGACCAGACTGAATCAATACAGGCAGAAATCAAGTACCTGTCACAAACTAATTCAAGACCACGTAAAACTACATACCATCACAAGATTAAGAATATAGGTCTCAAATATAACTTTGTCTGGTACCCATTTCACCTTGCTTCTCTAACAACCATCTCCAGTTTGGAAGGCTCCCCAAGTTCCTGGTTTAAAACTACCCGCATATCTTCCAAAAGCTCCTTGATCCTCTAAAACAGGGGTCCCCAACGCGGTGCCCACAGGCACCATGGCGCCTACCGGGGCATTTATGTGCACCTGCCTAGCGCCACCCCCGGGCATGCGGCGCATGCACACCCTCCACCCCCAGGTGGCCCAGCAGCCCCGCATGGCACCCAGGCAGCCCCACGTGGTGCCCGCCACCCAAAAAGGTTGGGGACCACTGCTCTAAAACCTTCAAGACATTCTCTGAAAGCTTTTCTTAAAGGCATCCAAGGCGCATCAGTGGAATAAAGAAAAGTATTGCTACTGGGGATTTATACCAATGCAGGGACCCTATGTCTACATTCCCCTGAAGCAGTATTCATGCGATCAACCAAGCAATGGAGAACATAAAAGTAATGATTTAGCTAGTTTCACACTGTTCCTACCACCACCACTAGTGAAGTTGTGCGCTACGTGCACAGATCTTGTGCTAGAAGATTAATTCAAGAGGTAAAGGGAGTAACAGACACAGTTCAGAAATTAGCTTGGTCTCTTGGTTCCTTGGGGGGAAGCAGAGGCTAAGAGTAACTCCTCTGCTCAGAACAGTTTAAGGCAGCAACTGCAAGGGCTGCACTGTGCTGCAAAAGGAGCCTTTTGCAATATGTTTCTAATATGCTAGTGTCAGGGGACTGAATAGTAATCTTATTCCTGTACTAAAACACACAAGTGTGGAGATTAAAAGCTAAAATGAAACTGATCCAACAGGAAGATCAAGTCCGGTAACTGGACAAGCTACAAACAGTAGTATCAGCCAATGTATTTGAGATACATGTACCAAAGTCCTAGCTACAGACTTTAGGATACAACCAGCAGGCCAGTTCACTGACAAGTACTGTGGATCTCAGTAAATTCTACTGTTGGCAAACCCTCAAGGAAAAGGTAGTGAAGGCACAGTAGTCATAATGGATCTGCACCATTTCTTCAACTATGTGTTTCATGCTACTTTACTGCATATTTTCCAGCTCTGAGTAAATGTTGAAGTATGGTGATTAGTTTCTACTTACTTCCAAACCCAGCTGGTTTATTCTGGGCAAAGGCATTATTCTGGGATGAGAAGAGACCTCCGCCAGTGCTGGAAGTCCCAAACAAGCTGTTGGAAGTTCCAGTTGATGTTCCAAACCCAAAGCCAGTGCTTGTGGAGGAGGTGGCTGGTTGGCTAAATGTACTTGAACCAAACAATCCTCCTGAAACCAGAATACACAACAGGATTAAAACTAAATCAACTATTTTCAACAACACTGTGAATGAGTTAGAATGAGGTATTCTGATTACGGAGGACTCAGTGATACAGCACTTCAGCAATACCTGGTTTAGTCTGTGTGTTCCCAAAGAGGCTTCCTGTGTTATTGTTTGACCCAAAGGCTGATGTTCCAAAGGCTCCTCCACTGGTGGTACCAAAGCCTGCATCTGTATAACAAAAGAACTTGGATATGAGACAGGCATATACACACAGGAACCATGTACTCAACTGTATTCCCAGCTTTCCCTAGTTATTTATTCATAGTCATGGAACTAGTCACAGCCTCAGCTTTCCACCTGAGTGATGCAATTTAATATTTTTACAGCACTCTGGAAAAAAATGAAGTACTATAAGAGAGTTTTGTGTCCATCATCAATGTTGGAATGCAAGGATTCCTGTTCCATACCAAAAGGTTGAGATTCCCATTGTTTACTGTAACTTTTGGCATTACTTTCACTCTTTAACTGAACAGCTAGATTTGACAGGCGTAAAGCTTATTAATGGAAATTCAGAAACACTGCAATGAATTTTCAGTCATTAAGCCTATACAAAAAAAATTAGAAATCCATAAATGGATGTGTGCCCTGTTTACAATAGCACTTTTTTGCAGCCTCAGATTCCATAGATTCTTCACCATGGGCAGTTTCTCCTTTACTGTCTTTCTAACTTACCTCAACCCCAAAATGAAGGAAGTGCCTTTAAAGACTGGACTTACCCCACCATTTGAATTGTTACCGTAGCTGCCCAGTGATCACTTTGCTCAATACACACAGAATTACAGAACTATTTTATCCTCCACTTAATTTTGTTTGCAAACACATTTCAGTTTAACATGCTTAACATTTTATTTTATTAAAAAATTAAAGTTCTGTCGTGTCCAATTCCCACTCCCGTTCATTTCTCTTTTTCTGTAATTTCTAATTTGTAGATTACTTCCAATGACTAAATCCACTACCAATAGTTTTTTTCATTGAAAAAAAAAAACCTCACAATGGTAGCTCTATTACTTACTTTGTCCAAAGGTTGACGTAGTTCCAAAGCCACCAGCACTGCCTCCAAATGGGGTTCCAAATGATTTGTTGAACATTTTCAAGGTGTATCAGGTTTTCATAAACCTGGAAAGAAATTAATCCAATCAGTCACCTAAACCCAATTTTCAGACATAACTTTTCAGCTTCTGTACATCCACTGTCAGTGGCACTAAACTTCAGAACACCTGAGTACCTAAGTCCCAAAATACATCAACCCAAGGTGAAATCCTGCATTACCTTTATGCAAGAATCATTCTTCAGGACACTCAAATTCAATTAAGGAGGTAGGAATCAAGTAATGCTGACAAAACCTGAGCAACATAATGGGAAGTTTCAGTATTCAGAAAGTCAGTAAAGAGGATACTTTGGTTAAAATGTTACTGGATTACACTGGTCATGAATGACACAGTTCCACTTAAACCTTAATAGACCTGCTTCTGTCCATTACATTTGCAAACAGCTATGAGCCAAGCGGCTTCATCCAGGGATCTACAGTATCAGTTTGTCAAATGTAAACTATCAAAAGAGATTCAGTCTGATTACCAAGACCTTCTACATGTGAAACAAGAATGGCTAACACAACATTTTCCTTGGTCCAAAGACAAAAATATCTTGTGCTTCAGGTGCACAAAACAGTGAATTAATGACACCCTGGTCAGTTTTGCTGGTGCTACTTAGATTACTCTGGGCTACAGTAAAATTGAAAAAATCATAGTCTTTCTTGGGAAAACCATCGGCAACAGAGGCCAGGATAAGAGCATTCTCTCTTAAGTCCTCTTTCTCCCCCCAAAAGAGACCCTGATTAGCTAGAAGCTGATAGAAAGCAACCAAAGCCCTTCAAGCACTGCATACAGACTAGAAAAGATAAGCTATGTTATTGTAGTCATGTGGGTCCTAAGGTATCAGAGACAAGGCAGGCAAGATATCTTTTATTAGACCAACTTCTGTTAATGAGAGCTTTTGAGCTTATACAAAATCTGAAAATTAGCTCTGTGTAAGCTCAAAAGCTGTCTCTCACTTCAACAAAAGTTGTTCCAATAGAAGATATTACTCTATCTACCTTGTCTCTTACATTTCCTAGTGCAATCACACCTCAAAGTTGTCTATTATCTCAGTTGTCTTACAATTTACTGCTGGAGTGCCAAGTGTCAGCTATGATCTAACGTTTAACTGTTAGCAGCTCAACAATTTTTCCTTTGTTATTTTTTTCAAAGTTCTCCTATGAAGAACATTCAGTCTATGCAATTCATAGCCAGGCAAGTTCTCAAGCTATTTCCCAAAATTTTAAATAAACTCTGCAAGTCTCACCTTAGCCTATCCCTGGTTACTCTTTGCAGATGACATGCTTTCCCCCACTCCTCCTATTATCCTGCATGATGAAGACATACAAAGCAGTATTAGCTTCTCTGTAGTCTCCTTATCCTCTTCTTGTTTCCTTTACACCCTTGTTATAAAAAGCCATACCTACACTAAACTGAACTATTCTGACACAGCTATGATGCAGTTACAAAAAAAAAGGGGGGGGGGTTAATATTTTAGTCCTTAGGCCTGAAGTAAGGTCAAGTCTTGCTGAGAAAACAGTGAGCAAGAATCAGGCCAAATCAGGCCCTGTTCTGTTACAAAGCAGATGCCTTCTTGCAGGCTCACTGGCCAATACAGACAGTGTACTGGGGGGAACAGGCTTTCAAGTCACCTCCCCCAGCACCAGCTCACTCCCCTTCCCCCAGCTTATCGGGTTGTCAACTACTCACTTTACATCCCTACTCCCAGCACACACCACTCCTATACCCTGCTGCCTCTACATTAAAGGCAATAGTGCAGGAGAGCAGCCAGCTCCCAGCAAGTACCAGCTCCTGCCCCGCATTACTGCCTCTGGTACAAAGGTGACAGCTGGCTCCTCAAGAGCCACATGTAACTATTTGGGTAACTGAGCACTGGTTACCTATTTAAACGGCTACACTCTTATATCCCTAGTAAGGAAGTTAAACTTAGATTAATCAATTCATCGAATGACTCAACTACTTGCGTCCTCCACTGGTCCCATGCTCCCCAAGCGTGCTTTGCTTTTAAAAAGTACAATAGCCCTTCAAAAGCAGGGAGCACAGGGCCAGCAGGAGGCTGCTTGAGTCCCCTGCTCACCCCCTGCTCTCACAGTGCGTCTGCTTTTGCAATGTAGCAAAAGCCCCGCTCTTGCTACATTTCAAAAGCAAAAGCACTACCAGCTGCACCCCTACCTCCCTCCATGAAGACAGTACTGGGGGAAACTGGCTTTAGATGGCTCCCCCCAGCACTGGCTCCTACTTCTCCTCTTGCTGCCTCTCTTTGATAGAGGTAGCAAGGGAGGGGGAAGTGACTAGTTGACTAGACTAGTTGCTTACATCCCTAATCCCTAGTGTAAACACACTCCTTCAAGATGATGCAAGGACAAACTGTCCCTTTTTAAAGAAAGTCAGGGTGACAGATGTTTTAATCAGACCAACATGCGCAAGATATGGGGTGGTAACTAACATCAGAGGAGCAACATGTCACAGGGATGTATCTTTGTCAACTGAAGAGGGAAAATGGAAAATGCTGCCATTTACTGAGCCACATCCATTTCATGGGAATACATGGTGCTAATGTAAATGCAGATGTGAATCTGGGGAAGTAAGACCATGCTTTGTTGACAATAAACTTGGGCAAAGACACAAGGTCTTTTTAGGAAGCTTGACTGAGGTCTGCCAGCCAGCATGGCACACAGAAGGCAAACACACACAAAACCAACAACTAACTTCCAGAAGTAACTATCCAACTCTATTCAGCACTGGTGAGGAGGACTCAGTTAAAAACCATTTCAACTGCAGTGCTTTCTAGGTACTTAATCTAGAGTTTCCAGAAGCAATACATTCTGGATTGTCAATAGCCACGAATACACTAGGCCCACCTTTTATACCTTCCTGTATGTACTAATTTTTGTTACCTTTACTTCCTAAGATTCCTTCTCTGATTAAATTGCTCCTAAACAGTCATTAAGATAATTCCATTTTAACCTCCTAACTTTTCCCTCTAGCCTTGGACCTTCCTTGCTTTCCTGAAGCTTAGTGCGCCAGCAATATTGCTTGGTATGGTCCCACAAGAATGATAATTAGAGTTACTAAAGCTACGTCTGCACTAAGAAAATGTTTTTAATAACTAACTCGTGCATCAGCAACTCAGTATAGAAGATATGGCATGCCACTATTTCAATCACTACCCCAAACTGACCTGTTCTGAACAGTTTGATACTCAAGTACATGAGAATGGCAGCAACTAATTGCCTATCCACTCGGAGTTAATAACCAATTAACACTGATGGAATGGAACCGGTGTTAGTGTGGGGTGTATTTCAAAAAATTCTCCTTACATATACAAGACACATCCACTCCCAAGATTGAAGTAACAGCTATTCCTTTGCTCTAGAAAAATCTGTACCAATTATATTTTCTAGCTTCAAAAAACAAAACAAAACAAACCTGCAGCTTCTAACCATGTTCCTGAGTCAGTCAACCAATTTCTCTGAATTTAGTTGAAATCAATTACTGTTACAGATTTTTGCCTTGTTCCAACTAGGCTAGAGCCAAAAGCTAGTAGTACAGATTGGACCTCCCTGGTACAGCTGACCCATCTCAGACAAGGGTTTTCCAGACCAGGGAAGGGAGGAGGTAAGAGGCACACTAGCTACCTGCCACTGCTGTCCCGGGCCCAGGGGCTCCAACAGGTGCCCTGAGACCCACTCCCCCTTCCTGGCCACCTCAAACCGTAGTCTATGGATTCTGCCGAGCTAGAGTGTCCCGGACCAGAGGTTCAACTTGTATACCCTTGCTACTTTATTTACCATGTATAATGATAAAAATATGTTTACTTTCTATTTTTAAGTTTTGCCAGAGTTCCCATACACTGACTATCAAAAGTGCTGCATCCACTTCTATGATTTAACTTCTCCTTCCCCATATGGCTTACGGGTGACTACTACCATTGTCAAGAGACCATTGCCATTTGAAGTCTCTCGACACTTGTCTTTCCAATTCTCCCTTGCACCTAAGACAGTTACAGTAGCTTCCTCTACTACTAAGATACCTTCAGTTTATCTAACCGAAGGGCTTCTCAGCTTCTGCTAACATACAACTAATCTATCAATTTTCATTTTTAAACCAGGCTCCCTTCTGCATGAGTTGGAAATAACAGACTTTCCCCATCCTCCCTTAAAAGTATTCTTGTACCTGAACCTAACTAAATCTTCTCTTAGAACAACAACATTAATCCACCCTTCCATGTAATTCTTCTTCCTTGTTTAAAAGTTATGGCACCATTCATAACTAGTGAGCAGCTAAAGAGAAGAAAAAGTTGTATTCCTTCCCTATTTCCCACTGCATCCCATCTGTAGCTTTACAACGCAAGTCACTATTGGCCAAGAGTTTATTTTTGTATCTTTTATGACACTAAGCACATCAAATCTTAAATGATTTCCAGGACCTTGCTGGAAGTTCCCCATCTCGCTCGTGCTACAAAATTACTCTTACCTCTGGAACATCCAAAAACACAACAGCATCCAAAATATGAGGCTAGTCTCCCCAACAGAGCCCAACACAAATGGATCATTAATAGTCTCCAAACCATCCTCGTTGATTTTTT
>CM057845.1:309629049-309643443 GCA_030068395.1 Apalone spinifera
AGGCAGGGGGAGAGGTGGGGCGGGAGGGGGAGCCGGGAGAGGTGGGGCAGGAATAGGGTGGAGGGGGGCTGGGGAAGGCAGGGGGAGAGTTGGGGCAGACAGGAGGAGAAGCAAGTGGGGCAGGATTGGGAGGCAAAAAACTGGAGATGGGATTGGGGGAGAGGAGCTGGGGTATGGGGTGAGGAGCTCCCTGGGGGTTTTGTTTTGCCACCCCCCAGAAGTGAGAACACTTGTGCAGTGGGTTTCAAAGGGCCCAGCTCCCCAAAACTGCTTGAGATTGTTTGTGCTCAAACGTCTTGCGCAAGGAGAGGTGTGTGTGTGTGTGTGTGTGTGTTTCACTCATGAGTTTTGAGGCTGGGCCCCCAGCATCTGGAAATCAGAGGGAATATTTGCCCAAGGCTCATGCAAAGGCTGTGAGTCTTCCAGTTCTGCAGGCCAGTCCCACCACCCAGGAGGTCAGAGAAAGGCTCTTCCCCCCCACAGATGTACATATGTATCCTTCCTTCCCAGTCACTGGGGCTGTTTGCTTAAAATCCAGGCTGCGAGCTGCCCTGATCTTTAATATGAAGGGGCTCTGTCACCTTTGGTCTCTGTGCCTGAGTAGGAAAGGGCTGCTCTGTGCTTTCCCTCAGCTTCGCACCTTCTCTATCAGCTTCTTGTTACTTGAACATTCTAATTCCCTATTTTTCCCCTTCTCTCCCTCCCCCTCTTGATCCCTTATTTATTTTTGGAACTGGACTTTTAATGCTTCATTCGTCGGAAGAAGTGGGTTGTGCCCACAAACGCTCATGATACCATCTACATGTTTTGTTAGTCTTTAAGGTCCTGCAGGACTATTCGTTGTTTTTTAAGCTTCTACAGGCTTTGGTCAGTGTGGAGATTTCTGGACTGGACAAAGCCATGAATAGAATAGACAGGGGAGAACAATCCTGCATTCACCAGGGAGGCTAGGATAGACTAGATTAGTTTTTCTCTCTTCTGTGCATGTATTGTCATGTTATGAATGTATGTGAATGTATTGTTGTGAGTTGCCTCCCTCTAAGGATAGGCCTACAGACGCAGTGATGTGAAGCTAGCATGGATGTGAATAGCTTAGGTGAGTAGAGACACGCCCACCTTTGGGTATATGATCTACATGCTATAAAAGAGCCTCCCACTTCTACACTGCTATTTTTAGCAGCTTGATGTTCCTGTTATCCCCTCCCCACCCACCAGAATCTTTCACTGCTGAGTGTAGTTACGAGCTGTAGTGTGGACACAGCCTCTCTTTCACTGTGGCACATGGCTACCAGTGTTCCCAGTACTTGGGCAGCTACCCAGGAGAGATCCAAAGGCCACCCAGCTGATTAGTAGAGCGCACACAACCAGCAGCATGTGTTTCTGTTGGTGGTGCACATGTGCACATGCCTCAATGCATATAACAAAATTATTTCACACGTGGACAGAAAAAATTAGAGGGAACATTGGTGGCTACCTATATCCTATGTACCGTAGCAAGTTGCCTTTGTGTCCCAAACTATTGCCCCATTGTTTATGAGGCTGTTGCCCCATCGCTCATGAGGGCTGAGCTATAGAAGTGTCATTCTTTGAATACAGCTGCGACTAGGGATGTTAAGAAGCAGGTAATTCGCTAATTCGTGTAGTCAATAGACTTTTTATTAATTGCATGATTAGTGGGTAAGAGAAGTTAAAGCTCACGGCTCACGCCAGGTCCAGGAGCTACCCCTCCGCGGCTCTGCAGTTTCAATGTAGTAAGAGCCAGGCGGCTCTGCATTTAAATGCATGTAGTTGATAGCATTAACCAATAAGCTTTTGTTTTTGCTTATCAGTTAATCGACTAATCGACTACTCTATTACATCCCTAGCTGTGACATCCATGAAATTGTTGCACAAATAAATAAACAGTATTTCGTTACCAGAACCACAGCCATGTGCTTAGTGCAGACAGGTAAGGAGGTGGGTTCCTGACCCAAAGAACTTATGACCTAAAGCGGAAACTGACAGGGAGAAGCACAGCTCAGGTCCCAGCTGCTAAATTCCACCCTGACTTGCACTGTGTGGTAATTAGCTTCCTTACGGGTTTGTCACAATTGTACACGGCGGAGGGCAGGGACAACCTTACTATTTTCAGGGACCCATATTGGCGATTTCAAGACCGAATCCAGAGAATAGCCGAGCGCTTGTAACTCTCATTGTCTTAAGTGGGACGGCAGCACAACTCTTTGGAGTTAGGCCATATGCTTGCATGAGCTATTTCTAATCTGTTCCTTGCCAGAGGGGAGAACTTGTAGCTTGGTGTAGCTTTTTCATCCCATCTGCCATAGGGGAGCCTTAAACTGTGACTAGCTGAGCCTGGAGAGCCAAGAAATTGTTCATGTTGTTTGTATTTAAAGACCAGCCCTGGATCTGCGGTATATGAGCACAGGATTCCAGAGATAAAAGGTTCAGAGGGGTAGCCAAGCGAGTCTGTAACAGGAAAAACTTCAAAAACTATGAATATTCTAGTAGCACCTTAGAGACTAACAAAACATGTAGATAGTATCATGAGCTTTTGTGGGCGCAACCCACTTCTTCAGATAACCGGAATATTAGAAGTCCGATCTGAATAAGTGGGTTGCGCTCATGATACCATCTACATGTTTTGTTAGTCTTTAAGGTGCTACTAGACTATTTGTTGTTTTTGAAGTTTTTCCAGTTACAGATTAATTCGGCTACCCCTTTGAAGCTTTTGAACATGCAAGGCATTGCATTCAGCCATGTGGAGTGGAAATCCGTCAACTACACAAAGTAACTCGCACAGATCCAAACAGACATCTTCCTTTATTCACTCTCTCTCGTTTTTCTTTTTCCTTCTCCCCTCCTTTTTTCTCTCTCCCCCCACTCTCCCCCCCTTCCCTTATTTATTCTTGGAACTGGACTTCTAATACTCCAGTCATCTGAAGAAGTGGGTTGCGCCCACAAAAGCTCATGATAGCATCTGCATGTTTTTTTTAGAGATAAAAGGCTCATATGCTGACCCCTGTATGATCTTGCCTGCCTACCCAGTCTGTGCTGATTTGGGCTGCCAGAATCCATTAGTTAAACCTTATTGACTCCCAGTATAGCCTGCTGACTGACTATATCCGCATGTCAACACTGAGAGTCAAAAAACCAAGTTCACACAGCTTTATTGTCTAAAGAGAGAGCAGCTCAGTAGAGGAGAGAAGGTGTTAATACCACACAAATCCTTCCCAGGAAGCAGATTCTTGCCACATGGTCCGTTCCCCTTCTACAGACAGTGGACGCCCCAAATGTCCCTTTCAACAAGCCATTTTCGATAGCATGACTGTTTACATGGTTACCAGATTGTTCATGTCACACATTTAATTCACCAGCGTTGCCTTTGGTGCCTCCCTGTGTTTTCCCATCTTTTGTTTTGAATATTCAGTTCAAAATGTCAAGGGGCATGAAGACAGTCCCTCCTGCAAAGCATTCACATTTCTGACAATTTCCTTGTACGGCTCCTGTGGTACGTAGCAATCTAGCTTTGGGCAGTTTTTGTATTTGTCAAAGCCCAGTGCCACGCTCTGTTTGTCATTGGGAGAGAGACACCGTGGCACAGCAATTCTTAGACTATGGCTGGGGACCCCAGAGTGGGTCTCATCACTGCTTTCATGGGCTCACTAGGGCTGGTGTTAGATTTGCTGGGGCCCCTAGCCAAAGCCCAGCGGCTTCAACCATTGATGGTGGGGCTCAGGTTACAGGCCCCCCACACCTGGGGCAGTGGGGCTCAGGCGAACTCATGCTCCCCCTGTCTCATGGGTAGTGTAGTTTTTATTGTCAGAAGGGGGTAAAATGAAGTGTGAGAACCCTTTCCTTTTGCAAAAGCAAGCAAGAATAGGCATAGTACAATTTATCATGATTACCCAGCTCATACATATTAGATTAATACCATGCATATAATACCTATTCATATTGGGAGGGTGGGGAAAGTGTGTGTATACGAGACTGTAGTGACTGGAGAGGCCTTACTGAGAATGCTTCATCAGGGCAAACTGCAAAGAATGGGACAGGTGTTCCCCCAAACTGGTGGTCCTTTTCAGTTTTGCCTCACCAGTAACAAAACAGCTTCTCTAGTTCCTTACTGGTTACCAATAAGTCCCAAAATACAATCTCTCTTAAGCAATTCAGCCCTGGGCTACTACCCAGGCAGCCAAGTCGAATATGGTGAGGATCACTTCAAATCTTTTTCATCACAGATAAATATCTGCCAGTCCCAAGAGATTGCACACATCACTCACCAGGTCTATGACTATTTCAGATTTTCCCAAATACACACTGACAATTCTTATTAGCTAAATGAAAATGTGGTTAAAGATCGTTATACATACAGCTATGAGTAACATTCCTAAGTCAGTTTTATAGTTGAGCAATTGATCTGTAGAAAGTTCTTCCAGAATCAATTCCATAGATTATGGCCCAATCAACAGTCCATGGATAGAATTTGTTAATTCCTTCCATAAGAATTTGCGGGGGATAGTCCAGGATACTTGGAGATCTCAGTCTTCTAGCTTGAACTTCTGACAACATTTAAGCCGATGTGAGACAAAAAGATCAGGCCATAGAATTCTTTTATAGATCTCTGGCAGGCTATAATAGCCTCTTGGATGCCTTTCTTGGATGAAGAACAGATAATATACATTGTTGCTTTGAAGTCAATTCCTATTTCTTCTGTATACACGTTAATTAGTACAGTAAAACTCCAATAGTCCGGCACTCCTGATAGTCCGGCATCAAAATGGCAAGATCCTAGTGAGTGAGCTTTGGCAAAAAATGAGTCACAAGGTAACAGCGGCAGCAGCTGAACTGAGCAAAAAGGGTAAAAAAGGCTTAAAAAACCTAAAACATTACAGTATACTGCATACAGTATGTACAATAAAAAGGGTTAAGAACACTTTATATACAGTATATAATGTATACAGTATATATATTACCTGCTTATAGTACCTCCTGATAGTCCGGCATATCTGATAATCCGGCACCGCCTAAATCCCATAGGTTCTGGATTATTGGAAGTCTACTGTATTAGGCAATTCAGAGAGTCACAGGTGATATACTACAAAGTTAATATTGAAATACGGACCACGATATTGTTACACAACCTATTTCGTCTATTTGCTAATATTCCCTTTTGATCTCTGAACCAATAGCATATAATAATGAAATATTACAGACAGGAACTGACTCCTAGCATCTGTGTGCGGATTAGATCACACTGTTGAACTCCTAACAGATATAGGTAAGCACAAATACAATTAGTGTTTACTTTTTATTTCCTGACCATATAGGTTTGCATTTCAAATTATTCAGTCCATTTACAAGTGGACTGAATAATTTGATCATTATCTACAGGAAATGGTCATCTTTACACTTTCATTACATCTTTAATATTTTCTTAAAGGCTGATCTGGATCACTTGAATGTGGTAGCTTAACCATCACTGGCTCAGTGTCCCAGTACATAACCCATATGTACTGGCTAACAACCTGTTGCAGTTATATGCATTTTACTTGCTGAAGTGCTCTGGGAGGTGAATGTTGCAGTAAGAGGAGGGACAGTCTTCAAATAGTTGCTTCTTGCTTTCAGGTCCAGCAACATGTTTCAGATGCCGTTGCCTCTGGATCGAGATGGGATCCTCTTCCAGCTCCGCTTTACCACCCTGGCTGTCGGGACAGTGTGTTGCCCGCTGTTTGGATTCCTTTTCTGCGTGATCTGGTCTCTGCTGTTCCACTTCACGGAAACGACAGCCACTCACTGTGGTGTATGTGTCTGCAGCTTGGTGGAGACCTTAAAGAGACTCACTAGACCCCCCAAAAGCAAAATCTGATAAAGATGTGATTTCTCAGAGAAGGGCAGTGTTGTCTAGTGAGTAGAGTAGGAGACTGGAGCATCAGAAGTGTTGTGTTTTATTCCTGGCTTCTCTGCTCACTTGCTGTTTAAATTTGAACCAATTACTCTCCTCTGTTCCTCAGCCTATGTCTACACTACCGCAGAAAGTTGACCTAAGGCATGCAATTGCAGCTATATGAATAACGTGTCTGGAGTCACTGTACCTTAGATCAAATTACTGCGTGGTCTACATTGCAGGGGGTTAATGGAAGAAACTCTCCCATCGACCTGTCTTACTTTTCTCATAGTGGGTAGAATACAGGGGTTGACTGCAGAGCAATCTGCAGTCGATGTGGTGGGTCTCCACTAGACCCACCAAATCAATGTGGGTTGATCTCACCACATTGATCCCTGCTGTAGTGTACATGTAGCCTCAGTTTCCTGATCTGTGAGCTAGAAAAAGACTTTGCCCTTGTTAAGCACTCCGGCATCGTAGAGAGCTGGAAATGCGATTCTAATACACAATCCCAGTGCCTCTTCCCCAAACTGTCATTTTCCTCCCAGGTCCCCAATTACCTCCCCTCTGTCAGTGCCGCGATCGGCGGCGAGACCCCTCAGCGCTACGTCTGGCGTTTCTGCATTGGCCTCCACTCAGCGCCCCGCTTCCTGGTGGCCATCGTGTACTGGAACCACTACCACAGCTGCCACTGCACGTACCCTCGCTACCCGCGGCTGTGCTACATCAACTTCACCCTCAATGTGCTCGAAAACGTTGCTCTCCTTTTGCTGACCTACGTGTCTTCCTCGGAAAACTATGGTAGGTTGCTACTGCGTGCTGCGCTGAATCTCTGGGTTGCAACAATTGGGGTTCTGCAGTCTTAGGTCCCATTTTTTTTAAGTGCTTATTTTTGAGATCGCGAGTCGAGGAGTAAATAAAAATGCACACGTTCTGTGAAAATCAGAGCCCCCTGTATTAATAAAAATACCAGGGTCTTGTAAGTTAACTAGTTGATCCTCATGGTAAGGGTGCGACATGGCCAAGATCACACAGGAAGTTAAGATGAGATTAGAATTTAGGATTTCTTCAGTCACAATTGTGCGCTCAGAACTTGTGTCCCATTTTTGCCACTTTGCCCCATTACAATAAGAAACTTTTGAAAGTAAAATGACCCATTCCCACCACAGTTCTACCTTCTATGCTGATTCCTTCTCTACTTGCTTATAGCTTTCTCTCTGATAATTTCCTGTGTTTTGTCTCATGAAGTTGTGTTTTGTTTTAAGTTAAAGCAAACTGCAGCCTGTGTGTGTGCATGTACATGGGTGTGTGTATGTGTGTCTATGCATATGGAAGGCTTGGAGCTGTGCTTTTCCCATCTCTTTACATGTGTGAAAATGTTGGCCGTGGTTAGCCATGGTTTAATTTTGAGGTGCAGAGACCGACTAGTTTAGTCGACAGCCCTGTCAGAATGGCACAGTGGGCCTTTATTAGAGTTGCCAGTTTTGGTTGGGTGTATTTCTGGAGATTTGAACGCATGACATAGTCTTTAATTCCTGCTTAATCTTTAATTCCTGGAAACGCCAGGCCAGTCCTGGAGGGTTGGCAGCTTTAGCCTTTGCGTCTAGCGTTTGTGTCAGTTTTTCTGACAGACAGCCTGGGATCTGAGTTCTTTCTGACTTGCTTGTCCTGCACCAGTAATAAAGATTCTGCGAGTCAAATTCAGGCCTCGGTTACTCCTGTGATAATCCAGTGGGCCCTGTTCGTCCCCAGTGTAATGCTGTTGACTTCAATGGAGTTCCGCCTGGGATGAAAACAGCCCACTGTTTCCAACTGGGCCAACAGGTGGAGGTGGCCAGCTGTGGGAAGGTGGTGGGGGACCCATTCTGGAATGAGAGGTGCTGTGGCCGGCTGCCTGCGTACGGCAGGGGAAGCATGCGGACGAGAAGGCAAGTTCCACTGAGTGCCAATGGGAAGAAGGTGTCCTTTCTGTACAGGCACATTTCCAAGTAGAACCCTCGGATGGCGCAGTGGCTCTCAGCGAGATGAGCAGAGCCATGGAGGCAGAGAGCAGCTGTCCTTCTGGAAGTCAGATCAGGATGGAGCGTGACTTGACGGTGACAAGGACCCAGCCTCAGTTGGTGGCTGGCACTATTGCCAGGAAGGGTTGGCACTTGGCCATAACAGCCGGTGCAATGGGGAGTAATACGGTGGTAATACGTGTCAGGGAGGCAACCCGTGCTCACCAAACTCAGTGGGATGTTTCTTATGGATTTCAGTGGGGCCAGGATTTTCCAGCAGGTCTAGGTGATAGAAGAGGGCAACTGGGCCCTGGCTTGGTGTCGAGGGGTTGTGTGTAGAGACAACTTCTTGCTACGCCACCCTCTGTTGTTGTTGTTCAGAAGAAACAGGTCAGGAGAGTGGGAGAGTTAGTGCCCTTTAAACTCCAAAGTAAGGATGTTAAGAGGTGGGTAATCGGCTAATTATATAGTCGATACACGATTAATCGGTAAGAGAAGTTGCTCTGTCCTGGCTCGTGCCAGGTCCAGGAGCTACCCCTCTGCAGCTCGACATTTTAAATGTAGTAAGAGCTGCCCTGCTTCTTAATACATTTAAAATGCAGAGCCGCAGTGGTCCGAGACCCAGAATGAGCCAGGACTGCTCAGTAGCCCCTGTCCATGGCAGCCTGGGCTGGCTAGGAACAGAGGCTGCTCCGGCAGTAGTCCCCGTCCATGGTGGGTCCCAGCTCCCGGTTTCAAGCTTCACATCATTTCAGTTTTACCCCTGAAGCGTCCCAGGATACATTGTCAGGTCTCCTCCCAAAAGACGTTACCCACTCTCACAAAACGACATCAATATTTGCCCATTTTTAATACAACGAACTGCTAAGCCACTGAAACTTCATTCAGTGCGGTTTGCCCAGGGCGTTGCAGGAGACGGCCCTCTGTCGCACCAGCAGATTGTTTGCAGTGTTGCAGCGGGTTGGTCCCGGAGACGAGAGACGCAGAGGGGGTGAGGTAATAGCTTTTACTGGACCAGCTCTTGCTGGTGGAAGATGCAAGCTTTGGAGCTACACAGAGCTGCGCAGGTCTGGGGAAGGACATTGGAGCTAGATATGTGCTGCCATTTGTGAGCCAACTGCTGAAGTATAGCTGTGACCCCATTTATGGCCTCTCTAGCTCATGAGTCTGAATCTAGTCCAGGTAGCCTTGTTGCTGGAAGCCTCTTGCAGAGAGCCAAGTCCCGAACTAACCACCCTCTCAAGCCAGCAGGCATCCCACCCAGGTTGGTTTGCATGTGAGTTACCTCCTGGAGAAGGAGAAAGCTTGCTTGGCTGCAGCTTCTGGTCTCTGGAGAAAGGTGTGATGGACCGGGCCGGATCTGGGCACCGCTAAGGGCGTCTGCTCAGGGCAAATTGCTCAAAACCAGGGCTGCTTACAGCCCTAGACTGGCGACCTTTCCCAAACAGGTCATAAACCAGTCACACCGCGTGCTCCAGCTGCCAATCCAGCCAGCAGGAAGCCTCACGAGCAAAACCCATCACACACCCCAGCTCTCCCTGTGCCACAACCAGCCCCGGGCCCACACACAGGTGAGGGGTTATAGAGCCAGATCTCACCTACCCTGAACAGGTTCTCCCGGTCCCAAAGAACCAGCCACAGATCCACGGTCAATTTACACTTTGGATCTTACCCCCAAGAGCACGCTGGGCCAGTCCTTTAGAATCTAAAATCTAAAGGTTTATTAATACAAGAAAGAAAAGACTGAGAGTATGATTATTAAGGAGAATACATTAGATGCACCAATCACCCAGTTCTTGATGCAGGTTCTCAGCAGAGATGTTACAAACTGCTATCTTAAAAGTCCCTGGTGTGCATCCTATGTCAAGATGGGTCAGCAATGCTTCCCAGCTCTCTGTCCCACATAGGGCTACATCTGGGATCAGCAGCAGAATTGAAGACAAGATGGAGACCGCCTCATGGCATTTTTATATCCATTCCTGGTATCTCCCAAGCCAAAGCTGGTCACATGGTCAAGTGACCTGTCTGTGTTTCACATGCCGGCAGCCATTATGCCCTGATTGGTTGCATTTTGCTTGTAAGGCTTCCTGCTGGCTGGATTGGCAGCTGATGCTCTCTGTGTCACTGGTTTGTGGCCTGTTTGGGAAAGGTCTCCAGTCTAGGGCTGTAAGCAGCACTATTTTTGAGCAATTTGCCCTGAGCGGTGTCCAGACCCGGCCCGGTCCGTCACAAAAGGGATTGTCAAGCCAGCCCTGTTCACTGTGCTGCTCTTCCAAGGGCAGGGGGGAAGCTATTTAGTTGTAGGATGTGAAAGGTTAACTGGTTAAGTGGTGGGGGTTGGAGCAGCTCCCCGCCTGCCGTGTGCAAGGGGCCCGCTACAGACGGGCTGCTCTCATCTGGAGCAGCCACTGTCTGCAGTGGGCCTAAGTGTCCCGCAGACAAAGATTGCTCCAGTATCTGGAGCAGCCTCTGTCTGTGGGGAGCCTGGGCACTCTGGCAATAGCTAGGAGCTGGTGCAGCTCCAGCCCTGGCCTCAGCAGGGGGACTGGGAGCCGGGAGCCAGCAGTCAGCCCCAGCACAGGGCTGGGGCGGGAGCCCCGAAGGCTGGGCGTTGCTCCAGTTGGAGCTGCATCTCGCTTTTAGTCAGTTAACAGGTTAAAGGTTAGGCTAGCCTGACATTTAACCAGTTAACCGAGAAGTTACAGCCCTGAAGCCCTGCACAGCTGGCGTGTTCCTGAAACGGGGAGCAGGGATGTGCCAAGTTTGGGGAAGAAGGGGCTGATAAAGGAGTGAGAACGGGTCAGCATGTTCCTCTCCCTGCTCTTCTCCAATGTGCCCTTCTCCTGGGGCAAGCAGGAGCAGAAGTGACTCGCCACATTAACGTGTGGCCGAGTGTGCGAGAGTCTAGACCTCACGGCCCTGGCACTGGCGGACGTGACAGTGACTCCGCAGTGGGTTGTGGGACCTTGAAGTGCAGTGATGGTTTGCTTCGTTGAAGCTTCAGTGCTGCTGCACATGCCACCAGCAACCTTCCCAGCTGGCTCGCCCACCTCACTGAGATTCCCTCGAGGGCGGCCTGTCTCCATGTGCTGCAAAGCCCCGGGCCGCACATTCCCTGCAAATCTTATGCCGCTGTGGCTTTCCCAAGAGGGCATTGTGAGTATGGGACTGGGAGTCCTGGGGCCTGTTGGCCTCTGTGTTCCCAGCACAAACTGAAGTTCTTACTAGTTCTCCCAGCCCCCATCATGATGGGCTGTCCTTAGCATTCACCGGCTCCCTGGTTCCTACTGAAATGAAAGCAGGTGTTGTTGGATCGTGTCTGGCAAGGGGTCTCCAAGGTTATTTTTCACCATGAATTTGCAGTTTATAAACACACACCCCAGGCCCGGCCGGGCTTCTTTTACCCTGGAATGAGACAGCCACGTTCATCTGGTGTTGCAGGGTTGTACGTGCAAGGCTGCGGGTGCTGCTTGGTGGATTTGTGAGGAAAGGTAGGGAATAGTCGTATAACCACATGCAATATTATCAGTTACATGACTATTCAATAATCCCCAGGGGCAGGGCCGGCTGCCAGTGTGCTCCTGGCCCCATTCCCAGGGAGCCCCTTGCCACTCCGCACTGCTGCTGCTTTATCTTAAAAGACAGTTCCCCACACATATTGACTCCTACCTGTCTCCCCACTCCCCCATGCTGCTGCCTGTGATAGAGGGGCAAGCAGCTTGCGTGAGCCAATATGCATGGGGAGCTGGCCTGAAAGCCGGCTTCCTGCATGTACTGTCTCCCTCCCATCTCCCTCACCCTCCACACCCTCCCCTCGGGTGGGAGGGGCAGGCAGCTCTGCAGATCTGGTGCTCCTGATACAGAGGCAGCAAGGAGGGGGATACGAGTAGTCAATAAGATTAACCGATAAACCCAGGCTTATCGGTTAATCGTGTACTCAACTACACATTGACATCCCTAGGGTAAGGGTTGGGATTTTTTGTCTTAATTTGAACCACTTATTTTATTAAATCCCTGGGGCTTTGCTGAGGAGGGTGTGTGAAAACGCCTGTAGTGCCTCTGCTCGAACTGGCAGCGTTTCTGAAAGGGATCAGTCAGAGTTATGTTTCCATCCTGCCTCGGAATCCATGTGCTGACAGTGACCCAGAGAGATCCTCGCATTGATTTGCAGGAGTCATGACTGCTTGCTGCCTGCTGCCTGGTGGTTAGCTCAAGGAGCTGAGTGCCCAGAGTCCAGGGTTCTCTGCCTAGTTCCATCCACAGCTTACTGGAGAAGTGACCAAACTGCTCTGTGCCCCAGTTTCCCCATTTAACTGCTGAAATTTTCAATGGTTACATGGTAACCCAGTTACCTGCTTTTTAACATCCCTAATACTGACCCAGCTCCTCCGAGCCTTCCCGCAGGGGCCCAGCCCTTGTAATGCATGCGGACTTCACCTTTCCGTGGCCTCCCCAGCATTCCTTGGGCAGCTTCCTTTGGCTTATTTCCATGCTCAGCATTAACGGGAAACCTGTTGTTTTGTCGATGCAGCAATCCACGAAAACGCCTTCATTCTCTTTATCGCCTCGGCCCTGCTTCACATGCTCCTGACATGCATTCTGTGGCGTATGACTAAGAAACACACAGTAAGTCCCGAGGTAAAGTAACCTTTCCTTCTCTACTGTCGCTTCGGTGAGCTGGGGGCGCAGCGCTGGAGGTGGAGGGCTTTGTGTCTGTCTCTCACGAGCATGAAAGTGCCACGGCCAGCCAGGACGTTGGAGCCACTGTAGGAGGTGACCCGACTGCAAGGAAAGATGTTCCCTGGAAAACGTGTGATGGGCCAGTTAATGGAAGCAAACCGGGCATCTCTCTGCATGTGGGCTGGTCTGAAGATTTTGATTTCCGGTTTGCTTCCCCTGAGATGTTCCAGGGTTAGATTGGGAACTGAAAACAGTAGCTGGCTAAGGCCTTTCTGTGACATGGCTTTCCCTGACCCTACCTGCTGGGCCTGCGGTGTGCCTGCCTTGGAATCTGGACTCTGGTTTCCCGGGTGCCTTGTGCTCGTGTGTTTTGGAAGAGTGAAGGAAGAAGACCTCTGGTCTTGTAGCAAACTGGAAGGGAATTTGTTATTAACACTCACCAGCAGAAGGCAGTATTAGCCAGACTGGATTTTCTACCTGATCGTACTTAGCACTGCGGTACCCAAGAGCTGGGAGCTGTGCCCCCAGTAATCCGCTCAGCACCCTGCAAAGGGGGCTAGTCCCATTTTCTAAGCCAGGAAACTGAGGCCTGGGGGTCCTACAGCAATTAAACACAGGACTCCTAACTCAGTTCACTTCCCTGCACACTGGACAGACTCCCACTGCAGCTCCCTGCTCTGGTGGCTGGTTTCTAACATGCGGCTAGTTGATTGCCCTACGGCCCCCATGGTGGGTTGTTTGAGTAGTGGGAGGGGGAACGCTGGATGTGCAGCAGTAGAGGAGCCGTGTTCACTGGCCTGTGGGCTCCAGCTTTTAGACACTGAATTGGGAGGCTTTGTGCATTCCCAGATCTTCATGCTCCCCAACTCTGCTGTCATCTGCCTGTTCCCCTTCTGGTGCAGGGTAGGGAAACCTGGAGAAAGTGCCCAGGAATTCAGCCCCTCCTTCCAGGGCATGACTGCGGCAAGCTGCATTGAAATCGGCTTCATGTCCAGAGGCACGGCAGCAACTAAATCACGTGTGCGCATGCACACTTGGCGCCTCGCGGCAGTGGTGCGTGTCCGCCCCAGGAATGCTTGTGTTGGTCGTGCTGTCCGTGCGGGGCCATCGTGGGGTGGGTACTGAAAGCAGAGGTTGCTGTCAACGCTCCAGCCTTTGCACCGACACTGCGTGGCCCCGAAGCCCGCGTGCCGCTGGGGGAGGTGGTGGTGTTAATACAGGAACGAGGGGCCACCCAGTGAAATGAAGAGGCAGTGGATTTGAAACAAACCAAAGGAAGCTTTTCTTCACACTGCTTTCGTCAGCCTGACTGCGTCGTGCAGAGGTGGGGAACCTCAGGCTCGGAGGGGGGGATGTGGCCCCCGGCTTGCCTGGATCCGGCCCTCAAGGCTCAAGGCCTTCCCCCAGCATTGGGGAGCCCGCGCTGCTGCCGCAGTCCCCCCTCTGCCCTGCTGTGGGGCTGGAGCACACAGAATGTACTAGCCTGGCCCCCCGCAGGCTCTGGTGTGTGGGGCGTGTTTTTCTCCTTCCCAGTTGGGGACCATACCAGTGAGAGCGGTTGTTTTTTTCCTTCTCCCTGGTGTGCAGCCCCTCACCCCAGCGTGGTGTAAACCCCAGCGTCGGCCTGCGGTGGGAAGCGGTGCTTGATCTCCATGAAGAGTCGACCAGTCACATGGGCTGCTGGGGCGCGGCATCAGCTAGCCTTGGACTTGCAACCCAGTACCTGGGTGGCGGGCTCACTGGGCTCACAACTAACTCCCTTAAAAGGTCCCCCCTCCCCCCGCCATCAAACTCGCACCTGCATATTGGGAGCAGGTTTCCAAACGACTC
>CM057845.1:309699079-309709135 GCA_030068395.1 Apalone spinifera
AGGGCTTATGGGGAGAGGCTAAGTTAGTGCGGGTGAGACCATTGCTGAGGGGGGTAGGAGGAGGTTAAGGGGTTCGTGCAGGTGAGACCATTGCTGAGGGGCTCAGAGGGAGGTTAAGGGTTAGGGTGAGTGAGACCATTGCTTATGGACTAAGGGGAGAGGTTAAAGGTTAGCGTAGGTGAGACCATTGCTAGGAGGGTAGGGGGAGGTTAAGGTTAGTGCAGGTGACACCATTGCTAGGAGGGTAGGGGGAGGTTAAGGGTTAGTGAGTCCGTTGTTAACAGGGTAGGGGGAGGTTAAGAGTTAGCGTGGTTGAGACCATTGCTGAGGGGGTGAGGGTCTGTGGGGGAAGGTTCTGGTCAGAGAGACTAGAACCAGTATTAATGATCTGGATCTGTCCCAGACATTTCAGGCCTGCCAAGTGAGAGGAGCCCCAGGAGCAAGGAGGGCTAATCCAGGGAGAAGGCAGGCCTACTGGATCAGCCGCTGTTCCGGGAGAAGACTGGAGTTGAACTCTCCTGATAGGCTCTTGGTCTGACGAGCGAGAGCTGGCCTGGGAGCTGTTGGGATTTCTTACCTTATCCTTGAAAAGACTTTCCTAGGAAAATCCATGATTGAACAGTTGCCTTTGATTTAAATGGGGATAAAAGGAAAAATAGCCTAAAATAGCCTCTTATAGCTAAGAAGCCTAAACCAGATCGTCACCCAACTCTAGAAAGGGAGCTGTGCTGGAAATAAACTGGGCCAAACGAAGAGAGATTCCGGCAAATTGTTGAGTTGGAGAAGAGTTGCTGATAAAATAAAGTGACCTGGAAATCCCAAAGATGAACTGAGATTTGCTTGCATTCATAAAGAAAGCTTGGTCAAAACTGAGTGAAAACCAAAGTTTGGATTAAATGGTTCAGAGGCCTTTTGGACTGAATTGAGAAATCTGCGCTGGGTAGAGATACTAACCTGGAGAGACCACAGATAAGACAAACCTGTTTCGGGGTAAAACTACTGCAGTTTCGTGCTGCTGAGGTGGGAGCAGAGGAACCCGTTGTGGGTGATTGACCACTTTTTTTTTTTTTTAAGGGAGTGCTAGCAAAGAAAGGGATAGGTTACCTGGTAGCTGGCAGGTCTCCCCCTCTGTTAGCCTCCAGCTGAATAAGGTGTCATTCTTTTGGCATGTTTTTATATTTTGTTCTAAAAAACTGTGGCATGGAAGCTTTTTAAGGTTTCTTCTCTACATCTCTAAAAGAATGTGCATTAGTGTCTTAGCAAATATCTTGCTCTTTAAAGGTATTGGATTAAAATGCATGTCCTATGAAATTTAAATTAAAGCTTTAAGTTGCCACATGCATATTTAGCTGACCCAAAACAAGTTTGGTTTATTTTAGTCTTGCTAAATGGCTTAGAATCTGCAAGTGAATTGAGGTTGTGCTTGACTGAATAGTTAAAACTTGGATGCTGCAGCATTTTGAGCCACAGAGAGACTGCTGGTAAATCATTCATGATTTTTTTTTAACTTTTTAATAATTTTAGTTATTTTTTTTATATTACCTAGTTTTAAGACTTGAGAGAACTTTCTTTAGGGCTAGAGAGGCTAATTAAAATCTGCTTTATTTGGAAATAAATTTAATTGTGAAGCTGTTTTGGGGAGACACCATAGACTAGGGCAAAACTTCAGTTTATGCTGGGTGGAGGAAAAGAACCTCAAAATATCTCCATCCTTTACTTCTGTAGCCTTTGGAATTAATCTGGCACCACTCCTCGGATATAAGATACTTTACTTCCTACACCGTTTTGGGATATAAAAGTGCAAAGAGAAAATCTGGTTCAGAGTGAACTAAGAAACTTGAACATATCCATTGGAGACTGATGCTGAGGAAGAGCTGACATACAAAGGGACAAAAGCCTTAATACTGCACTGAAATGGATGTGTGGTCAAGAGTAGCAGTGTGGATCCTGTGTGGTTTTCTTCTGCACCAAGGGCAGGGGGAGAGGCCCCCAGGTTCCCATCTGGATGACGCTGCAATTGCAGGTAAGGAAAAGCTGAAATGGTCTGGTTTTGTTCCCCCTCCTTCCCAGAGGTAAAGAAAGCATTACATCAAACTTACCACCCTGCAAAATCTTTTGGTAGGCACAGGTAGGGCCTATAATCTGTTAGTTTTGATTAGTCATTTTGACCCCATTTTAGTTCATGATGCTTTAAATTTCACATACGTTGCATATGATTAGTTTGTCACATGGTAGATCTTCAGTGTGCCAGGGGTAGTCAATAGGCAGATGAGCCAAATCCGGACCACCAAATGCTTTTGAATGGACCCTGAAATCTTTTTTTTTTATTACATTTCATTATTCTTTTTAAAATTTATTTTCGGTGGAGTCTGACAAAAATAAAATGACTACCCTTGAATTATAACATGCATTTATAAACTATACAACTTAGAAGTTTCCAGCTCCTTCAGGAGAAAAATGCTCATCAATTTTGAGACTCTTACTTGTGGGTTACATTGAATTGATGTGTGAAGATGGCACATGGAACTTACTCTGGAACCCATTGCTTTCAGAGATGATTGTATGGCCATCTCAAACCTCAGTTTATTTCTAAACAAATGCCAGTAATTCATCATCTGAGGATTATTTCATTGTTTATTTTATATATTGACTTAATCTGTTTGGGAAATTTCAGATTTAATTTAGAAGCTTCAGAGGGTAGCCAAATTAGTCTGTACAGGATGAGTTTAAAATACAACAAATGGTCTGGTAGCGCTTTATAGACTAACAAAGCATGTAGATGGTATCATGCGCTTTCGTGGGCACAGCCCACTTCTTCAGATGACTGGAGTTTTGAGATTAGGATGTGCAGATGCAAAATAAATAGGGGAGAAGGCGGTATGGGGAGGAGGGGAAGGGAAAGACAAAAAAGAAGGGGGCAGGAAACCAGGAGCAGAGGCTATGAAAATATCAAAAGGAAAAACAAGTAGGCAGAAGTGGTAATCTATAAGCACCTGAAGATTAGATAGTTAAAAAGAAGCAGATAAGGATCAAAGGATAGCAATTAGATATGAAGGGTACTAATGCAAGAATCTACACAGACAAAGAGCTCTTGGCATCTTCATTGAATGTTAGGTTGATAATGTCCCAGCCATTCGTTATTTCGATTGAGAAGGTGATCAGTGGAGGAATTGAATTTGTAGATGAATTGTAATTCCAACGCCTCTTTGTGTATTTGGCTTGTAGAATTGGTTTGTGACAGAACAGCCATTTAGTTTGTTTTTTTCAAGGTATCTCTCCCATGCAAGCGGCACTATCCCAAAATATAAGGGGAAAAGATAAAAAGGAGAAATTGCCTACTTCACATAGAAAAATAACTATAGTGACAAAACTGTTTTGAGACGTGTGACATTCTTGGAGAGATAAATATTTCATCACGTCCTGGCAGAAAGAGAGTGTGAAAGTATGATAGTTGAATGTCTTGCTCTCTAGTCACTTTTCCTCCTCTTAGTCTACACTTAAAGTACAAAGTGCAGCTATGGTAGCACTTTAAACTGTAAGTGTGGCCATGGCACAAAGGCTTAGAGAGAAGCCTCTCAGTATAAACCACCTCCATGCTCCACAAGATGAGTAGCTAACAGCACGGTAGCCTGGTTCACAGTGACATTTTACACTTGGAGGGTCTTTTTCCACATCCGAGCCAGAAAGTTACAGTGCTGTAAAGTGCCAGCGTAGACTTAGCCTTAGTCTGGTTCCCAGCAGACAAATGTTGGCCTTGAATGAGCACTTTACACCTTTGCTGACAGCTTGAATGTCTCAGCAGAGGGGTCAAGATTTGAATATGCTATTTTTTGGCCTTGTATACTTCCACTCCTAATGATGGTCTCCATATGTCAGGATTGAAGCATGTTAGAGAAATCTGTGCTGGTGCTGCTTCTATCAGTGGATAAACAGCAGTCTTCAGGATTCAAGGCTGCCCATCCTGCACCTTTCACTGGCACTAACTTCACATCTGCGCATAAGAAAATAGAAGGGAGACAAAACTGCAGTTGATTTACATAGCAGAAAAAGTTGTTGCAAAAAACTCTGTTTGGGTGCAGGCCAGCTTTTAACAGCCCAAGTATAACTTTCCTCTTGAAAACATCACATCCAGCTGTGTCATCAGCATATGGGAGGTATCCAAAAGCATTCAGAAATGGTTTGTATCTGATCAGAAAACTTGTGAATGCAGGTTTCCAAATAAGAAATATTTCATCAGTTAAGGAGTGAAAATAAGGGCTCCTGGACTAAATGGAGTAGTGGCTGATTTATTAGGACTGTGTAGAATGTTTGTAGATTTTTAATAATTTTAAGGAAAATTTCAATTGTATTAATAACCAATTATTTTACTGAACATAAGAATGGCCATACTGGGTCAGACCAAAGGTCCATCCAGCCCAGTACCCTGTCTGCCGACAGTGGCCAATGCAAGGTGCCCCAGAGGGAGTGAATCAAACAGGTAATAATCAAGCAATCTCTCTCCTGCCATCCATCTTCACCCTCTGACAAACAGGCGAGGGACACCATTCCTTACCCATACTGGCTAATAGCCATTTATGGACTTAACCTCCATGAATTCATCTAGCTCTCTTTTAAACCCTGTTATAGTCCTAGCCTTCACAACCTCCTCAGGCAAGGAGTTCCACAGATTGATTATGTGCTGTGTGAAAAAGAACTTCCTTCTATTTGTTTTAAACCTGCTGCCCATTAGTTTCATTTGGTGGCCCCTAGTTCTTATATTATGGGAACAAATAAATAACTTTTCCTTATTCACTTTCTCCACACCACTCATGATTTTATAGACCTCTATCCTATCCCCCTTAGTCTCCTCTTTTCCAAGCTGAAAGTCCCAGTCTCTTTAATCTCTCCTCATATGGGACCCATTCCAAACCTCTAATCATTTTAGTTGCCCTTCTCTGAACCTTTTCTAATGCCAGTATATCTTTTTTGGGATGAGGAGACCACATCTGTACGCAGTATTCAAGATGTGGGCGTACCATGGATTTAGGTATGGGCAATAAGATATTCTCCGTCTTTTTGGCTTTAAAACTGGACATTACTATGGCTAGGTCTACACTACACAGCTTTTAGTTGACAAGGCTATGTCAACATAGCCCTGTCCCTACAAGTCAGCACCTGTGAATGCACTTTGTTGGAGATTTTGCCAACAAAATATTCCGGCCCCCACGAGTGGCTTCACAAGGCATACCGGAGCAGTCGACAAAGGCTTCCTTTGTCGACCGCATGGCGTCTAGACTGCTGCGCTGTGCCGGATCAGCTGATCGTCGGCACAGCGCGGTTGCCATTTTTATTTTAATGAAGAGGGGTTTATTTAAATCTCCACTTCTTTGACTATGCTGAATAAACTATTTTACATGGCTCTGTCGACGGAGCCATGTAGTCTAGACATAGCCTAAATGAGAAGCAATTAAGTACGGTGAGGTAGAGGAGAACTGTGCGAGTCCCAGACTCTGGTGTAGATTACCTGCAGGCAAGGTTTCCCTTCTAAAGGGCTCTTATTCACTGTATAGACGCCCATCTGTTCATTCCTAGTCACTATGCGGATTCCAGTTTTTAGATTAAAAATAGCTTCCGATGAGCCCTTGTCACCTAGAACAGCATAATAATAATTACAGGTCAGAAATCAGAAGATAGATAGATAAGGTCTGACTGGACTGTATAAACATGTATTGAGGCATAAGGAAGGTATTCACTCCCGGGGCCAGTAATTCAAGGAATTTAACTACTTTGTATGTGTGTCCTTTATTGAATAATTGTTGAAGATTTTATGGTGCATACCACACAAGGCTCATGTCAAAAGGGCTGTTTTAAGATAATTAAAAAGCAAACATTAAAAACAGTCATAGTTACCAGTATTTAAGAGGAGAAAGCTCTCAATACATAACACATTACTTTCTGCCTTATGCATCCTCTAGGAATAGTATGAAACTTGTTAGGTGGAGGCATGACTGTATATTCCCAATATCATTAAATACATGCAGTTAGTCTAGGACTACTAGGTTTTAAAGTGAGGCATAGTTGGTTTTCTTTAAGGTGGCCTTGTTGGTATACAGGTTGAACCTCTGTAGTCACCCTCAGGGCCTGATCAGGTGCTGAAGCAGAGAATTTGCTGAACCATGGGAGGTCAATACTATCTAGCAGCATTACCGACCCGTCCACTTACTGGGCTCTTAGAGGACATTTAGGGGTAAATTAGAGCTAAACAACAGTACAGAACACATAGAGCCAGGACTGGTGGCTGTAAACAAACTTTACGGGATCATGGGAAACTTGGCCACACCCATAAGTGGCCATCCAGCTAACTAAAATCATGCCGGCCCACAGATGTTGCCAGACCAGAGAATGCTGGACTGGAGAAGTTCAACCAATACTTAATTAAAAAAAAAAAAAAAAGAGAGGTGATAGTAGTGGTTACCTGTCTATTCTGTGAAGATAATTCTCAGAAACACCAGAAAAGCAGTTTACTCAGAAAGCAGAGGTGCGAGTAGAGTGGTTGCTGATTAGGCTCTTCCTGCTTTAAGGTCTAGATTAATGTGCATGTCCAGTTAAATGTGATGCTTCATACAGGATATGGGTGTATGATTGTGATTTCTTGGTGATATAGCTCTGATTTTAGAACTGGTAGATGTATGTGTATGAAGTGTAACTTGGTCTCTAGGAAAATTGCACTTCAGGCTGTGTACAGTAACTTCATCTTGTAAACAGCCATTTTCCTTGGCTGATATACTCTTTGGGGGAAATCAAGAATTGTGATAATGCAATAAAGGGTGATCGTGCTGGCCAGTTGTCTGGTCAAGTATGAGAAATGTGTTGGTGGTGTTGTATGGTAGTGATAGATTTTTAAGGCAAGAAGGGAATATTATGATAATCTCCAGTCAGATTTCCCACATAACAAAGGCCAAACAACTCTTCCTACTTCAGAACATGATCAAGTCTCTTGTAATTCTCTTGGTTAAACTGAATAGATATAACTTCTTAAGCCGTTCACTGTAAGGCATGTTTTCCAGACTTCATATTCTTGTAGCTCTTTCCTGAACGCTTTCTATTTTTTAACTTAATGAAGTGTGGAAACCAGAACTGAACACAGTATTCCTATAAAGGTCTCATTAACATAATATAAAGAGGTAATACTGTCTCATTGCTCCTACTTGATATTCCCTTGCTTATACTTTCAAAGATTGAATTTAACCTTCTTAGTTATAACATTGTACTGGGAACTCATGTTTAATTGGTTATGTGCCTTTGTCCCTAAGTTCTTTCAGCATTCCTGCATTTCAGGATAGAGTCTCCCATCTCATGAGTGTGACCTGTGTTCTTTGTCCCTAGACAGTAGCGGTGTAAAATCCCACTTCATTAGTTAACTGATTAATCAGAGGGTCTGGGCTGGAGTAAAAATGTTAAGGACTAGTCAACGAGTCAGTTCCTCCCTCCTTGCTGCCTCTATAGATACAGGCAGCAAACGGTGGGGGGGGGGAGGGGGGAGATCCCAAGGCGGCGTTTCAAAGGGGCAGCCATCGCACAGCTGATCCCTGGCTCAGCTGTGTGGTGCTGCCTCTTTAAAATGCCAAAGCGCCGTGGAGTCTGGGGGCAGCTGGGGACTTCCCAGCTAATCCTGGGTTCCGTGTGGCATTTCCCCAGAACCTGGGGTCAGTTGAGCTAGGGATCAGCTGTTCTGTGGCTGCCCCTTTGAAACGCTGCCTACACGTTTCAAAGCGGTAGTCATGGAGCCCGGGGTCAGTTGGGGACTCCCCAGATTATCCTGTGCTCCGTGTGGCATTTCCCCAGAACCCAGGAGTCCTCAGCTGACCCTAGGTTCTGGGGAAGTGCCGTGTGGAATCGGGATCAGCTGCAGAGTCCCCCGCTGACCCCGGGCTCCATGGCTTTGAAATGTACAAGAGCCTCTCGCTGGAGACTCTTGTACATTTCAAAACAGGCACGCTGGCATGCAGCCTGGAATCAGCGGGACTTCCCGCTGGCCCCAGGCGGTGCATAGAGTTCCACATTCCTCCTTTGAAATGTACAAGAGCCCCAGTAGGGCTCGACTAGTCAATTAACAGCAGTTTAACATCCTTAGGTTGGAGTGACCCCTGTGTCTGCTGCGGTCGGGCTGGAGGGGGCAACCCTACCATGGACTGGGGTTGCTCTGGCAGAGCTGGAGTGTCCCTTGCACAATGTGGGCTGGGGGGCTGCTCCAGCCCCCACCGGTTAATCGTAAGCCTTACCTGTCCCTGCTAGACATATGACTTTATATTCAGTGATATTGAAATGCTTTTGTTTAAATGAGAGCCCTGCAACCTGACCTGAACTTGAGTGGGTCCTGAATATAGTGTTGGATTTGGGGTGGGTTGAAAAAGAACCAGACTTTCTCAAGCTCAGGTCAGATCAGGTTGACTTTTCTGCCCATGGAGTCAGCATGAGAAAATGCCTGATATGAAGGGAATCAATTTGTTCCTCTTTGTGCCATGGTCCAGATAAAATAGAGATCCTTGCTTCTGTTAACATTGTTGTGATACTCCTTGGATAACAGCTGTGGTGGCTAGCATTTAGAAAGTACAGCTCCTACCTACTACTGAAGTTCTTGCACTGAATAGCTAAACTTCAGTTGGTGACATTTTCTCTACATTTCCTTGAAAACTATTGTTGGCAGTGGATTGGAAATCCCTTTACCGAAGTATTCTTCCTTTGGTAGGGATGTGATGAAGGGAACATTCAGAGTCTTGGTTAAGTTGTGATAGGAGGAGTGCTTTTGAGGTGAGCTGGGAGTGTGCCTTCTTAATGCCTTCCATACCAAAGCAGTTACTTAATGTGTGTCCCCAGATGAGGTGCACTCCATTGCATTGGAAGGTAAATGGATGAAAATACTTTAAAAGTGCCACCCCCCTGCTCTAGGAATGGGCTAGAAAAGAGCCCCTCTAAAGCATGAACTGCTCGTTTTCTGGGTTCTACTCAAGAGCGTAAGCTATTTTTTGTGTGGCTCCACTGAACTGTTGCTTTCAAGCTGTTGGAACAGTTTGCTGCTCAAGCTATTGATGAGGCAAATGGTGAGCTGAGACTTCTATTTTTCTGCTGTACTTTTTATTATCTCATTCTCTCATCCCATTTGTGTCTCTGTCCACCTGTTGCCCCCTGTCACTTGGCCATAAGCTTTTTGGGGTAGGGACAGTAATCTTTATTGCTTGTCTGTACAGGACTTAGCATAAGGCCTTGATCCTTGACTGGAGCTTCCATGTGCTACTAGAATACGCACAATAAAAACAAATAGAATGCCAGAGGAGCAGCTTGAAGGTATGTTATCATCGCCATGACATGTTTCTAACGCATGGTCCAGAACTGTTTGTCCTAGATATGTTGAAGGTCTCTTTTTCCTTGGAGCCTAAGTGCTTCGTAAAATTCACAAGTATCAGTTTATAATACAATAACTATTACCTTTGTTCACAGAGAACAGAAGGAAATATGTGAATACAATAAAAGAAAAAAATTGATCCTTGATATTTGCATGTTTTACGAAAAGCATCATAGTCAGTTCTCTGTGAATTTTGTGATGCTGAGTTTTCCAGTGAATCCATCTGCCATTGATTAATTGTGCTCCAGAGTCTTTAATATATATATTTTTAATTGTTTCTTGCCCTCTCATAGTTGCAAAGAAAGCCTTGAAAACGGTTGGCAGTTTTTCAAGGGGACATTATTCGGCTTTGGTGAGGCCACATCTGGAGTATTGTGTCCAGTTCTGGGCCCCCACTACAAAAAGGATGTGGATGCATTGCAGAGGGTCCAGCGGATGGCAACCAAAATGATTAGGGGGCTGTAGCATATGACTTATGAGGAGAGGCTGAGGGAGTTGGGTCTGTTTAGTCTGCAGAAGTGAAGAGTGAGGGGGGATTTGATAGCAGCCTTCAACTTCCTGCAGGGGAGTTCCAAAGAGGATGGAGAGAGGCTGTTCTCAGTAGTGACAGATGGCACAATAAGGAGCAATGGTCTCAAGTTGTGGTGAGAGAGGTCCAGGTTGGATATTAGGAA
>CM057845.1:309709235-309774197 GCA_030068395.1 Apalone spinifera
AACACTTGGAAGATAATAAGGTGATAGGGAACAGCCAACATGGATTTGTAAAGAGCAAATCATGTCAAACCATTCTGATAGCTTTCTTTCATAGGATAACGAGTATTTTGGATAGGGGAGAGGCAGTGGATGTGGTATACCTAGACTTTAGTAAGGCGTTTGATACGGTCTCACATGATATTCTTATCAATAAACTAGGGAAATAAAACTTAGATGGGGCTACTATAAGATGGGTGCATAACTGGCTGGATAACAATTATCAGAGAGTAGTTATTAATGGTTCATAATCCTGCTGGAAAGGTATAACAAGTGGGATTCCGCCGGGGTTTGTTTTGGGACCGGTTCTGTTCAATATCTTTATCAACGATTTAGATATCAGCATAGAGAGTACACTTATTAAGTTTGCAGATGATATCAAACTGGGAGGGGTTGCAACTGCTTTGGAGGACAGGATCATAATTCAAAATGATCTGGACAAATTGGAGAAATGGTCTGAGGTAAACAGGATGAAGATTAATAAGGACAAATGCCGAGTGCTCCACATAGGAAGGAACAATCAGTTTCACACATACAGAATGGGAAGCGACTGTCTAGAAAGGAGTATGGCAGAAAGGGATTTAGGGGTTCTACTGGACCACAAGCTAAATATGAGTCAACAATGTGACACTGTTGCAAGAAAAGAAAACATAATTCTAAGATGCATGAACAAGTGTGTTGTAAGCAAGACACGAGAAGTCATTCTTCCGCTCTACTCTGCGCTGGTTAAGCCTTAGTTGGAGTATTGTGTCCAGTTCTGGGCACCACATTTTAAGAAAGATATGGAGAAACTGGAGAAGGTCCAGAGAAGAGCAGCAAGAATAATTAAAGGCCTAGAGAACATGACCAATGAAGGAAGACTGAAAGAATTGGGCTTGTTTAGTTTGGAAATGAGAATATTGAGAGGGGACATGATAGCAGTTTTCAGGTATCTAAAAGGGTTCACAAGGAGGGAGAAAAATTGTTCTTCCTGGCTTCTGAGGATAGAACAAGAAGCAATGGGCTAAAACTGCAGCAAGGGAAGTTTAGGTTGGACATTAGGAAAAAGTTCCTAACTGTCAGGGTGGTTAAGCACTGAAATAAATTTCCTAGGGAGGTTGTAGAAGCTCCATCTCTGGAGATATTTAAGAGTAGGTTAGATAAATGTCTATCAGGGATGGTCTAGACAGTACAGGGTCCTGCCATGAAGGCAGGGGGCTGGACTCAATGACCTCTCGAGGTCCCTTCCAGTCCTAGTATTCTAGTTTCCTAGTATTCCAGTCCTAGGTTCTCATTGGTAGCTTGCAAGATGCTGTTATGAATTGTCAGTAGAAAAATCTTTGGCATGTTGAAAATGTGGGAATAAAATGCATTCTGGTAACCTAAACCAGCCAAACTGAGGTATTACTGAACTGGTTTATTTTTATATGTAATTAACTCTCTAAATGAAGCTGGTGCTCAATTTAATCTCATGCCACAAAATCCAGGAATTAAGGTTTAATTTACTATAGAGTGCACAGGTCCTTGAGATGGAGTAGAAAGTGAAGAGAGACTAACATCTAGATAAGTGAACAATGTAAAGAAGCAGAGGAGTATGCCCAGAGAAGTGGCTTAGTATGTATTGCAAGATAAAACAACTGAATGGGACATATGAGTTGAAGATATCCGTAGTGAAAGACCTGAACAGGCACATAATTGCCAGTGAGCACGCAAAGAAAATGGAAAGAGTACAGTGTGCAGAAGACAGAAGGTGAAGTGTTCTGGGAGAAGCTTTCCAATACGAACAACGGAGAGCAGATGCTGGAATTCTTAGAAGTTGTAAAAATCTGGATAGAAAACTTGAAATAGGGAAATGTGCCAGGACTCGGTGACAACGTAACTGCACAGCTGTTGCACAGGCAAGGTACACACAGTAAAGGTGATACACAGCCTGTTTTAAGATTTACAAGGAAGAGTGAGTGTTGAGCAACTGTCAGAAAGTTGTACTAGTACCAATATATTAAAAAGGGGTTAAGAGTAAATGCAGTAGCTACAGAGGAATCCGCTCATTGAGTGTTCCAGGAAATGTATTCCTGAAGATATTGCAGAGAAGAAGGAAGAAGTACTTGGAAGTGGTATTGCAGAGGGACAGGCTGGATTTAGACCAGGATGAAGTAAAATAGATCAGTTATTTGTGGTAAGACAGGAATCAGACAGGTACATAAAACACAACTGAATCTGCTAAACAATTTTATAGACTTCAGCCAGGCTTTTGATAGCATTTGGAAGAAAAGGTTATGGCAAGTCTTGGGAATATATGGTTCCCATAAACTGGCTGCAAGCAAACAATGTGTTTTAATACAGCTAAATGTAAATATGTACATCTAGGAACAAAGAATGTAGGCCATATTTACAGGGTGTGGAACTCTAACTCCGAAAGAGCTGAAAGTCATGGTTTATAATGAGATTTGACTGGGTAAAGTGAAAGGTGGAAAGAGAAGTTGGGAAAGGTTCTCCATTGTTTGACCCTTAGTCTGTTAGCCAAGGCCAAAGTGCTGACAGTACAGGGTAATGCCCACTGCTAGTGCCTCAAGGTTAAATCAGGTGACCTGGCTGCTAAAATGCTTTCATTGTCACTTATTTAATGTGTACTTAACCCTTTGTAGAATTTGTACTGTCATTACAGTTTTGGCGGTGTCTGCTGAATACATTTCTGGAGAGACCCTTACTACTTCCTTAGAGGCTTTTCAAAAATCTTATGTGAAAACGTGAGGAGTCCTGGTCCAGCTTGCATGGAAACTTGAACAGACAGTGACATCGGTGGCTTGTTCAGAAATTCAAAAAGTTTTATCTAGTGATGAGGCCAATGATGTTTTGAGAACTGTAGAAACTGGAGCTGGAATCCATTTAGATATTTATGTAGTCCCCATCAACATAGTGTCTGAGCCCTTCGAGTATTGACGGATTTACCCTCTCAAAACTCTTGTGAGCAGGGAAGTTGGATCTATCTATCTTGGGTACCTATGGCTAAGGCAGGGTGTGTAATGGATTTTTTCAGTTTGTTGGAAGTTGTGAGGAATAGATAAAAAAGGCCTGAATTGAACCTCAGACTGTTCTGAATTTTTGGCGAATCAAAGAGTCGATTAAAAAAAAATATTGATTCGGATCAAGTGACATGTTTATTTTCAGGACACCTTTTTAATTTTTTTTTAATGCAAGCAAAAGATTCCTGTCTTTCCTGCTGCCTCTGTTACAATTTGTATAAAATATTATACCAGTCACTGAGAGTGAGTGAAAGACTGACTCACTTTCTAGCCCAGTGGCTAGAGCACTTGCCTGGGGTGTGGAGATTAATAGCTCGAGTCCTGTGCCAATGAATATTTACTCATTTATACAAAGTGCAGCAGTTTCAACAAGACAGATTGAGACAGAGCCCCACCCCAGAGCACTGTATAGGATACTCACTTAATGGGGAGTGAGACTAGGGTTCCTAATCCCTGCTCCAGTGCCCCAACTCTTGGGCAGTTTGGTATAAGTGGGGAAGCACCAGCACAAGTTCTGGGCCTAAGCCCTCTTTGGAATCTATTCACCCCAGAAAAGAAAAGTTTCAGGCTAGATTTTGTCCAGCACAATTTGTCCAGCTCTTACTGCTCCCATAGCTTGCAGTAGCACCTCAGAGTTATGCACACCTTGGGAATGGAGGTTGTTCGTAACTCTGAAATGTTGTAACATTGAACAAACCATTTTGGTTGGCCTTTCAAAAATTTACCACTGAACATTGACTTCATACTGCTTTGAAATGTAGAAGAAAAATGCCAATTTTCACAGCATTTGTGATGGTTTGAGTCACAGGCATCCCAGTGGGGTTATCCCCTGATGAACTGATCATGCCACTGACATCTGTCGTCTTGCTCTCTGGGGCTGTCCACCACCCTGTCTTGCTGGGCTAGGTCCTTTGGTCTGCCCAGCCAAAGCACAGTGTTGTGGAATTACTGTTCCTCTGCAGAGTGATACAGTCACAGAGTCAGTTCAGCTCTGGGGGGGCTCAGCACCCTGGAAACAAACCACCAAAAGGGTCCAAACCCCCCCAAACAAATCCATTTAACTATGTGTAAAAATTTTACGTAGTGAAAGTTCATAAGATCTGCTTCCTTTATTTATCAGAGACATGCAGAATGGATGCTCTGCCCAAGTAATAATTATTTACACTGGCCTTGATAATAAGCAAAAATGTTTTAAAAGTATAAAAGTAGGATTTCAGTGGTTGCAAGTAATAACAGTTGGAGTAACTTATTTTGATCCATTAAAATGAACAAAAAATGCTTAGCTAGGTCTAACCCACTAAGAAATTTTTGTGACATGCAAATTCTTACCCTAAACAGCTATTCTTATCTCAGGTAAAGAACTTTAGAGTTTATTTTTACTCTGGCCTGGGTCTACAGCTTTTCAGGTTCTTCTCTGTCAAGTATCCTCTTAAGGTGGGATAGGCAGTTTCTAAGGCCACCTGTAGACAAAGTCCCAAGTTTCTCCAAATGGTGTGTCCTGGCCTCTCTTGGCTGGTCAAGAAAAACAACAAGGTTTGTTACTCGGCTATAGAGTTCAAGCGATGCCAAATAAAAGAAAAAAAAGTAGAGATGGTAACAAGCAAATAAAACTTGCACACACTTGTCTAAAAGTCTAAAGCTTAATCTAGCAAGGTATGGGCTTTGTTCAAGATGGTTTCTCTCACCAATCTGATACATTCCCAGCCACAGTTGATGTTGCCTCAGTCAGGACCTTCCACAGAAGTACAAGATGCTGGTTTCCCTTTTCTTCCTAGGTGAAAAAGCTTTACCTATCTTTCACCTATGCTCTGTTACTAGAGACTTCGACATCTCTGTTTTGCCTTATCTGAAGGAACCATCCTTTTCTGCTTGCAAGAGAATTGTTCCTTCACATCTGTCTTTAGATGGATGCCAAAGATGGCTTCTGTCTTTGCTTATATCTTCCAAAGTTCAGTGACTTTGTTTCAAGAGGCACGATAACCACATACTGTTGTTTTCTTTCCTATGGGATACTTAGCTCTGCTGATTTTACTTTAAATGGGGCTTCCATTGTTTTTGGTTTTGCTTAACGTCATTGGAGAAAGGTAGGAGCTGTGATGTTCTCTTCTGAAACAGGTTTCTCCCTTTTGGTCACAGACTGTAAAACATTATATTAAGTATCCATAATTCCTTATGTAGTGTTAACACATACAATTCACAGTGGTATTAATCACCAGCGTATCACAGTGTTCATAAAAGGCCTCCCTTAATACAGCATTATAAAACATGGTGTACAATCAGCTGATTCAGTTGCTTATCACTCGAGGTTCAGCCCTGCTGTCTTCATAGATCAATACAACTTTGCAACAGGCCTGTGGGGGTGGTGGTGGTGTGTAATTGGGGAGCAAAGGGGGCAGTTGTCCTGGGCCTCAGAGGTTCAAAAGGGTCTGGGTCTCCTCGCTGCCACTACTATAAAAGTAGATGGCGGTCAGAGCCCTGGGCCCTTGAAATTGTTGCTGGATCACCATGTGGCATGATCTGGGAGCAGGTTGTGTTACGTGCTGGACAGTGTGGAGGGTTGGCTCTGGCTGCCCAGTCCCCGCCCCTTCTGTCTGAGGCCCCGCCCTTGCAGGAGCATGGAGCCAGCCCTACTCACCTTGCCCAGGGGTCTGTGGAGGTCTGTTGGCTTGCCTGCTTAGCAGTATATTTTTGAAAAGTAAAACCCAGATCTAGCTTCTCTCTCCTGCTTGTCTCTTCCTCCACTTATTAGCTTGATAGCTTTGTTTACTTAATATGTAAATAGATCTTCGTTGTCTCTGCTTGATGACTGGGCTGGTTAGAAAAGCAAATAACATTCCTTTATCTAGGGCAGATTGTACTTACGCTTTACTTGCCAAACACGTTTTGAGAATACATTTATTCTTAAATAAAAGAATACATGTATTTATTTTAGATGCAGATTATAACCATAGTGAATTGTGGTACGCTGAATTGGTCGGGCCAGCTGAAACGCATTACCTGATTTCATTGAGCCCCTTGCCCTCTGGCACTGGGTTGCTCTTAGAGTCTCCATGTTATATATTAAAAAAATCCAAACCAAAATACACTCTGCACATGCCTTCCCTTGGGAAGAGGATGAGAAAATGAGCATGTGACGGATGTTCCTCAAGGCACTGGATGCATTACTGGAAGATGCTTTTAGAGATGAAAACAGAACAAGAACCTGTATAAAATAAAGTATACCACATGGTTAGCCTGAAAGTTATGTGGCCAACTAGTGAAGTGGTGCGTATGGAAAATATAGGATCCTCTGTCATTATTCTGTGCACCACTCTTGCCTGGTTTTGGTTTATGTGAAAGGCTGAGTAAAATCACTCAGTACAATGCCTTCATTCCTTGCTAAATGGCCACGGTTACATTTCTGAGTAAAAGACAGATCTGCTTCTGGACATGTTAGTGCTTGGACAAGGGTTGAGGGGCAGCAGAGTTGTGATTTCAGGTGATGAGGTGGACTACTATTCTGTTTCAAGAGCTGTTTGATGTACATTTCATTGCAAAAGGGCACAGGATTACGGCATCATTCCATCTGGCTTTTTTTTAAAAATAAGAATATTTCCCTTGAGGCTGTCTGTGCCTCTTGCAGTCCCTCTCCTGGTTATTAAATTCTGAGGCTGGACTAATTAAAATGACGGCAGTAGCACATATCCTCTTTATAGCTCTTACAGACCAGATCTAGTGGCGAGGTTACCTTTTTGCTACTTGATTGCAGCTGGTGCAAACCTTTTTTAAAAATAGAGTTTCTAAAATTTCACCACGTGTTTATTTGCACTGAAAAACGTGCTGAATTGCTTCACTAGTCAGCTATATTGTAAAAATAAAACTAGATGCTGGAGAAATAAAGTCCCATGTACTTTGGAACAAACTTGCAGGAATCCTGGAATGAACCCCAGTTCGCTAGAGTTAATTTTGGGTTTTTCTCCTTTCTCTGGTAAGATCAGATTGTTAGGCTGAACTGTTACAGTTCCATCTCATGGTCAAGATGTTAAGGCAAGTTATCTTCTATTTTAACTGATTTGAATACTTGCTTGGCTGTTCGAACAACCAGAGAGTATGTGTAAGACATTATGTGATATTTGACAAGGTTTAAGGGTTTAGAAAGAAGTTTTATATATTCATTTTAATCAGCCCCTGCATACTTCTCTGATGTTTTCATTCATGTGTTTCTCCCGCCCATTCTGTCATAGCTGACTTGTTCCTTGGGCATCTCAGTGTGTGTTTTTGTTTTTGTTTTTTTCTTTTTTGAACACTGCTCCATTTGTTACTGGTATGAACACAGAGTGCTCTAGCTTCAAAATGCAGGGTCTTTTGTGGAACATGATCTACCATGGTTACTGTTAAGCTTCCTATAGGAGCTGAATCACGATCCCTGGGGTAGAAATGGTGTTTGGTCCTGGACTAAGGATGTTAAGGACTCGTCTTATCGGATAGACAGTCAACTAGTCGATTTCCCTTCCCCCCCCCCCCCACTTGCTGCCTGTATCAGATAGAGGCAGCAAAGGTGGGAGGGGAGAAGGGGTACTTCAAAGTGGCAGTACTGCATAGCTGAGTGGGGGTCCCCCGCTGATCCAGGGCTCCATGGCTTTGAAATTCACAAGAGCCCCCGCCAGGGACTCTTGTACATTTCAAAGCAGGCATGCCCTGGCTTCTTGTGGAGTTCCGCATTCCTCCTTTGAAGGGTACAAGAGCCCCACTGGGGTTCTTTCTCGTACATTTCAAAGGAGGAATGTGGAAGTGCCTATCGACTACTTGGCTAGTCAGTTAACTGCAATTTAACATCTTTAATGACACCTCCATCTGGGACAATTCCTCAGATTTGTCACCTAAAAAGAATGGCTCAGGTTTGGGAATCTCCCCAATATCAATATTCTCAGCCATGAAGACTGAAGCAAAGAATTCATTTAGTTTCTCTGCATAACTGTGTCAGTTTTGAGTGCTCCTTTAGCATCTCAATTGTCCAAGGGCCCCACTGGTTGTTTAGCCTGCTTCTGAGGTACTTAAACATTTTACTATTACTTTTTGAGTTTTTGGCTAACTGTTCTCCAAACTCCTTTTTGGCTTTTCTTCTTATGTTTTTACAGTTAATTTGACAAAGTTTATGCTCCTTTCTATTTTCCTCACTAGGATTTGATTTCCTCTTTTTAAAAGATGTCTTTTTATCTCTCACTGCTTCTTTTACTTGATTGTTAAGCCATGGTGGCACTTTTTGGTTCTCTTATTGTATTTTTTTAAATTTGGGGTAGACATTTAGTTGGGCCTCTATTATAGTATCTTTGAAAAGTTTCCATGCAGCTTGCAGAGATTTTACTTTTATCACTGTACCTTTTAATTTCTGTTTAACTAGCCTCCTCATTTTCATGTAATTCCCCTTTCTAAAATTAAATTACACGGTATTGGGCTGCTGAGTGTTTTTCCCACCACAGGGATTTTAAATTTTATTACATTATAAATATTCTGAGCTTTCACGGGCAAAACCCACTTCTTCAGATGACATTGCGTGGAGGAAAAGAAGGGGGCACCCTCAGAACAAGAATGGAGTGGGAGAAAAAAATTACCTATCAATTATAGTCCTGGTGCTAATGAGACTAATTGACTGGTTGGAAATGTCAGATTCTTTTGGTGACAGTAGGATGTTGAATGTAAGGGAAGCTGGTTTTATAAGATCTTACCCAGTTCATGGCTTTGTTCAGGCCTAAGGAGAGGTGTCAAATTTGCATATGAAAGTCAATTCTGCTCTCTCTCTAGTTGGCTTATGAATTTCCTTTGTACAGGTTGGACCTCTCTGGACTGGCACCTTCCTGAATGAGGGAATTTGAAGGACCAGAGGAGATCCCCCTGCTACCGGCTCCCCAGACCACCTTCCCTCCCAAGTACTGGCCCCAGCCATCCCCCGGCTGAGCTGCTGTGGCTGCCACATCTTCAGCCCTGGTATCGGGGCTGCCAGTGCTCCCACGTCTCTGGTCCTCCGGCCCTGCTATTGGAGTTGCCACATCTCTATCTCCCGGCTCCGCTATTGGGGTTGCCACATCTCCATCCCCCAACCCCATCATCAGGGTTGCTGTGGGTGCCATGTCTCTGGCCCTGGCCCTGCTACTGCAGTTGCTGTGTCCCCAGTCCTGCTGCGGGGGCTGCTGCCGCCCCTGCTGTGCTGTTGGTGCCCTAGTGCCAGTCTTAGCATCTTTTGACGCCGAGCTGTGAACCCTCTTGCCACTGGGTCTCCCAGCCAGTACTGCCTGGTCCAGGAACACACGTGGTTCTGCCAGACCATGGATGTTGCTGGATGAGGGAGTACCAGTTTTGGGAGGTCCAAACCTGTAGAAGAATGGCTACTTTTAAGTCCATGATTGAGTGCCCAGGCAGGTTAAAATGTTCCCTTCCAGGTTTCTGTGTGTTACCCTTCCTAATACCTGCTTTGTGTTCATTAATCCTAAGGTTGTCCAATACATACGGCAGAGGGGCATTGCTGGCACTTGATGGCAGAGATCACATTAGAAGATGTGCAGTTGTATGAGCTTCGGCTGTGGCTTATGTGGTAACAGTTGTACAAGCCACCACGAAAGCTCATGGTACTATATATATATATATATATATATATATATATATATATATATATATATATATATATATATATATATATATATATATATATATAGTTTGCTAGTTTCTACTGTGCCATAGGACTACTAGTTTTTAAAATTACAGACTAACATGGCTACCCCTCTGAGACTTCTGAGCATATAAGTCTCTTAACATTATCAGATTTTATGTAGTTGACCATTGCTGCTGCATGCTAGTTTTCCAGACTTGTGTGAACCACTTATGTAAGCCTAATACCCTTTTCAAAGAACAGTTTCCCCGAGCAGATAGCATGTATGAAAATTTGGGATGTGGTGGAGATTGGAGTGTAATAGGAGCTTATTAAGACAAAGCCATTAATATCAGGAAGGCCCCAGTAATATTGGGATGTCTGATCACGCTAATTTTACATGCTCCTGGCTCTACTATCCCCTCACCTTTGGTGGGGAGCGCTGAAATTTTAGCAAGGTTGCACTGATTCCAGCCAGCTGGCTCTATGTGGAAACATATGGGTGATAATCTGATAGGAAAGAGTGGTGATTGTTAACAAATATACCTCTGCGCGCCGTGTATGGTAATAAATGTACAAACCACAGTCTTTTAAATATCTCCCACTTCTCTTTTTTTTTTCTTGACAGAGAAGAGTGTTAAAAACATCTGTTGAAATGACTGTTTCAGGGTTTGAGTTTCAGTGCCTGAAATGCTGAGATTCTCCGCTGTTAGTAACATAATAAACATGAAAACTTTAAGAATGTTCAACATTCAAATTATAAATGAGCTGCCTGCTTCTTTGTACACTTTGCTCGTTTTCTTGTCAAGCTCAGCTTTGTGCTGCAGGAATGGGGAAATAATTCAGGATTAAAGCTGCTAAGCAATGGGTATGTTTAGGGTTGTAGCAGTGCCAGTGCAACGCTGGTCTGCCACTCAGTGGAAAAAATTGGACTTTCTCCAGGAGTGGGGTTAGGTGCAACATGTGACCTAATTGCTGGGGGCAGGAAATAGTTCCCTCAAAATATGGTTATCCAGTTAACCGGATTGACCCCTTCACCACTAGTCATCCTACTTGCTTAACCATTTGAAACACGGCTCAGACTGGGCTGCCTCACAGAGGCTTGGTGCTTTATTTTCCCCCTAGAGGGGGCCATCTTGATATTAAAAACTTTTTAGTCTTTACCATCTGAAGACACCCTTCAAGATATGAACCAGTTATAAACTGACAGTATGCTATTTATATTTATTCATCTCATTCATCTAAATGACGTGTTAACTCTAAAGGCCAACAATAACAAATGATCCTGATTTTTTTACCTATTTCACTGCTGATCCAAGCATGCCAGAAAGAAGGCGGTCATGAAGAACTGCCCAGTCTACTGTCTACTCTGAGTGGCGCTTCTGAACGGGTGGAACTAGGAAGAGAACCATGACATTCTCTTCCCGCCTGCTCCCACTATTCCATTCAAAAGGTTTTAATTACTTTTAAACAGAGAATCAATTTTAGCTGCACATTTCTTTTGTCAGCTTCATGATATCTTGCTGGATACAAATTTAGAATAGAAATATCTTTTTGATAAAACCTTATAAATGGGCATTAGAAACTGATTTAGTCTTCCATGGGTTATCTCCCTTTCTAAATAAGTTCTTGGAGTAGTTTCTTCATCTTGTCATTCAGTTGGCAGTCTGTCCAAATTTATACTGATGCAATCATAGGGAAGGAAGGTGTTAGTGCAAATAAGTAGTTGTCTTTCTTTTATAGATGCATTATAATTGAATCAAATGCTAATCTTCTTCTTCGAGGGTTCCCGGGGGTGCTCCACTTAGGTGCTTCAGCCCCGTTGTGCACACGGCCGAAGCACCTAAGTGGAGCACCCACAGTGACACATCTCAAAGAACTCCAGTTACTGCACAAGGTGAATAACCTTCCCTTCTTTTGTCTAAGCAGTTCCATTCAGCTAAGCATCATAGTTTGGCCTGTTTGGCCCTTACATCTGAGAAAATCACAGGGAGCATCTTCTCTCATCTGCGTGCTCCTGTTTCTTTGAACAGTTATGTATTGAATAGCTTTCAGAAACTGAGAAGTTGTGACATTAACTTATAAGAATCCATAAATGGTTTAGGAATTTGTGAGATATTGATTCAAGTTCACCCTGGCCAAGTTGATCAGAAGATAGCATTGAAATGTCACTAGTTGTTTTATTTTCTTTCGTGTTGAAATTATAGATTGCAAATGCATCTACATTGTGAGTACTTTAAAAACAAAACAAAACTAGTGAGAGTCTGAAGTGAATGTGGTGGTATCCCCAGTCTTTTAATCTAAGCCCTTTGAGAACATTATTCAAACTCCTGTCTCTCGCAGGACTTTCTATGTGTCACTTCACCAGTCACTAAAATACAGATATCCCTCGGATGGATACAGCAGATTTAAACAATGCATTGCAATGTAGGACAGAAAGTAAAAAATATTATAGCCAGAGTCAGAGTGAAAGCCCACCAACATCACTTTGTGTAGTATTTAAATACTCAATGTTCCTTGGAGGTTTCCTGTCCAATGTACTGACCTAGCCTGTCCTGGCTTATTTTGTAAAAATCTGATAGGACCACAGTGCAATGTAATATTGACTGCAGCCAGTTTAGTAAGGGGGCTAAATTAGCTTCTTCCTTCACAGTAGAATAAATCATGTCAGATTTGTTGAGGGTCATCACTATGATCAAAAATATTTAGCATGTGTCCATATTTTAGTCTTCTGTTCAATTTGAGTGAAGGGGCATGGACCTACTGGAGTGAAACTCTCAAATATTGATGCTTCAATAAGCCCCCAATATATATTGAACTTTTTTTTGGTCTGTGGATAACAATCACTTCACTAATAGTCTCATGCATTTCTAGGACTTATGGGTTATGTCCTCCTGTCAGCAGATGGTCATTATCAAATACTTCCCCAGTTCTGCTTCTCAGCTCGTGGTACAATTTTTTTTGTTTTTGTTTTTAGCTTTGTGCTTTCCAGTAGGGGATGCAGCCTCATTGTGTTTAATGTGTTGTCTTTGATTTATCACTTTGAATAGTTTGGTCTCTTCCAGGAAATACAGTAAATTATCTGGGGCTACACTCTACATTCTCAAAGAATATGGTAAAGGAGGAGATGTGGATGGCAGGAGAGAATATGGGGGTTCTCTGCTTGACACAGAAAGTGTTGATTTAAAATTGCATAAAAGCCTTGCGTCTAACAAATTAATGTATGTAAACTAGACAAAGGTGTACCTGAGGCCACAGTGGTTAGCAATACAACTGTCCCCACAGATAAAGGAATTTCTGAGCTGATGGTGGAGCCCAAAGTAAAAACATGGACAGTTGGAAGTATCTTTCCTCACAGTTGTGGTAGAAACAAGAGGAATGTTTTTGGCCTTGCTAAACTTGGAAATGGTGTCAAAGAGCTGAGCACCAGGAGGGATCATGGAGCCATGCTATGGTGAAACTTCTTTCTGCCCAATGGTTTCTCTGTTTTGCCTTTGATGGCATTACATTTAGGTGGCTCTCTCACTATCAGAGTGGACTGATTTAGTCTAAGGATGTAAAAAATGTATACAAATATTAACCATGTATCAATCAAAATGTCTGTCGGTTACACGGTTAACCATGGGGATGCCGGCTCTTGGTCTTGTGGAGCTGCTGGCCAATCATGTAGTGGGCCTAGCTGGACGAGCTGGGCGCAGGTTAACCGGTTACCAGTAATCATGATTCAGGATGTAGTTGGTTAGTTGCAGACCTCATTGCATTCTTGTGGAACTGGAAATAGAATGGTTCCATTTGTTAATTTCAGGAGAGGCAAGCTTTGGTGAGAGGTGCAGCCTCACTGAGTCAGGTAGCTATGCAGTGTTTACCCCTAGAGAAGCTAATCTGTAGAGTGCTACAGGTAGTGAAAAAACCATGCTGTCCTTGGTGGCTTATGTTGCATTACTCAGGCTGTGTTTACATTGCGCAGCTTTTAGCAGCAAGGGTAAAAGTTGGTGCTGTGTAAATGCTGTTGTCAGCCCTTTTGCCTATAAAATGCTTCTAGCCCCCATGAGTGGCTTTCAGTTTGTCGACAGGAGCAAAGAGGCATTTGCACTTGTGCTTGCCATGGCAAAGTTTTCATAGTTTGCAAGGCAGTGAAGGGGAAGTGTTAGCACCTATGAAAGACAAAAGTTATGTTGGTCAGTTGCAAGTGTAGGTGTTGCCCAGTCTTCTGAAGATTGTGTTAGTATTTGGTGAAATCTGGGTTGGGACCAGTGCCAAGATGACTGAGTGTGGTGGAACCTGTAAAAGGTGTCATTAGAATTGGCTTGAGCTGTGAGAGATGGTATCTCTTGCTCCCTTGTCCAGGAGTGGGGGAGGTAATGGCTCTGTATGCCTTAGTCCGGAAGTGACAACAGGTGACTTTTTTTGCTAAACCACCCTGAAGCTACATGGGAACACTACCGCTCAATCAGTAGACAGTTCATTCCTTGTCGTATAACCTGCCTCCAGTCTGCTGCTGTGTTTGATTTTTGCATTACAGCGGGACTAAGTTGTCCAGCTGGCTTGTTTTTCATCTTGTGGCTATTTTCAGCCACCCAGCCTAACAAGGTGAAATGTCTGAGATGCTTTTCTATTCCCTGTGACACTACAGTAAGAAAGCATAGCACTCATTTAAGGGGGGGGGTCTCGAGGGAGGGCTTCACCCTAACATTGTCTGTTGCTAGAAGCCTGCGCCCTGACATTGTCTGTTGCTTTCTAGCATTGAGCTATCAACCTTTTTGCTACCTGTTAACCAATATCTTTATAAAAAGATAAAGAACAATAGGAGTGTGTATCCACACTCAATTAAATATTGAGAGTTGAACTGAAATCATTTAACAAAACTGCCATATACCTTGTTAAGGGATGTTTCAGTCCAACTCTTTAGTTGCAATTAGGAATCTTTTGTGTCATGTGTGGTCTTGCGCCATTTCTGAGGAAAATAGGCAGCAATACATGTTCAACATTGCTCCTAAATCATATGAGCTTTATATTTCTTTGCATGCCAGTCTATAGTAAAAGTATTTGCCTCTCAGATCAAGGTTAGAAGGTGTTTTCCCTAGATACAATACCCAACTTCCATGTCTTAAAACTGTAAATGGGTAACTTGTATGTGTTTGCAGTTCTCCGGTATTTGTTTAGTGCCAAAAGGAACTTTGAAACAACCACTCCCTCAGTAAAAAGAGCAGACTGATCAAATTATTTTTGTCCTTAGTATACTTGTTGCACCCCTGACTGCAGGCAAAAAGGAATAGCTTGCCCCAGTCAGGGTCAGCATTCCTAGGCTTAGACTGCATGGGAGATTGCCCCACTTTTGGCACTGGTAGCAAGTCATCAATGAAGCTGCTGTGGTGCAATTCCCTACTATTGACTGCCTTTTGTCTCTCTTAGGTACCTTCAGGCCCCCAGTCCTGTTGTATCTGAGTGTAGTATTATCCCCATTTGGGGAGGTCACATAGGAAGTCCATGGCTCAACAGGGACTAGAATGCAAGTCTCCGGCTAGTGCCCTAATCCCTGGACCATCCTTCCTCCTCTAGATAGATTAAATCACTGTTTGTCATGGAGGCACTTGCTCCTGGCCTTTGGACAGAGCCCTAGTATGGGGAAGATCCTAGAACTATATGAAAAGAAGGAGGTTTGTATTAGGAATAATAAAATGAGGTTAATTTTACTAATCGAGTAGCTGATAGAATTTTTATCAACTACTCGATGAGTCGATAGGCAGATGGCTCAGTCCCTGCTCGTGCTGGGTCCAGAACCAAACCCCACTGTGAGCAGGGACTGAGCCGGGCTGCCTGCCTGCCCAGCTCCTGCTACATTTTAAATGCAGAACCAGTTCCTGCTTCCTCCTCCCCCTTGCTGCCTCTGTACAGAGGGAGCAAGGGGCAGGAATGCGAGTAGTCGACCTGAATACCCAATAAGCTAAGGCTTATCAGCTAGCGACTACTCCCTTACATCCTTAGTTTGTATATCTCGCAGCTGCCCCCTTTTGTGAAGAAAGCCCAACAAGCAGGATTTTGTGTTCCGTGACTGTCAGCTGGGACTGAACTGTTGACTTTACCAAGGTAACCCTCCTACATTTTTACTAAGAACTGTGGAGAAGCAGCAAACCAGAGTTAGACTTCTGAAAACACAGCTTTTTCCAAGACTGAGCGAGAACATGCTGTAACCTGTTGGTCAGTCTAAACTTGCATTACTCTAGGGGGAAAGGAAGGAGGAAGAAAAGAGTGAAATCTTGCAGTTTGTCTGTTTCTAGATTCCTTCACTGATGGGATTTTGAGTCTCAGCCCTATTAGATGTGCTGAGTTTAAAAACAAAGCTCACTTTTTAAAGCAGAAAGCCAGTAGCTGAAACTTGATAGCCAACAGTAGGCTGCTTGAGTTAGGATGGGCATTGTAGTAGCCATATGGGTCCCAGCTGGTTAGTGGTTAGAGGGTGGGTGAGACCCCTGGGGGAGATAATTTGTTTCTTGCATTTGCATAGGAAATAGATGTCACTGTTAAGTTTGCTTCATTTTCTTCGTGATGTGGAGTTTCCATTTCAGATAGCAAAATTCGATATCTTCAGCTCCTTTCACAGTAGAAGGTCCAATAAAAGATATTACCTCACCTTGTCTCCGAGTGGAACAGAGTCTAGCAAATCCCTTTGTTAGCTGAGGGAGAGGAAAGCTTGCTTTGAGGCACACCGTGTACTCTAGCCAGAGAACGTCATGGTGCTCAAAGACTGATTGAGATTAAACAGGGAGTCCATAGGTAGCCCCTTTATTCACACTCCAACTTCCCTGAATGCTGTTTTTATTTAGGTAAGAATGTGTTCCCTCTGGTTTTGTAACTGTTTAAAAGATGAGGTATAATAACAAATAAACTTGTCCTGCTTCCGAACACGTTAGAAGATGGTAAGAAGAATCTTCTGCTGGATCCATTTTAGTGGACCTCTGAAAGTCATGCAGACTTTGAGATCATTTCTCTCTCTGGTGTCTTACAAAAGGATGTATTTCTGTTGCTCAGTTACAACAAAGGGGAATCCAGCCCCGTCTACTCTGGATTTATGGAGGCCTTTTCTACACTAAAAGGAAGATGACTGCTGCTGCAGTTGGTCTTCCAGAATCCGATTTAGCTTGTTTAGTTAAAACTCACTAAATTGAACTCAGAAGACACTGCTGCTGGTATGTCCGGTACGCCTCCTTTTGTGAAGGGTAAGGAAAGCTGATGGGAGCATTTGCTTCCATTGGCCTCCTGCTATGGGGATGGCACCAAGTTCAGTTTATGATATAATATATGTAGCTGGAGTTGTGTACTTTAAGCTGAGCTGCTGGGTCTAATATAGACCTGGCCTTAATGTTTCCATCTTCTTACTAGTCTAGTTAGTTTTTATGAATTTGCAAACTACAAGGAAGACTTTCTGTGCTTTATGTTTGTAGATTTTTATCATCCCTGATTAAAAATTCTGGCTGACCTATCCTAGTTGATTCTTTTGCTCACTAGTAGTTATGCTTTTAAGTCTAAGGCTTTACTTGATCCTTTTTTGGTTTGGTCTTTTGGGCTGTTGGCTTGATTTGGTAGCTGATTCTGGTTGCTGGACCATGGCCGGAAAGAACTCTTCAGATCCTCATTGTTTGGATGTGCTCCCTAGTCAGTTCTAGTACTAATCGCAATAAAGAGCGGAAATAGTTTTCTAAAGAATTGTAATCAAAGGACAGACCAGTCCTTCTCTTCTGAATCCTGTTATGTCATTTTAGTCTGCAAAATGTTTCTATTATAATTTGCTTTTGTGCCAAATATAGTTGAGTAGAAGTTACTGCTATCATCTACCCATTTTGCAGGCTAATTATGCTAATGCTAAAGTCTGTAGTAGATGTGCAAAGGTAAATTTTTTTAATTGACTGAGCTTGCTACTGATAATGACAGGAAACTCAATGAAGATTTGAACACCGAGGCAAACGTAAGCCTTGTCTCCAGTACAGATACAACTTCATGAGCTGAGTGGTGTTATGCCTGCATAAAACTGGTATGTCAGAGAGGAGAATCAGGTCTAGGCCTTTCACCTTTCTCTGTTTCAGCAGTTTCATGTTCTTTCATTTCTTCAGTGTTTTAGGAAGGTGTTCTCTCCACAAGTCCAAATCCTATCCAACTAATAGAAGAAAAAGCTTCCTGCAAGCAGCTAGATAAACCTGTGGCTCAAGGGAGCAAGTAGGCAGCAGGTTAGTATTTAATACACTAGCATTCAGACTGAAGGCTTTAATAAAAGCAATCTGTACAACTTTTTCTGCTTTATGGCACGTAAGCAAAGTGTGCGTGTGTGTGCACGCATGCACAATTTCTGCTTAGGTTTCTGCTGGACAACCTTATTGTGAGTGTGGGTGGACTTTTTAACAAAACTAGCTCCTTTTCCAAAATGTGATAAGTCATAGAATTGTGGAACACTAGAACTGGAAGGGACCTCCAGAGGTCATTGAGCTCAGTCCCCTGCCCTCATGGCAGGACCCAGTACCATCTAGACCATCCCTGTTAGATGTCCATCTAACCTGCTCTTAAATATCTCCAATGATGGAGATTCCACAGCCTCCCTAGGCAACTTATTCCAGTGTTTAACCACCCTGACAGTTAGCAAGCTTTTCCTAATGTCCAACCTAAACCTCCCTTGCTGCAGTTTAAGCCCATTTGCCTCTTGTCCTGTCCTCAGAGGCTACGGAGAACAATTTTTCTCCCTCTTCCTTTGTGACACCCTTTTAGATACCTGAAAACTGCTATCATGTTTCCTCATTGAGGCTAAATATTTGTCTCAAGTCACTGAGGCTAAATTTTTTTTAACTGAAACAAGCCCCCCTCCTCACAGAATTTTAAAGAGACCTGTTGAAAACTTATTTCCTATTCAGTTGATCTTTTACTGTCTTAGCACTGATGTTGACGTTGCTTCACTAGCTCAGAGACTTCCAGGCCAAAGATGCTTGTTTATAATAGGAAGAAAATGGAGAGAACATTTATATATATTTTTCAGAAAGAGTTGATTCGGGTTGCATTCATAGATAGGCCAAGAATGATAGTTTGCTTTGTAGGTCATCTTTAAAATAAAATTGAGCCATTTATTGCTGGCTTCCACCATCACCGTCCTTTGAAAGCTCTGGTTAGGAAAGATGGATGATCTCGTGTGCAGTCAGCAGGCTCCTCACTTCATGTGCCCTTGCTTTAGGTGCGTGTTGCGTCAGTAATACTGGTAAGAAAAAAATGTCCTGGACGAAAACAGCGGAATCTGGCAACCCTGGGCATGGACAATGGCAAGGGTAAACAAAATGAGCCACACATAGAACCACAATGAGCCACGTGTGGCCTGTGGGCCGCAGGTTGCCCACTGCTGCTCCAGGCACTAAGATACTATGGTAATGGGGGCCATGTAAGTTTCCAGGGATAGCTGTATCTCTTCTTTCAAATATGCCTATTTTCTTTTTACAAAAAAACAACAAATGGTCTGGTAGCACTTTATAGACTAACACAACATATAGATGGTATTATGAGCTTTCGTGGGCACAGCGCACTTCTTCAGATGACTGGAGTCATCTGCCAGAGAAACCTTCTGAATAATATCTCTTAGCTCCTTCAAGAGCAATAAAGCAGGGCATCTGGCCCAGTTTGTCTTATTCTTACACCTGCTGCTGCTCCTGACTCCATTGCTTAGTGAACAGTAGCTTTCTGTGCACAGCCCTAAGAAGAAAGGGATGAGTATTCTAATGACAGTTAAACTCTGTCACCTGTTCTCTGACCTATCGGGAAGTAGAAGCACTGCTATATTCAGCCCTGGAGGAGTGAATGTCACTTACCTGACTAGTGACTTAGCTGATCTGAGAGAAGTATGAAGAGTGCCTCCTAGGGATATCAGCGGTTAATATTTACCGGTTAACCAGCAGGGTAATATTTACCGGTTAACTGGTGCTGGAGCAACTTTTCGCCTGCCTGTGGTGTGGTGCGGTTCGCCTGGCCCGGCCAGAGCAGCCCCTCACCTGTGCATGGTGGGCCTTACCTGGCCCGAGCAGCAGCAAGGGGGAAAGAGAACACATCTTATTTGGGCTTCTTTCGTCTCCTAATCAAATGAAGATAGCTAAATGAATTGGTAACCAAAAATCTGAGAAATTAAGCTTCCCTCTTCCCTTTCCTTATAACTACAAATGATATTAACTCTCTAATATTGCACATATGGCCGTTTGCTCCCATGGTAATGATTGTATGACTTTGATGGAGAAACAAGCAAGTGAGATGGGCTTTACAGGTCACAGCTCTTGTTCAAACAGAAGTATCTTTTGATTAGCAGTAATTTACCTTAAACATATGGAAAGGTAAATGGATTTCTGCTCAAATGACTACCTCCGTGTGAATAGCTTTTTGCAGTGTACTTTGAAATGGCAGCAAGAGTTTTTGATTGATGGCTGCTCCACCACGTTCCCCATTTGTGCAGCCTTTTCGTCTCTGTTTGCAGAACTGTAGGTACATGCTCCCTGAATGGCATGACAGTTCAGTATTGATTGGGTATACACAGTGCAAATGGCAAATGTCTTGCCACAAAGCTTAGACAATTTTACCAGTAGCTTGTTTTAGATATCCTGCTAAGGCTGAAACACAAAGCAGTCTGCTGTAGTGCCAGCCCTGTGAGGCTGGCTTTGTCCACGCTTGGATTCATATTTCATGCATTTTGAGATTCTGCAGCGCACGTAGTTGCTGATGAGGTTGAAATTCCTTATCTTGAAAGGTGCAAAAGTGCATTTTAGTGCACTTGTATGAACAGGTTGGATCTGACTGGTCCCAGATGAGTGAGTTTGCTGGGTCAGTTCCATCCTTCTGCTGACAGGACTCCAAGCTCTGCTGGGGTCTGTCAGCAGACCTAATGGAGCTCCCTTGCTCCTAGGATGGCTCCCAGTTCCACTGAGCACTCCCCTCCATTGCAGCTCTGCTGCCTTGGGGCCATCAGGCTGCGCTCACCCCAGGACTGTGGTGGTTCCAATGCCTGGGGAGCACTGGAACTCCGCTGGACCATTGGAGCTGCTGTGGCTCTTGGTCACCGACATTGCGACAGCTCCAGGGTGCCAGGGCTGCTGCAGCTTCACTCTGTTATCCCGGGACTACTACGGCTTCCTGGCTCCAGGGCTCGGCGCGTAGGGGCTGCTATAGCAGCCATAGCTCCACTCCCCAGGGCCACTGGTGCTCCACTCCTTGGGACCATGGCTCCACTACCCTGGGGCTGCTGCGGCTCTGCTACCCCGGGGCTGCAGGAGCTGCCATGGATCTGCTGCTCCAGAGCTGCTGGGCTCCACTTCTTGTGGCCGCCAGGGCTGCCGCAGCTCTGCTACCCCAAGGCCGCTAGAGCTGCTGTGGCTCCGCTGTTCCAGGGCTGCTGCAGCTAATCCTGTGACCACCCAGCTTTCTGGTCTGGGGACTTTCTGGTCTAGCAATATCTGTGGTCCTGCTGGACCAGAGTCCTGAACAATCTGTACTCACATAACTTCTTACATTGAGTGCGTAAGTCTTTACAGTAAATAATCTGCTCTATAAATCTTTGCTAACATAAAAGCAGAGTACACGAACTGGGGTCCCCTCTTGGCCACTCAGACTGCTCAGAGGGGATCCAGCTACTGAGTCCCCGGATGTTTTAAGCTTCCATAGTTTGATCAGAGTTCAGGCACTGCCACTGTCTTGGGATCCATAGGTACACTCTTGGGATGCAGACTTTCTGCAGACCCATTGAGAGTTGTGATCAAGTGGTCCACAGTCCAGCCCTTAAAACTAGCGCTGACACCTCAAATGCTCCTTCATCACCTCAGCTTAAATGCACCCTCTCCCAAGACTCCTGCCAAAAGTGTGTTCTGAGCCCAACGTTTACCTCATGCTTAGATATATGGATATGGATGCAGCTGTGGATCCAAATGTTGTGTCTAGAACCCTGCACATTTGCAGGTCCCTGCTTTATATCCACGGTATCTGCATCCATGGGTGTGGATGCAGATATCTGCAGCTCATTTTTGTGGATACAGATGCAGATACAAAATTTTGTGTCTGAGCAGGACTCTGCTTATGCTCCTTAAGAGTTAAATATAATACATGAAACACACAGACACCTGGCACAGGATTCCATTGCTGTTTTCTTAATTGCATGAGAAATACTTTGATCTGCACAAAAATAATGAACACTACACACAGTTCCCCACCTCAGTTTCCTTGCCACTCCAAAACATGTTTTGGGCTGGGGCCAGGATCATCTGGGTCCATCCGAGATCTCTTTGCTGCAGCAAATGGTTTGTTTTTTGAAACATGGAGCACCTTGGAGAGAGACTTTTTTCTCCCCTTCCCTTTATTGTCAACAAAGAGCCAGTATGGCACTGCTGTTTGTTTTGTTGAGAGAACTGGCTTCTGTCAGTATCCCACAATGCCTGCCCTGATGGCTGTGCTCAGTGTTTTATGATCTCTGCTGTCTTACCAGTACATGTCCCTCCCTTTTCAAAGCTCCTGGAAGTATCTGACAGCTGAGTGAGCTGCTCCATTTGAGGAACAAAGAACAAATCATTGGAATGCTCCTGTTCTGCTGTGCTAGGAACACAGCAGTAGGCAGACTGCAGCTGTAGGGGGAGGGCCAGAGAGACATCTGTGCTGCTTTGACATTTGTCAGCACAGAGAGCTCATAGAGCTAGGAAGGAATCCCAACAAGTGCAGGGATCAGCTCTGCCTTCCCACAACACTGCACTGGGGGGATACTTACCCACATGGCTTTGCTCTATTTATCCACAGTGGAGCTACCAATGTGGCCATGAAATGTCCACAGTAGGAGGCAGAAAAACTAGTTTGATTGGTTTTTACTTTTGGTGTTTTTTGCATGTTGATAGCACTTTTGTTGTCAAACCTTCCCAGTGTAAACATAGCCTTATATAGTCCACCATCTCCATCTGCTTCCTTTATTTTACTGCAGGTAACTTTCCACTTCTCTGTCCTCCTACTAGTCAAGCTGGACAAAGTAGCTTCTAGATTCAGCCATAATCTATTGACCAGTTAGACTACAGTCATTAAAGTGAAGTATTCCCCATAGTCCTTAACTTGGTGTATACTGCTGCAGGTCCTGATAATAGTTCTAGATACACAGACATATTATTCTATGATACAGCAATTTTTATAGAAGCAACTTCATAATGTCAGTCAGAATTCATGAATTGCAAAGACAGATTCCCCAAAGCACCATCACTTGTATTTGAAATTTGACTGTGAGTGGCTCACTCTTCAAATCTCTTTTGGGAAAAGGCTGGATGACAAGCTTCAGTGGAGATTGAACTGGTTTTGTTTTTCCTTTTTAAGTTCCTGAGACAAAGCACACTCCATTCTTAACGTTGCTCAGAGTTTGTCCAGCGATCAAAATGCATTTGTTTTCAGTTTTGGAATATTTAAAATTACATGCACAAAGCTCTGATCTCACTTATTGATTATCTTGGTTACTCGGAATGGAAGCTAGAGTTTCAAAAAAAGATTCCTTTAAAATGCCAAGTGTTTGACAGCTGTGGTATTTATTTTACTGCTGCTGTAGATCAGTGTGTCTCAAAGTTTGCTCCATGGACCACTAGTGGTTTGCAGCCATCTTGCATTTGGGCCGTGGGCTCAGGGCTGCCCCTGCCCTCCTGCCGCAGGAAGCCCGAGCTGGCGCTCCAGCCCTCCCTCAAGGTTGGCTTCCCATTGCGGGGAGGAGCCCTAAGCCTCGCAGGCTGGATCCAGCTCACGGCGAGAAGAAGTGGCTGCTCACGCTGCTGCTCCCCCTTTTCCCAGCCAGGAAACTGCTCACCTGGAAATTTTCCCTTCTGCTCCCATTGGTTGGAATCCCAGACAGATCCCTCATCCTCAGCCCAGTCCTGCACCCTACCTATTGGCCAGGCCCCCCACCCTCAGCCCACCCCTGCACACATTTTGTCATCATGGGTGGTTGGCTGGTGGTCTGTGGAAAGGTTTGCATTGAGTAGAGTGGGCAGTGGGCCAAAAAGTTTGAGAACCTCTGTTATAGATGGAAGAGCCCATCATCTACATCATGTAATAATGGGTCTGTTAAAGAAGCAAAGGTGACTCTTTTTGTGAACACCATTTACCTTAAGCAATGGCCTCTTGTTTGAAGCCTCATTGACTTATGTTAATTGATTGAGACATTAATTAAGAGTCCTTTCTCAAAGCTAAGAATAGGATGGACATTGTTGGCTGTGGAAACTGTAACAAGTGTATAAATGCTGTAGAGTTAAAAGAAATTGAAAAGATTATCTTTTTAGCACTTGTGTGGGAAAAATCAGTTTAAACAATGCAATTAGGGTTGCTTTAGTAGCGTAACTTAAGTTGATATAGCCTAGATCTTCTTACCATGAGGTCCACACTATGCTGGGTTGACAGAGGAAACTTTCCTGGAGTCGAGGGGAGAGTGATAGGTGGTCGACTCAGCAGGTCTTGATTAGACCTTCTAAATTGATCCAGGTGAATTGATAACTGTGGCATTGATCCTGGCTGTTGTGGCAACAAGCTCTTAGATTCTGCAGTGCTAGATGCTGTAGGAAAACATCAAAGAAACACTTCTTCATTATTAATGTTTCATTTAAGTAGATAAAAAAAATCAGCTGTGCAACATTTGTTACAGGTATTAGCCTCATGGCTAAAAGGAGGAGGAAAAGCACTGGTGTTGCCAAGTAGAATGACACATCACAGCGGTTATGTTCACCATAGGGAACAATCTGGCACTGGGAGATGTGGGCGGGGAATAGATGATCTAATTGGTCTTTTCCATTTCTACTGTCTTATTCAGTAGAGTGCCAGTTGTAAATCTGCATTAGTTTCCCACGCATGTGTGCATAGGCATTGGGCAAAGGATGAAATAATTTCCATAATCCCAGGCCAACTATGAGGCTTTGCTATGAATTCTTTCTAGCCAGAGAGACTAGTTAGAAACAACATGGAAATGCAGGGATTTTGAGGTGATCAGTGCCTACATATTCTTCATACTTGAACTGTAAATCCTTGTTCCTGGAGGAGTTATGGGGAACAGAGCAGCAGAGTTTCTACTTAACTTTCTACAGTTCTTGTGCTGTCGTGCACGATACATTGGCTTCAAGGGCTGACTCTTTTGTTTATTTCCCAGTGCAGGTGCTTAGCTTCTCTTCCAAAGCCCTACATGATTTGTGCTCCTTGTTGAAACTTTGTAGTGCTGGTATGTTTAAAAAAATATGTACACTTAGGAAAAATAAACCGTTAGCGGAAAGAATAAGGTCAAATTCAGTTTCCTTATCGGAGTTATGCCAATGATAATTCCGATTGGCCCATTCTGTCAGTCTTCAGCTTTGGCCCATTCTGTCAGTCTTCAGCTTTTAGTAATTAAGAATTGGAGCTTAGCTACAGCAGTCCTATTTTGAAAGCTAGTCAAGGTTTTAAGTGTTAAAGCCCATTTGCAGACTTCAAAGTAAAATTTTAAAAATATTATTTTATATGGAGTATTGTAATATGCAGGTTTGTGTAAATGTCCATAATACCAAGAAGCAGCAAATATAATCTTGTATACTGCGACAGTGAAGAAAGTAGGAGAATGTTCAGTTGTTTGTATTGCATTCTGATGTCTTTTCATTCAAATGAAGACATTGGGGATTTCCTGTAATAAGTTGTGTCCCACCTGTCTGTCAGTGCTTGTTCTGGTTTCCTTTACAGATTTTAAAGTTAGCAGAAGATAGAGCTGGAATGATTGATTTTTCTCTGCGGTCTTCTGTATCCATCCAAATGCTCGAGTCCATGTTTCTTTCTGCAAGCAGATGAAGACTGGGCTCATGGGACTTTGATGCCATTCTCCCACCCATTAATTGTTTCCCATGCCAGAATCTTCAGTTTTTTGTCTCCAAGAGGTAGAATTACTTTCCAGCCTCTCTAGAAGTAAAGAACCTCAGGCTTACTAACTGTGATTCTCACCTGCCCACCCTGCTGTATTTGGACAGTATAAGATTAGGGTGGTGCTGGTTCCTGCTCCCATGTGCTGACTTTTCTGTAGATCTCTGTGGATAACAGAGTTGCAAGAGGTGCCACAGATGTAGGACCCTGATATGGCCTTGTCTAGGAGAACTCTTAGTTGACAGCAACCTGGGATTTAATTTTACCTCTTACTAGTGTGCAGCATACTAACTCTCTTTGTGGCGCCTCAGTTGGGTAGTGTGCTTTAATCTACTCCTGTTTTAAAGCAGACTACATTAGAGTGTGCAGAGTCTACACAGACATTTAGTGCACAGCAGGTTAGCGCAAGGTAGATTGATATCCTGGTGTCCCACAAACAAAGGATTTGTCTACTCTCAAAATGCTACAGTGGAACTGCTGTGCTGTGTGAGAGCTTCAGTGTAGACAGAAGCATTAGCCAAGTTGACAAGAGAATGCTTTTGTCAGCCTCGTGCTATCTACACCTGGGCTTAGGTTGGCTTAGCTGTGTTGTTTAGAGGTGTGGATTTGTCACACCTCTGACTGTCATACTTAAGTTGATTGAATTTTCTAGTGTTGAAGTGTTCCTATACACAGGCTCTGTGATTGAGCACTGGGAGTCCTTGCACCTAATCTGGAAAATTTTGCAGGACAGAGGGGACCCCTAGGAGTCAGATCTGCCTGCAGAAGACTGCCTAATGTAGGGGGCTGCTTTCTGGGGGTCATTCAAGCCTACTGTCAAAAGCACCTTCACTGAGTCTGTGTAACCATGGGGGTCTCCTTCTCCCAGTCTGTTGATTTGTCTGTTACACCCTTTGTCACATCTTGTCTTAGAGGCTACGTCTAGACTACAAGCTTCTTTCGAAAGAGGCTTTTTTGAAAGATTCTTTCGAAAAAGAGCATCTAGACTACAACCAATACTTTTAAAAAAGCAAGCCGCTTTTTCCAAAGAGAGCACCCAGGCAGTCTGGATGCTCTTTTGAAAAAGCACAGTTTTCATTACAGAGCACCGTTTTTCGAAAGAACACTTTAAAAAAAGGTGGTGTTCCTCATAAAATGAGGTTTTCCGCAGCTGAAAAAACTGCTGTGTTCTTTCAATTTACTTTTGAAAGAACATGGCAGCAGTCTAGACGCAGGGGAAGTTTTTTTCAAGAAAAGGCCACTTTTTAAAAAAAAAAAAAACTCTGTAGTCTAGACACACCCTAAGTGAGGCTTTATGCTGTCTGGGGCAAGGGCTGTCTATTGTGTTGTGCTTGGCACTGCCTAGCATAATGGGGCCTCAGAACTGAGGATGTATTTGTATGTGGAGCCAATATCAACATAGCTAGTGTAGATGCAGCTTATGCCAACAGAGGAATTTCTTTGTTGGTGCAGAACACCACTTCCCTGAATGACATTGGCTGTATTGTCAGAAGCACTTCTCTGTTGACATAGCTGCATCTATGTTGAGGGGTGGGTGTGTTATGGACATAGCTGTGTTGATCAGGAGCATGTATTTTTCACATCCCTCACCAATAGAACTGTGCTGATGTAAAATTACATCTGTAATTTTAGGTATAGACGAAGCTTGATAGAGCCCCTAAGTGGTGTTGTAATATAAATAATAGTAGGTCCAGCACTGAAGTCCTGGTGAGCTGACAGACTTTGGGAAAACTGCCTCTTCCAGCTTCATTTATCTGAACTCTCTAAAGGAACTTGACCCTTTTTTAGCAATGGGTTGTTTAGAATTTTTGTTGCCTTTCCAAGTCTGCTTTTAAACAATACATAACTCAGGAAATTCTTTTAATAGTAGTATGGAAATCCTGGAAAAAATAAACCACTGTGCTGGAGATGAACACACTGATGTAATGATGAAATATAAAGGCTTCTCCACATATCGACAACTTTGAAGTACACAAAAGAAGTTGAAAACATATATGTGAAGGGAATAAACAAATGTGAGTTGTTTGGGGCCAAAATAATCCTTTATGTAACTCCAGTGAAGCTAATAGAATAGTAAAAATGGGGCTATACTGAGGATAAGTTTGGCCTACTCTCCTTTTCTCAGAATGCTTTTCGGGTATGTAGCTTTGCTGTTCTCAATTTCTCAGTGTTCAGATTAATTGCGGCCTACTGAAACTGCCCCATGTACCTAGAAAATGAAAACCTTCTACTGAGTGAATCCTGTCTGCTTTCCTTTTAAAATAATTGTATTATGGCAAAGTGCCTTCAAAAGCCTTCAAGCTTATCTAGCTAAGACGATGCTTGGCCATTTACCAAATTATTATTTTTTATGCTGAAAGGTGCTATCAAAGCGTCTTTGATCTAATGGTTTTGCTGAGTCCCTTCTCTCGGGTGAAATGGGAGGAGCAATTATGACCTTTATGTAGTGAGATGGTTGGTGGCTTCCACTGTTTTCAGCTAAGCTCTGCAGTCTGACTGGTTTGCTCTCTGCCGACACAAATTGTTTGGCCAATTCTGTGTGCGGGCAGAAAAGTGAACAGAGCACATGCAGACTGCTAGCGAGGCAGCTGTGATTGTGTCCCTGAGAAGGAGGGACAGACCTTGTGGAGGATCACACTCGAACATTGTGAGAGAGGAAGCCGTCTCCTGTTGTTTCTACTGTGTTCAGGGAAACAGGACTTTGTGTACATCTTTGTAAATAAACAAGATTGCAATAACGCATTTACCCTGACTTGTGGAGTCCATTGCTCCTTCTGAGGGAAATCCTGAAAGGCCCTGTGTGTTGGCTAATCACTCAGGCGAGAAGAGCAACATTGTTAGTATTTATATGCAGTAGCACCTGCAGCCTACTGGTTGAATGCCCATTGTGTGAGGTTCTGCAGAGACACAGAAAATAACAATCCCTGCCCCACAATGCTAACAATTAAAATAAATGGTCTTTAATACTTCTGTAGCCTGAAGTAGTCCCAGAAAATCTGGCATACATGTTGTTGAATGGAATGACATCTGCAGTGATCTCTGGTTTTGCTCTATTTCATTGATTTAGTTTTAGATAGCATGAAAGAAAGCTGATGGCAAAGGAATTTACCAGCTATTCTCTGCTTGGATCAGATGGACTCCTGGTTAGCTTAGAAATGGATTTATATCTTAGAAAGCACCTTCTTTTCCTTTTGGTTTGCAGTTAGTAATAACTGTTTGTCTGCAAATGACCCGTGACCCAGATCTTTGGAGAAAAGTGTGTTTTGAGGAGGGACTCAGAAGACAAGGGGAGAAAGTAGAATGTCTGAACTCGGGGTTAGAGACCATGGGCCTGTCCATCTGGATTTCTAGATTGTGTTTCTGCTTTTGCCAGTGATTTGAGCAAGTTCATGTAATTTCTCTCTTTGTGTTGGCTTTTCTCTCTTCAGTTGGCACTGATTCCATCTCAAAAGGAAAGCTGAGACTATAGAGGAGAGCAAATGGGGAGGGAGGGGTACGGTTGAGGTTTTAGACAATAACTCAAAAATCTAAATTGCATCTCTGGCTTTGCGATAGACTTGCAATGTGATCATGAGCAAGACACAGAACCAGATGCTGTTCATGTTGAACTTAATAGGAAAATTCACTTTGACTTCAATGATGCAGAATCAAATCCTTAATTTCTCTCTGCTTCAGTTCCTTCGATGTTAAATGAAGACAATATATCCCTCCATCACAAGGGATTTGGCAGAGTAAATTAGCTAATGTTTGATGCACTTGAATACAAACAACCTGTAAATATAGGAACTTTCTTGTACAGTGCTTTGAAATCATATGGTAAGTACTGATTATGAATTGGCAAGTTTGGTCTACATACCAAACGGATGCTTTTTAGTATACAAGGAACCCATCCATTTGATTTTTCACTCTCAATATTTCTTTCTGTATTAACTAAAAGGAGGATAACTTTTGAAGGCAGGAAATAGAGTCCCCCAAATGCTTTATAGACAGTATAAGTATAATCATCTCACTAACATGGAGACAGCTGATCCTAGGGTTGCCAGATGATTTCAACAAAAATACCGGACACACTTGACATTATCTCACAATCTACATTACATCTTATTTAGAAAATACTGGACATTAATATTTTCTCATTTCTATTTTCTCAATTTGTTTCCTGAACAGAAAGCTCAAATACTGGACTGTCCGGTTCGAAACCGGACACCTGACAACCCTAGCTGATCCATCCATGAGAGACAGGAAATATTTCTCAAATCCGCTCCCCTTCTTTTGCTAGTCACCTTCAAAAAAATGAACCTTTTTGTATTGTTACGTTGGCTTTTGGTCTGCACTTAAGTTTAAAGCACAGCTGTGGCAGCACGGGAACTGTGGCCATTGCAGGAGCACTGGGAGAGAGGTTTCCCAGCGCTCTGTGTAAACCACCTCTACAAGGGGAGTCGCTAACAGCGATGGAATGGGTCCTCATGTTGTAGCATGGTTCACACTGGTGCTTTACAGGGCTATGAGTAGAGCAGGGGATCCTGCAGCAGATCCGTCCAAATCATTATAGCTTACTTCTGTAGGGCTTTTTGCAGACTCAATACAAATATGGCCCTAAAAAGTGGTATTTGTGGTTTAGTTAATATCACTTTCTGCAGCAAATTCCAGGACAAATAAAGCACTGGCTGGGAGGGAGAGGAAGGTCAGAGGCATAGGCAGTGGGGGAGATGGTGGGCCGGGGGAGGCAGTGGGGGTCCAGGATGATGGAGGGTGGATGTGGAACCAGTAAGGCAGTGGGGTTCATGGGCGATGGGCACAAATTTGGGAACAAGAGAGAGGCAGGAAGATGGTGCCCCACAGCTGTGTGGCTGGAGTCAGGGGTTGGTGCCCAGTGCCACGTGGCTGGGAGTCAGTGCCTGTAGCCAGAGCCTGTAGCTGGGGGCAGGAGCTGCAAGACTGAGGCAGGGAATTATAGCCCAGAGCCTGTGCCTGTTGCCATGCAGCCAGGTCCCAGAGCTGGGTGCTGGAGCTTGAAGCTGTGTGACTGGATCTGGGGTCAGCACCCACTGCCATGAGGCTTCAGCCAGTCCCTGCTGCCATGCACCTGTGGCTGGGGATCAGCGCCTGCCACCATGGGGCTAGGGGTTGGCGCCTGTGGCTATTTATCTACTGCTGCACACCTGGGACCAGGGATTGGGGCCTGGAGCTGATGCTTGCTGCCATGCGGCTGGGACTATAGGTCAGTGTCTGGGGTCAGTGGCCAGAACTGGAGGTCAGAGCATGGACGTTGTCTGAGAACTCACCATGCTCCTGCAGCAGTCTGCCTCACCTGTCTCAAGGGGTCATGCAGGGCAGGGCATCCAGGAAGAACAGGGAGGAAGATGGAGGGGCTGATGCTTTGCCTCCCCATCCATTACTGCTCAGGAAGCTGCCCTGGCAGTAGGGAAACCCCTTGATGGAAGCATTTGAGGAACACTGCCACCCTAGAATAGATGCAGTTTATGCCAACAGGAGGCATTCTCCTGTGTGCATAATGACACCACTGCCTGGAATGCCATTAGGTTTCACAGCAGAAGCCCTCTTCTGTCAGTATAGCTGTGCCTACCCCTGGGTTTGCCAGCATAACTGTGACAGGTAGAGGGGATGCTTTTCCCCCACATCCCTTACCAGCATGGCCATGCCAAGAAAATGTATTTGTGTCGACCAGGCCTACGTCGGTCTCCTGTATTGTTCTTAGCAGAATTCTAGCAGTAAATTGCCGTTGTTCAGAACTGGGACTTGCTTGGCAATGAATCACCTCCCTCTCTCTTCCTACATGTTAGGATGTTGCTACGGTTTTGATAGGGAAATGACCCAAATAAGCAGAAAAAACTCCAGGTTATATAACTTCTGAGTACTATTTCTGTTTCCTTGGTTAATAAAACAGTCGTATTTCCTTAATATAAAGATGCTTCCACCCTAGTTAGCAAGTTTTAAGGAATAGGTAATTCCTTCATCACATTTATTTTTTCTCCCCTCCCCAAATGATGATGTGTCTTTTACTGGCAATGTGTATTGAACATCGATGGCTGGTATTGTCTAGATGGGGGGGGGGTTTAAGGACTGCGAAGTTGAGACTATGGCTTGTTATGCAAAGCACGTTAGTTTTGCTGTTACCTTTTCCTTCTTCCTCCCGTCCTGTCCCACTGTTTGCCTTTGTCAGCCACCTGTTGCATCTTGTCATGAACCCTCGCTGGTTAGCTCTTGGAGAACAGAGAGGCTGTTCTCTTTTTACTTTGTTTTCTGCCTTGGTTAATCCTGGCACTAAGTCCCTCAAATGTTGAAAATAATTGACTATCTCGGTCACTAAAATCCCCACTTCTTTTGACTAGTTAGTTATTTTTGCTTCTTTCAGTTTATAAAAGTACCCTGATCTGGTGCTCCTGGCATTTAACTGAATGTTGGAATGATTTTTTTTTAGAGACATGTCAATGCGTATAAAATATGTAGCATTTTTTTGAAGCAGTGTGCTGTGTAATCTCTGGGCCAGATTCTGGCTTTTGAAAAGGAGCAGTGTCTCAGCAGGAATTTGCAGGCACATTGTTCTGCCTCATGTTGCATTATGTTTGTTATTTGCATATGTGTATATGCTATCTGAGTAGGAAGAGCCTGGACTGTTTTTTTACCAGGAATAGGATTCTGTAAAACTTTCAATAAATATAGAAATAAGAATACTGTAAAATGGAGTGTTCTGCTGTCGTCTTGCTTGACGTCCTAGTAGGTCAGGTGTAGGCAAGATAGTGTCCACGGGTTGGATCTGGCCTACCAAGCCATTTGATCTGGCCTGAGGCTGCCCTGCCAGTCTCCTGCCCCCAAGCCAATCGAGGCCTGGGGACAGAAGGAGCACACAAAGTCTCCTCCCTGCACCAGGGGTGCTTAGCAATAGAGGAATCACCAGCTGTTTAAAACAGCTGCTGGTTCCCTCTAGTCATCATGAGCCCCTGGCAAGACAGGCGCAGCGGGTGGGTGGGTGAAAGGCTCCCCCCTGCTAGGAGTACATGATGCCTAGAGGGAACCACCAGCTGTTCAAAATGGCTGGTGGTTCTTTCTGGGCACTGGGCTCTCCTGGCCGGGGAGGGGCCGGAAGAGAGGGGGCGCAAAGACTAAACGTGGTCCCCCACCCCCAGGCCAATCAAGACCTGGGGGACAGGGAAGCATGCGAAGTCTCCTCCCCTGCCAGGGGCAGGCTGCACCTAGAGGAAATCACCCCCTTCCTCCAGAGGCCCCGCCCCTTTGGGAGCAGCCCATGACAACTTCCAAAATTTGTGAAGTGGCCCCCCTGCAAAAATTATTGCTCAGCCGTACATTAGGCGCATGGCCCTGTTAGAGTATTGCTCCAATTTTGTTTTTCCTTTCCAAAGGATTTGTTCTTAAGTTTTCAGACAAAAACAAATCTCCTAGATGGGCTAAAAAACCCTTTTAAAGGTGATTTGTCCAAGGGCAGCATAGATCTCAGCTGACCCAAATGAGGAAAATCTTCCCTATTCAGTTTATTAGTGAGCAGCAGTTGATTCCTTGCTGCACTTAATGGATACCATGCATGAGAAGTGCATACCCTCCCCCAAGGAATGATATGGATTTTGCAGTCTGCTGTTGCTGTTGTCAGGGTTTTTGCTTTTTGGTGGTGATGATATGGGATGGGTCTACAGTACAGGGCAATGACAACCTAATTTACACAACTCTAGCTATGTGAATATCATAGGTAGAGTTCAAGTACCTTAGTTTGAGTTGCCATGGAGTCTCTATTGTGTGTTGGGTCAATGGAATAAACCCTGCCATCTACTTCCCTTATACTTCTCATTCCAGTGGAGTACTGGAGTTGACAAGAGTGATTCACGGTCAATTTAAGGGGCCTTTGCTAGACCCACTAAATTGACCCCCAAGGGATCCATCACTGCAGTGCAGTCCCCTGGTAAGTGATGACATGCCCATGGAAACAGACGAGGCCAGCTCTTCTTTTAAGATTCAGTCAGGGACTAAGGCTATTCAAGACATAACCTTTTCCTTTTGTTGATTGCATTTTAATTGTCAGGATACTATTTCTGGTGCCCCAGCAAGGAAGAGGTCCTCTCCATCCTGGCTTTTTCTGAAGCTCTGTTCCCTTCTGAGGGAATAGTTATAGGCCCTGGCGATTTCCCCATGGGTGAATACGCAGATTGCAGGAATGGCCAGTAGGGATGTTAGCTATCGTGTAATTGAATAGTTGTGTAACTGCATGAAATCTTAGCAGTTAAATTACTATTTGATAGTCCCTGGGGCCGGGGCTGGCAGCTAGTGTGCTCCAGTCCCACTCCCAGGGAGCCCCCTGCCACCTACCCTGCTGCCTCTGCATCAGAGACAGCAGCATGGAGAGCCAGGAGGGAGCTGGTTCGCGAGGGGAGCCAGTTTAAAAACCAGCTGTTCATGCAGATGGGTTGCCTGGTACAGAGGCAGCAGCCCCTGTCTGCAGGGGGTCTGAGCTCTCTGTGGGCAGAGGTTGGTCCGGGGCAGCAGCCCCCATCTGTGAGTCCACGGAGGGGTGGTCCGAGCTCGTTGCAGAGAGAGGCTGCTCCGTGGGATGCCCAAGCAGCCTCTGTCCATGGGGAGCCCAGGCAACTGCAGACAGAAGCTGCTTCACGGCAGCCTCCCCGTCCCTCCTGATAGAGGCAGCGGCACGTCAGGGTCTGGTGCTGGGGGAAGCCATCTTTTAAGCTCCCTCCCCGCCCCCCCCCCCCCCCCCCCCCCCCCCCCCCGATGCCTTCGTAGGAGGCAGCGAGTGGGGCAGGCGGGTCATGGAGCCGGCATGCATGGGGAACCTGCTTGAAAGCTGGGTTCCTGTGCATATTGGCTCCAGCCTACCTCCCTCACCCTCCACAGTGCTGCGCCCCTCTGAGACAGCAGCATCCGGTATTCTTGGGGAGCCTGCTTAAAACCAGCTCCTCATGGGCACTGGCTCCCATTCTCCCACCCCCCTTGCCTCTGATACAGGCGCATGGAAGGGGTGCATATAGTCGACAAGATTAACTGATAAGCCAAGGACATGTTGACATGGCTAATGGCCAGACAGACTGCGCTTCTAGTGGAAGAAGTAGTGGCTTCTGAGAGAAGGAAATAGGCAGCCCTTAAAAAGTCTTTTGAAAGCAGTGGTTTTGGTGATTCATGCTGTGATCCACATGGCAACTGTTATGCTGCTAAGGTTGAGTGCAGATGCTCATAGGGGTGATTGCCTTCTAGGGAAATTGCCTTCACTAATGTATTGATCATTAGCTTACTTTTGTGACATCACGTGCAATAGCTTCTGGTTCTCTTCTTGCAGCATGAACCTTCATGGCCAGCTGGGCTCTGTGGGTCTGAATTGCTTAGCTGACCAGTTCTCGTTCTTTTAAAGAAGGCCTCCACAGGGTACTGAAGTTGCCCATGGGAGTGCCGCATGGTGGCCTTTTCCAGGGTAGACTGCAGAGACACATCCAGCACTTTATAAAACAGGACACGTCAGTACCTTAATTTACTACCAACGTTCCTGTAGTTGGGAATGGCCATGGAAGGCTGTAGAGTGGTGCTCTGGGTCAAAAGCAGTTTCCTGACATTGCAGTATATATACCCAGAAGGTGCACGGTCTAATATGACAGGGTAACTTGTTTTGTCTTAACAAGCACATTTCTCAAAGAGGTAAACTTCCTTGATTCTTCCATGGATCTTTAACTTAAGGACTTAGTGTCTGTATGCACCTGCATTCTTACGTTTTTAGGAAAATCTTTGCCATTTTTCATTCTGAAAACATTCCATCTGATAGTCAAATGAACATCTAGATAGTAGTACAATTGCAGGCCCTGTCATGCAGGGAACTCAGCTTGGTGTTTCACCAAGAGAAGGTGGTAGCTAGGGAGGAAATGAGTAACTTTGCCCGAAGGTGGATCTCAGTGTTCAGTGCATCTAGGGTGCTGCCTTTCAATATCTTAGTTCACGTGCTGGCAATAACAAAGGGAGGAGGCAACGTTGTATTTCATGGGATGGAGAGGTAACCATTTTTTATAGCAGTTTGAATCTAAACAACTGCTACTTTTGCAGTAGAGCATGAGAATTAGAAAAGTGAAACAGTACAAACAAAGTGAAAGGAAACTTGTAAGAACTCAAAATAGCTAGTAAATAGGGTTTCCCCCTAAGATCTAATAAGTTAAAATCTTATAGCTGAAGCAAATGCTCTTTTAATTAACTGGTTCTTCCATTGCTTGGGAATTCATGGAGGTTTATGCTTGTAAAAGTTACACAAACATAATTTATTGGACACTTGTGAATAAATGCCCAGGGTACTACCAAATGTGCTTTTCAGGAAGAGTTAAGACACTGATGATTAGAAAAGTGAAATCCCTTTAAGTAACTTGCACAAGCTAGCAATCTCTTAATGACCTCTGTTTCTCAAAAGATTAAGAGCTTTAGGAATTCCACCAATGAATATTCCTGAACAATTCCAGTTGTGGTTTAATATATTGGCCTTTTAAGGAACCCTTGAAAGCTCAAATAGTAAAATGATCCAAATATTAGTTAACTCCTTCATAGCTGCTAGTATTACTATGGAAAAAAAAACAACAACCCACTACTGCTATTTTTGGCCTGTTTGTTACATTTCTGCTTAGAGCCTGGATGTTGGTGTAACAGTTTTGACTATCAGGCAAGCTTGAAGGAAAATATGAAACCTCTAGAGGAAAGGAAGTATACAGTGAAGAAAAAGCTTCAGTGACCCAGGTAACTGACAGTGTCACCACAAACGCTTTCTTAATCAGAGACCTATAATCTGAATGGATATAAGACAAATCTAGGCTCTCACTGGCAGTAGAGTTACATACAGGCTTTGTCTACATTGCAAGGTTTTTGCACAAGAAGCTTTTTGCGGAAGAGATCTTCCACAAAAACTTCTTGAGCAAAAGCACATCCAGACTTCAAAAGTGCATCACAAAAGCAATGTGCTTTTGTGCAAGGAGTGTCCACGCTGCATGGATGTTCTTGTGCAAGAAAGCTCTGATAGCCACTCACAGAATGGCAATTAGAGTGAGCACCTGTGCTTTTTCTGATAGGCTCTTTTTGCGCAAGAAACTCCTGCGGAGTGTCCACACGTGCTTTTTTGCGCAAGAGCTGTAATGCAAAAAGGACTTAGTCCTTGTGGGAAGAGGAATAACTCTACCGGCAAAAGCCCTCTGTCCTGTTGATTTACTGTATTTTTCTTTTTTGCACAAAAATGTGCTTGAGGTGTGGACGCTCTGCCTTTTTTTTGTGCGAAAACCTTGTAGTGTAGACATAGCCACAGTGTGGAGCAACAGTTTTTATCTTGGAAGGTATGGCACTGCAATGCCTGAATGTTTTGAAAAACTTCAGAGAACATGTATGACTACATTGTCACAGGCCCTCTCCCTGTGTCTTGTTCATAGCAAAATGTCAGATGCAGCTCACAATAACAGTAGCTCTTTCTTTTTGCAGAGGGGTTTGATCTCAGTCCAGAGATCACACACATAACAGTAAAACCTGGTTTTGTAAGACTGCCATTCCCTGCAACTTATTTTTCCATGTCTGCATAGTGAACAGTGGCAAGAAAGCATTGACCATCTTTCTTCCTCCAACATCAAATTGGAATGTATGCAGGGCCTCCGGATTGTGCGGACAGTCTCACGAAGCAGCCTTAGTAATGAAGATCATTACCTCTGGGGGGGGAAGGGCCATTCTGACTTCTGGCTTTAACTCGGTATAGGCTTAACTCGTATTGCTCTTGCTCCCATTGGAGAAGCCTTCCTGTTGACATAGTATTGACTACATTGGGGGTTAGAGCTGTTAGAGTGTAGCAACACAGCATAAGTTAGCAGTGTAGACCAAGCTTGAGGCCTGGTTTATACTACAGTTATGTTGATGCTAAAATTTTGTTCCTGCTGATGTAACTGCCTTGGTACTCTGACTTCCTAAATCCACTTCCTCCAGAAGTGTGTTTAGGTTTTAGTGTCAGTGTAGACCGGGGGAGCAGTAATTTTTGATGGGGGGGAGGGGAGAGAGGTGTGGCACTCGAGAATTTGTAAGTAGTCAAGGGTTCTTCTATGATATTGATGGAAGAGGTGTGGGATGGAGGTTGGGTGCAGAAGGGAGCTTGGGGTAGGGGATTGGGATGCAGGAAGGGTTGCAGGAGAGGATTCTGACTTGGAGGAGCGGTATACAAGGGAGTTGCAGGGTCTGAGAGGGAGTTGTGACCTGGGGCAGAGATACAGGAAGGAATGCAAGAGGTTTGGGTTCTGATCTTGAGTACTAGGGAGTTGGGAAGAAGGGGGTGGAGTTGGGAGTAGGTGCAGGCTGTGGCTAGGGGGCACTTATCATAGTAGATGGCCCACCCTGCCTGCCACGGCATCGCACACCACTCGAAGTGGCTGGCTGCTGGGGCCATGTGCATCTCTGCATGTTGTACACCTCTGGGAACGGGGATGGGGAACTTCATACACTGTCTGCACCACAGGCACTGCCCAGGCAATGCCTGTTGGCTGGTTTCTGGCCAATGGGAGCTGTGAAGATTGTGTTGTGGACGGGAACAGTGCACAGAGCCCTCTTCTGGGCCCCCGCCCCCCAGGGACGCACACCATGCAGACACACACAAACTGGTTCCCAGCAGCCATTCACTTTGAGTGGCATATAGTGAGCAGGATTTGAAGATTTGGCGGGCTGGTTTTGCTCGCCCCGGTGTAGATGCTGCATTGCTTATGTTAACTGTTGTTGGCTTTCAGAGGCCATCTCACAATGTATCATGCAGACAGACTCCTGCAAGTGCTCCTGGTAAGTATGAGCACTGCCAACACAAGCGTAGTGTAGTGATGTAAAAGCAATTTAATTACTGCAGTTTCCATTCACAGTTTAAGTCAACAGAAATACTACTTCATCAGATGCATTGGAGTGGAAATGACAGAGGCAGGGATATAGACATGCACTAGTGTATCAAGAGGGGAGTTACTTATTGAGTGTAGGACCAGTGTTACCGAGGCGAGTTCAGTCAGGGTGGATGCGGTTCCCTCCCAACAGCTGATAGGGACACTGGTCCTCTGCGTGCAGTCCTTCAGGTACTGTGCAAACATGCAGTTTCCATGCTGACAGCATTTGAATTGGATTTGAGCCCTTGTTCCTATCAAATTCTTTGTACAGTCCACATCTTTCATAAGTGTACCAAGAGCTGAAGTCTGAAAATGATTGTTGTGGGCCAAACACTGTTACAGTAATCTGCATAGTTCAGTGACAAGTAGGAGACAGAAACCCACTCACTTTGCAGGTTTCTTTTCTCTGCAGGGTTCTTTGGGGCTCTTTCAAATGCTGCTGGCAAGGATGACTCATCAACCTCCCTTTTGTGGTTTCCTGGCTGTTAGCATATTTCTCTTACATTTTAAAAATAATTATTAGATTCGCATGGGTAATGCATAACAGTTTGGCATTTAATCCAGTATAATGTGGGCTATGGCTAGTTGAAGCAGTTGATTTATGTCTGCTGTAGGTTTTGAACCTGCCATTGTGTTTTTCCTCTTCCTCTAGCTCAGAGGTCAGCAACCTTTTCAAACCAAAGAGCCAAACTACATTAAAATTCAGAACAAGTGGTCAACAAAGAACTGTATAAAAATGCCCATTTGCATGACTGAAAATATACTTCATAATATTGATAATTGACATGATGATTGATAATAGCATAAATGAAACATTGTACTCCAACTATTTAATAGACTTCTGCTGCTGCTGGAGATGCAGTTTGTGGATGTGGAGGTGCAGGAGTGAGGGTTGGGCTGTATGAGGGGCTCAGAGCAGGGGATTGGGGTGTATGGATGGTGTAGTAGGCAGGGCAGGGCGCTGGGAGTGGGAAATACAGTATGTGGGAGAGGAGGTCCTAGGGCCCAGTTACCTTATCTGGCTGGGGCTGGGGCTGGGGCTGGGCTGCTGCACCCAGGCAGCAGTGGCTGAACGAGGGGCCAGGCCAGGATCGCTGCAGCTGAATTGTGGCCTCCCTTCCTATCCGTGTCGCAGCAGGAGGGGGGCTGCCACCAGCCTTTCCTGCAGCCATATGGGGGCCGGACCATGGGGCTTGCCCCAGGATCAGGGCTGGGGACAGGACGCTGTGGCCAGATGGGACTGGGCCCAGATTGGGGCCTTGTTAGCCATGCTTCATTTTAAATAAAGTAACAGATTATGTCCCATGCGAAAGGTTTCAATACTGTCTTTATTTATGGCAGGGACAGGGAACCTTTTTTGGGTCAGGGTAGGGATGTGAATGACTAGTTAACTATCCAATAAGCAAATGCTTATCGGATAGTTGACACGTTAGTCAACTAGTCAGCCTCCCCCCCCCCCCCACTTGCTGCCTCTATCAAAAAGAGACAGCAAGGGGGTGGGGGCGGAGAAAAGGGGTGCTTCAAAATGGCAGTGCCGCATGGAGCCCGGGGCCAGAGCCTGGACTCCACAGGCGCTGCCGCTTTGAAATGTCGCATGCAGCCGGGGGCCATCTGGGAGTCCCCAGCTGTCCCTGGGCTGCATGCAGCGTTTCAAAGCAGCAGTACTGCGTGGAGCCTGGGGTCAGCTAGGGACTTCCCCGCTGCTCCCAGGCTCCCTGCGGCACTGCCGCTTTGAAACACCTCGGGGAGAATGGGGGCAGTGGGGGACTGCTTGAGTGCCATTGCTGGCTTCCTGCAAGGTGGGGGAGGAGAGAAAGTCCCAAGCCTCCACACCGGATCTGGGGGGCCCCAAGGCTGGAGCGCCAGAGTGGGCTCCCTGCTGCAGGGGGAGAAAGAGCGGGGCTGAGTTTGAGCTGCAAAAGAGCCGTATGTTGCCGACTCCTGCTTTAGCCTGTCTTCTCTTTCTAAGGCATTACAGATCATGGAATTAGAGGGCTGGGAGGAACCTTGAGAGGTCATCAATTACAGCCCCATGTGCTGAAGACAGTAAAAGAAAATCAGTTTTGATTGTTAAAAATCCCCTGGTAGCGTTTATAAGAATTGGGGTATTGTTTACCCTTGCATCCTGGCCAGAATCCAACTACAATAATTGCAGCCTGCTTCCTTGAATTCCCGCTGATATTTGTCCTCTCTTCCTGTCCTGTGTTGTTCTGGAGTGCTATCGTGATTCCTAGAAAGTGGCTACATTTTGATGATATGGATGGTTGATTCAGTCATATCATTCTTAAAGGCACTGTATAAATTCAAGGTTGGTCTTAATTGATTTCATATAATAGTTTGTACTGAAAAATAAGGTGGGTGAAGTAGTAGATGTTTGTTAGACCCTGTGTAGATGAAAAAGATCTTTATTCAAGCCTAAATTGATAGTGTTGAATTTGTACACAAACTCCAGTTCCTCTGTCTCCTTGTGTAATTGAGTGATAATATTCTTTAGTAGAAGGATGGCTACTTTTAAATTCATTATTGAATGTCCAGGGAGGTTAACATATTTCCCTACAGGTTTGTGTGTGTTACCATTCCTGATTTGTGTCGATTTTATCCTTTGGCGCAGAGACTGTCCGCTTTGGCCAATAATACATGGCAGATGGGCATTGCTGGTACTTGTTTGCATATATCACAGTAGTGGATGTGCAAGATGTATGAGCGCCGATGGTGTGGCAAGTGGATAGCTTACACCTCTGCAGTCTTAAGACAAAGAGGGTTAAATGGTTACAAGTTGTTGTAACCCACTGTAAATCCAATGTCTTTGGCTTTGTCTCCACTTAAAGTTTAAAGCACAGCTGGGGCAGCGCTTTAAAATGAATATGTGGCCACGGCATGAGCGCTGGGAGAAAGTGGACAGAAAGTTACAGCACTGTAAAGTGCCGGTGTGGACGAGAGATGTTAAGAAGAGTGTAATTCGTTAATCATGTAGTCGACAAAAATGTTGTCAACTACACAATTAATTGATCAGAGTTAGCACTGCGAGCACTCACTCCTGGCTTGTGCCAGATCCAGCAATTACCCCTGCTGCGGCTCTGCACTAAGAGTAATTTAGGAGCCGGCAGCCCAACTGAGTCCCGGCTCGTGCCAGGACCCCAGAGCGCAGCTCTGCAAGAATAGGAGTGGCAAGTTGGGACTAAGCCTGGCTGCCTGCCTGCTGGCTCCTAAATAACTTTTTATGCAGTTGTTGGGACCGAGACAGGCTGGTGGCCAGCTCTCTAAAAATTTACTGGCAGAGCCATGGGGGATAGGGATGTGTGCATGTAGTTGGTAACATTAATCAATGCACTTTTGCTTATCGGTTAATTGTTTAACCAACTACACTATTATATCTCTAGTGTAGACTTAGCCTTTATTAAATTCATGGCCTTTGGTGTCTAGCAAGGTAATGAATCTAAGCTCCCAGACTCATGTTTTGAAGAAGTTGTGCAGATTTTCCTTGAGGATGAGGCCTGGGAGATCAGATATGGAGTGATCATTTTGTGAAAAATGTTCCCAGAGATGCTATATGGCAGAGGTGGGGAACCTCAGGCCAGATGTGGCTCCCCAGCTTGCCTGCATCTGGCCCCCGAGGCTCCGGGCTCCCCTCCCCAGCATTGGTGAGCCCGCACTGGGTCTCCAGCCCCCTACTCTCCCACTGCAGGGCTAGAGCACACAGAATCTACTAGCCTAGGTCCCCCGTAGGCTCTGGTGTGTGAGGGGAACGTGAGGAGTGTCTTTTTCCTTCCCAGTCAGGGGCCATGTGAGTGAAGGTTTGTTTTTTGGGGGTGTTTTTTCTTTTTTCTTTTGCCGATCTCTTGTGTGCAGCCCCCGACTGATTTTTCTGCGGGTCAGTGGCCCCCGACCCAAAAAAGATTCCCCGCCTCTAGTATATGGTGTTTTTGTTATATAATTTTTCTATATGCGTTCATTTGAGACTAATGATTGCCTAGTTGTGTTGAGCCTGCTGGCCTCAGGCTCCACGCTGCGTTACAACTTTGAAATGCACAAGAGCCCCTACTGGGGCTCTTGTGCATTTCAAAGGCAGAACGCGGAAGTTCTTATCGACTAATCGAATAGTCAATGGAAATCCCATTGACTATTCAATTAGTTAGTTAATCGAAATTTAACATCCCTAATGTATACCCCAGTTAAAAAACATCAACATGATGACCAAACAATTGCCACAATGACTAAACAAAAGTACAAGAGGCAGGTCAGGGACAAAAAGACATCTTTTCAAATTGGAAAGTCAAATCCTAAAGAGGAAAATAGAAAGGAGCAGAAACTCTGGAAAGTAAAGAGTTATAATTAGGCAGGCTGAAAAAGAATGTAGAGAGCAAAAGTCACAAAAACAACAGTTGAGGCCTCTGGATGATTAAGGTGCTAAAGGAGTACTCAAGGAAGAGACATGTCTTAGGAACTGGCCCAGATTGAGGTCTTGATAGAGGAAGTTTTAGCACAAACTGATAAATAATAAGTTGTCACCAGGACCACGTGGCATTTGGCTATGAGTACTGAATAAACTCAGATATGAAATTGTTGAATTGTAAACTGTGGTATAACCTGTGGCTTAAATCAGCCTTTATACCAGATGACTGGAGGGTAGATATTGTAATGTTGATTTAAAAAAAAAAAAAAAAAAAAAAAAAAGGCTTCAGGGGTGATCGTACAATTACGGACCGGTAAGCCCAGCTTCAGTTCCAGACGTTGGTTGAAACTACAGTAACAAATAGAATTACCAGACACGTAGTTGAACACGGTATGTTGGAGAAGAATCAACATTTATTTTAAAGAAGAAAATCATGCCTCACCAATCTTTTAGAATTCTTTGAGCAAGTCAACAAGCATATGGACAAGGATGGTCCAGTAGGTATAGTGTGCTTGGACTTTCAGAAACTCTTTGGTTAGGTCTCATGCCAAAGGCTCTTAAGAAAAGTAAGGAGTCATGGAATAAGAGGGAAGGTTCAGTTATGGGTAATTGGCTAAAAGAAAATGGCAGATGAAATTCAGTATTAACAATTGCAAAGTAATGCACATTGGAAAATATAATTTCAACTTTACATGCAAAATAATGAGGTCTAAATTAACTGTTACCATTCAGGAATGAGATCATGGCGTCGTCATGGATAGTTCTCTGGAAATGACGGCTGCTGTGTGTGGGAGCAGTCAAAAAAGCGAACAATGTTAGAGAACTTGAGGAAAGAGAGAGATAAGACAGAAAATATCCTGACAGCATTATATAAATTCATGGTGCAATCATCTCTTGAATACTGCATGCAGTTCTGGTTGCCTCATCTCAAAAAGCTATATTACTATTGGAAAAGATACAGAGAATTGCAACAAAAATGTTAGAGGTATGGAAAAGCTTTCATGTGAGGAGAAAAAAAGATTGGGCCTCTTCAGGTTGGGAAAGAGAAAACTTAGGAGGAATATGATAGTGGTGTATAATTGTGAGCGGTGTGGAGAGAAAGTGAATTAGGAAGTGTAATTTACTCTTTCACATAGCACAAGAAGTAGGGATCATGAAATTAATAGGCAGCAAATTTAAAACAAACATAAGGAAGTACATCTTCACGCAATGCATAATCAGTCTATGGCACTCATTGCTGTGGGATTTTGTGAAGACCAAACCAATAAATGTGTTTAAAAAAAGACTGAGGGGTAGCTGTGTTAATCTGTAACTTAAAAGTAGTCTTGTGGCATCTTAGAGACTAACAAAATTATATATAGTGTGAACTTTCGTGGGCAAAACCCACTTTTTCAGATTAGGTAAATCCATGGAGGATAAATCCATCGGTAGATGTTAGCCAGGATGGTAAGAAACGTCAATTCATGCTCGGTGTGTTCCTAAACCTCTGACTGCCAGAAGCTGGGACTGGATGACAGGGAATGGCTCACTCAGTAAATTGTCCTGTCTTGTTCGATTGTGTTCTTAAATATGCACTCAGTCACCCTTTGATTCTGCATGCTGATCTTCTGCATTGCTGCTGGTTTGCTTGCATACCTTTGCTAATCTCCTGTCACTTATAGCTGTGGAGGGGTAATTGAATAAAGGGAAAAATATGAAACTAATTTTTCACGTGTTATGTAAGCTCCCTCCCCTCTCAAGGGATGGATAAGGATCCCTTCATTGGCAAAAGTCTCAGACATCATATAATCTAAACAAGTTTCTAAGGGCATTTCTTAAGCAAATTATTCTTGCTATATGCCTTACCATATCCTATTTATGGGAAGAAGTATTTAATTACTTGCTTCCAGAAATGGAGTGAGAATTGCCTGTTTAAAGCATTCGGAGATTTGTCAAGGGAAGGAGTCTTATATTGTAATAAAGCCTGTAGTAAGAAACCTCTCAAAGGAATGATGAGAAGTGTCCATTGAAAGAAGTTCTTGGAGAAATTGCGCTTGAAAAGCTGAAGGGAACCCTATTAGCATATGTATGCTTGATAAAATGTTTTATATGAAACATTTAAACTCTATGTACACTTAACATATTAATACAGATACTGAAATACAGAAATTGAAGTACAAATGGTCACTTCTAATCAAAATTATGAACTGTCGCAATTACCCTATCTGTTTATTTAAAAAAAAAAAGTGTATAGTGTATTGCATTTAACTACTGTCATTGCTGACTTTGCATTAGGAATGGAATTTGATTCCATGATCCTAGTAGGTGATAGATGATTGGGATGGAAGCCCTAAAGGAAAATTCCAGATCTGATGACAATACATTGTCTTCCTAGACATGTAGTGAAGTGAAGTCACAGCAACAAAAGAAAAAATTGACATACAGGCGGAGAAGTTGGAGTCACATACTGTATGCATGAATGGACGTGCCTGTGCACATGCAGTGTTATAGAATCACTCATCTATGTGAGACTGCTGACTGTGATTTTTTTTTTTAAGCACATTGCACTGTTTACTGTAAACAAAGGCTCCGCTTAGTATATCAACTACCGGGCATAAACTTTGCAAACTAAGAAAGTTGGTGAGTCAAACATATGTTTCTCTTCCTGGCCACGTTCTGTGAATAGAAACACTTCTGGGGGGAGAGAAAATATCTCACTGATCTAAAAATGATTATCCTGCTTTATGAGGAAGACAAGGTGGGTGTGGTAATAACCTTTTACAGTATTAGACCAAGTTCTGTTAGTGTGGGAGACAAGCCTGGAGTCTCTCTGAGGCCTTCTTCAGGTCTGGGAAATGTACTATTGGGGTCTACACTGCAGTTAAAAATCCTGGTTGGCCCCTGCCAGCTGACTCAGGCTCACGGGGCTTGGACTAAGGGGTTGTTTAATTGTGGTGGAGACATTTGGGCTTGTGCTGGAGCCAGTTCTCTAGGAACCTTTGAGATAGGGGTCCTAGAGCTTGATCTGCAGCCAGAGCCTGAATGTCTGCACTGCAATTAAATAACCCCTTAGCTAAAGACTTCAGAGCCTGAGTCAGCTTGGACTGAGGACATATAACTGCACTGTAGACATACCCAGAGTGTCCTGTCTGAGCAAATGTAATATATCAGGTTGATCTGGGCACCGCTGAGAAGTGGAGCCCACTGCCCATATGACGCCTTCCCACCCCAGGGAAGAGCTGGGGCAACTCTTCACCACCACAAGCTGTGCCTCTCCCTGCCCCGCTCCTCCCCACCCTTGCTCCATTTTGCCTCTTCCCTGCCCCTGCTCTGCCCCTTTCTAGCCCTCTCCCAGAGTGGCATGCTGGGAGAGCAAAGCAGCTGTGGCTGTCTTGTTCTGCTTCCTCCTGCAGCTGTCAGTGAGGTTGGGGCGGGAAAAGGGCCCCGAATCCCTGCTGCGGGTGCCCCGCTGGGTGCTGAATGGCCCCTCCTGCACATGGCATTTGGGGCACGTGACCCCTTGCACGCATTAACCTGACCTCACCCACCTTCTCGCTCTGATACCCTGTGACCAAGAAGGCTTGAGTAACCTCCGCAGATCCTCCTTTATCATATACTACTTTGCATGCAGACACCGACTCTTCTGCCTAATTGTGTCACAGTCCATTGGCTGAGTCAATACAGAGCTGTTCAGGCAAGCACAGAAGGAAAGAATTTTTCCTGTCAATGTGCTGTACAAGAATTAGAACAAAGTGTCATTCACTAATGACTTCATATCTTCCCCTGAAAACTTTTGGCCTCTCTGTGCTTATTCCTATATTTGGCAATCTATTCACTGGCCTTAATAGTTATTTTTCTCATTTCTTTGCCTGAATGTGGCTACTTCTGGACAATGTCATCTTCACTTATAATGTATGGGGTAGAGACTTCATCACCTGAGCAGTATAATTGTTCAAACCTTTAATGGGCTGAGCGAGGTTAGAGTTAGAGTGAGGTGGTGTCTGCCTTCTACTATCTGAAAAAATACACATTTTTATTTATTTTATTTTATTAACCAGTGGTGAAACAGGAATGAAAACTCACTTCAAGATTTACTAATGGAAGAGGGTTGATCTTGCACTCAACTTAGTAGACTCTTGAGGAAAATCAAGCTGTCTTTCCCATACATGTAAATCAGGAATAATTCCATAAAGTCAAGTGGACTTTCATATAAAGCTGGTGTAACTGAGAGGGGAATCAGGGCTAAAGCTTCCAGATGTTGGCTGTGCATAGCTCCATGAATGCTATTGTTCCTGCACAGCATTTGAGACACAAGTCTAAGGCAACATCTCCATTACATAGAATCCTAGGGTTGGAGAGACCTCAGGAGTCATTGAGTCCAAACCCCTGCCCAAAGCAGGACCAATCCCAACTAAATCATCCCAGCCAGGGCTTTGTCAAACCGAGACTTAAACACCTCTAGGGATGGAGATTCTACCACCTCCCTAGGGAACCCATCCCAGTGCTTCCCTACCTCCTAGGGAAATAGTTTTTCCTAATATCTAGCCTGGACCTCCCCCACTGCAACTTGAGACCATTGCTTCTTGTTCTGCCATCTGTCACCACTGCGAACAGCCTCTCTCCATCCTCTTTGGAGCCCCCCTTCAAGTAGTTAGTCTGCTATCAAATCCCCCATCATTCTTCTCTTCTGTAGACTAAATAAGCCCAAATCCCTCAGCCTCTCCTCCTAGGTCATGTGCTCCAGCCCTCTAATCATTTTCATTACCTTTCACTGGACTTTCTCCCATGCGTCCACATCCTTTCTGTAATGGGGGGTGCCAGAAATGGACACAGTACTCTAGATGTGGCCTCACCAATGCTGAATAAAGGGGAATAATCACTTCTCTAGATCTGCTGGCAATGCTACTTCTAATAATGCAGCCTAATATGTTGTTAGCCTTCTTGGCTCCAAGGGCACACTGTTGACTCATATCCAGCTTCTCCTCCACTGTAATCTCCAGCTCTTTTTCTGCCAAACTGCTGCTTAGCCAGTCGGTCCGCAGCCTGTAGCTTGGGATTCTTCCATCACAAGTGCAGGACTCTGCACTTCTCCTTTTTGAACCTCCTCAGATTTCCTTTGTCCCAATCCTCCAACAGTCCATTACAACTAATGCTGGTAGTAATGTATATGTCACTTGGGGTGATAAGTCACCCCCTGAGTGCTATAAGTTATACCAGCATATGTGTTTATGTGCACAGCGCTGCGTCAGTGGGAGAGCTTTGGTCTGTTGCGCTTGGAGGTGGGGTTTTTCCCATCAGCACAGAGTATCTTCGCTGTACGCGGAGCAGTGGCACAGGTGAATCGGTACTGCTGCAGCGCTTGACGTATAGAGATGGCCTAAGTTACTAAATCCATACAGAAGGGAGCTGTGCTCATTCTGACCTAATGGGATGCCCATGAATTTGAATGCTCAGAGGTGCGGGTAGCAGCTCACAATAAACTTAGGATAGCAGTTCTCAACTTATTTATCATTGTGGTCCACAGGTTCAGTTGCAGGGAGGCAACTGCCTGGACCACCACAACTCCCTCCCTTTGTGGGGCAGAGTAGAGCAAGACTATGGTGATGGGTGCCAATAAGAGAATCATATTAGTTATCCTTCCTTCCCCTCCCCCCCAAACTATTTACTATTTTCTTCCTTAGTCCTTGCCATGAGCAGGTAGCTGGTTAACCGGTATAGAGCTCCCTTAATGAGTGATGCTTACCAGGTAATGGTTAAGTTTTACCCACTAGCAACTTTCTGCCTGTGACCTCCTATGGATGGAGTGCTGCTCAAGGCACTGTTGGCTCCCAGTGTGTGTGGGGTGGGGGGAGTTAACTAATTAATGTTTAACTGGTTAACTAATTAAATGGGATTTTACATCCCTACTTGCCTTTCAGTGGGGAGAATGCATAGTTCCTCACACATTTGCTGCTGCTCTATTCCTGACACTATGATTGCAGATGCCTTCTAATTTCCATTCCGCTTCCATTGCTGTGGTCACCACTGCTAATTTCGGCCATGTGAAGTAAAGAAAAATGCTCAGGTCTTTAATTACAACATATGTGACTTCCTTTGGCTGAATTTAATGGGACTTAGTTACAGAAGAATCTTTTGTTACTGTTCTCCTTCTTAGTTTGATGAAATGTTAAATGTCAGTATCTTTGAAACACAGTGGAAGCAACTTGAGCTAGCAGCCATTTTTGCAGGGAAGGGTGGGGAGAAACCGGTTTCTTATAGCAACTGGAACTCATTTGTTCTGACATCTAAGTCCTCTAGCATTCTGTAGTGGCTTTGCCAGAACTTGCAACACTGTCAGTTATCTGATCTTTCCTATCTACTCTTGTCTGGATTATTGAGCTTTCTGTTTTCTCCATATAATATTGGTGGAATGATTATAAGAGTTAGTAACAACTTTACCCTCCTTGAATAAAAGAAGCAAGGTCAAGTTAATGTTATCTGGATGTTTCTTCTACGAAAGAGCATTGGTTGATAAGCTTTCATGCTGGCTGGAGGCCTTTTTAAAATTGTAATTTAAATCTGTTTTACTCTGCACAGACCAGAACTATGAAGGGCTCCTTTCTGATCTTTTCATCAGAAAAGGGGGGAAAAGATCATCAGTTCGTCAGTCCAAGTACCCAAGTTGTTATGAGCTACCCACATTGTAATTATTCAGACTCACCCATTCCCTCCTGCACCGGATGGTAAAATCTCAGTGACTGCTCTGCTAGTAGTGCTGTTTCACTTCCGCAAACAATCTCGTAACTACTAAGATTGGGCAAAGTGGGTTTTTTTTTTTAAATATATGCAACTTTACAATTTTGCACCCACAGCCCAAAGCAAACATGATGTAAACCTTGGACATGAAGACATTTCATATGAATTTAAAATAGATACACAGGTTTGAGCCTCTCTAATGGACTGCAACTAATTTGGTTGTGTATCATTCCTTCTAGTAGAAAATAGGGATGTTGGATATCTTTAATAATCATGTAACTAAACCAAATCTTAGCTGTTGCATGATTATTTGATGCTCCCCGCTCACTCTGGCTCCTGCCTCCCACCCCCCTGTGCTTCTGCCTCTGATACAAGGGCAGCTGCAGCCTCTGTCCACAGAGTGCCCAAGCTCCCTGCGAACAGAGGCTGCACTGGCATAAGAACATAAGAATGGCCGTACCGGGTCAGACCAAAGGTCCATCTAGCCCAGTATCCTGTCTGCCGACAGTGGCCAGCACCAGGTGCCCCGGAGGGGGGTGGACCGAAGACAATGATCAAGAATTTGTCTCCTGCCATCCCTCTCCAGCTTCTGACAAACAGAGGCCAAGGACACCATTTCATCCCCTGGCTAATAGCCATTTATAGACCTAACCTCCATGAAATTATCTAGCTTCACTTTAAACTCTATTATAGTCCTAGCCTTCACAGCCTCCTCTGGCAAGGAGTTCCACAGGCTGACTACACGCTGTGTGAAGAAGAACTTTCTTTTATTAGTTTTAAACCTGCTACCTACAGGTTTTAAACCTGCTACCTGCTATCCGTGGGTGGACAGAGGCTGCTCTGTAGCAGCAGCTCCTCTCCTTGGGAGGCCTAAGCTCCTCGAAGACAGGGGCTGCTCCAGTATCCTGCCTGACCCCCTGCCTCTGCGGGAGGCAGCAAGTGAGGGCAGGCGGCTTTGTGGAGCTGGCACGCATGGAGAACTGGTTTAAAAGCTGGCTCCCCGTGTGTATCGGCTCCTGCCTGCCCCCTCTGCTGCCTCAGATAAAGTTCTTTGGGAGCTGATAACATGGGGAGCCAGCTTGAAAGCTGACTTCCCACATGTACCGGCTCCTGCCTGCCTCCCTTCCCTTCCATGCTGCTGCCTCTCTGTCAGTCAGTAGGATTGGGGGGGGAGGGAGGTGGGTAGGTGATGCTGCAGGATCTGGTACTCATGGGGAGCTGACTGATACAGAGGCAGTGGCGGGGGGAGTGCAGGTAGTCGTTTGGATTAACCGATAAGCCCAGGTTTAGCGTTAATTGTTTAAATGACTATATGCTAACATCCCTCGTGGAAAAATCTATAGGATGTGTCTCCCCCATCACCATGGTGGTGTGGGCAAAGTCTGGGAAGGGCCATCTCCACATCTGGAGAATCCCTGTGAGGTCCTGGCCCTCTGTGTAGGTGTCCGGAAATTTGGCCTGGAAGAGGTCCTTAAGAATCATGGAGTGGACAGAAGCCAAACTGATCCTGGAAGAAAAGAGCTCAAGGCAACAGTTGCAGGGGCGATACAAGTGGGTGTTGCAGTGCAAGAAAGAACAGAGAGGAGGTGATAACTGGAAATGTAGGTGCTGCACAAAATGTGTGGGGTTTTTTTTGAGGCTGGAGAGAAAACTCGGCGTGCTGTTACTGAGAGGGTTATGGGCCAGACAGAGCAAGAGGTTAATGAGGAGAGATGAGAGAAGGGCAACCTACATTAGTAAGTGGGAGGAGATCAAGCGGAGGAGGCATATGGCAGGGTTAGAGAAGAAAGTGATTGGGAAACCTCACTACTGATGACCATGCGGAATGAGGTGGATGTGTTGCAAGAGATGGTAGGGAGGGAGGAGAGGAGAGAAAGGGGAGGCGACAGCAGATTGCTTAAAGAAAAGCAAGTTCTTGGATGAAGAAGCTGAGGCGGGGGTTAGCTGTTAGGAGGAAGTCAAAGATCCTCAATAAATGGCTAGACTTGCAGGCCTGGGGAATTAGTGCTGTGAAGGGAGGGTTCTGGCTGTATTAAGGAAAGCTTTGAATGTTGCCCAGTGTTTTGGCTGAAAAAGGCAGCAGTTTTGCAACTGTCACGCACTATTGGCTCTGGTTGCTTCCTAAGTTTAGGCTTCCTGTCTGTTGGAAGGAAGCGGATAGGTGGCTAGAACACAAGGAATGCAGATGAGTAAGGGCTCAGTTCTGCACCCCTTACTCACCTACGGCAATGTGTGTGTGTAGTCCCGCTGGTGGCAGTGGAATAGCTTAAATGATTACCATGTCACTCAGCATGAGTGGAGGCTTCAGGATTTGGGCCCTGTGGATTTTGCATGCGTTCCTCTGTCTGCATAATGTTCACAGAGCTTGTTGACTGGTATTGTGACCTGGAGTATCCTGCAGTGGTACTTTGGGCATCCCTGAACCTTTAAGCATAGGTTGGGCTGTAGGGTCTTGTAGGCCAGGGCCTGATTTCTGTTTGTATTGAATGGAATTGCAGTGGTGTGAAACAAGTAACTTCCGGTTACTTCTAATTTACACCAGTGTGAGAGAGATCAGACTGGAGCTCACTGTGTTGAGTCTGAGAGAGTTGGCATAGGTAGCAGAGAAGTCCTAGAGGTAGGGTTACCAGGTGAGTTAAAAAAAAAAGACACACTTGATCTCAGATGGGGCGGGCGAGGCTGGCCGTGGGGAGGTGGGGGGACAGCTAGTGGGAAGCAGGGCTGGCAGGGATGGGATCAGAGTGATCCAGACCAGATGTGGCCATGTTGAAAGCAGCTCATTTTAATGTAGGTGTATCATTAGGGGAGACTGTTTCACTCTTCCGATGGTTGGGAAATGCTTCTGATTATGGTGTGCAGTAGGGGGACGTGGCTGCTCAAAAGAAAAACTCTTCAGTCCAGTAAAGTGGCTGTTGCTCACACTCAAGTGGCTAAGGGCATCTGCCTGGAAATAAAGTACTTGATTTATGTACAGTATTAATGCTTAAATGAAACCTGTCACCCCTTTTAATAAACAATCCTCAAACTCCTGCTGTTTCTACCTCGGTAATGAATGTACTTCCAAGAAGATTAACAGAAAGAACAGGACAAATTTCTCACGAGTCTGGTACGGCCACTTTACACAAAAGTGAAACAATCTCTTTCAGCTTCTAATCTGATCTGGTTATTAAATTGCTGTGTTCAGGTGAGAACCACGTCTTGTACCAGAAAAATGATTTGCAGTGTCTGGAGTAATAATGAGGTGGCAAATGGAAGAAGTTCATTGAATTCCCTCCCAATCCTAATACCTCCTGTGGAGGAGATGGAAATTCACCATAACATAATAAGAATGCACTGCTTCAGTGGTGCAAACAACATATCTGCTTAAATACCTTTCAAGAGTGAGTTGATCCTCCATCTTCTCTCATTTAGTCTTAAACAGAGTAATGCAATATGGCTAGGTGTAGAGGTTTGTATTTTTTGGAAATGTGTGTTGCTGTATTTGCTGCCCTCTCTCCATTTTCATTCTTTTAAAATCATTTGATGTCATTAAGATTAAGATTTCATCATCGTTATTTTAGTAAAAGCCATGGACAGGTCTCAGCGATTAAAAAGAAATTTACAGGAACTGTGAGGTGTCTGTGACTTTCACTAAAAATAATGGGGGGGATTAGATAGGGGGAAGGAATGACAACTGAAGCCCCATGTAGGGGACTGACAGTCTCAATTCCAGCCCCACCACAGCCCAGGGAGTGGGGGCCATGCACAACTCTAGCTGAAGCTGTGGGGTGATGACACACAGCAGGGCTTTGGCCCCAACGGAAGCTGCTGCGGGACAGGGCTGAACTGGACTACATGGCCACAGCCTTGCTGCTGACAGCTGCAGCCAAAGTCACAGAGGTCTGGTAACAGAATCCATGACCTTTGTGACTATATCTTGCCCTTGGCCATGATAAATCACTCAAATTTTACAATGAAAATTAAGCGATTTGAGTTTCTAGGACTGTGGAGAGACCAAGAAAATGACTTCTGTGCTTTCAGTGTCACGGTCACTTGGGCTTTGGCTGTATGACTTCTCCGTATGTGGAGGATCAATCACTTCATTACTTTGTCACTTTGAAAATAGCTACTTTGGCTCAGAAGACACTATTCCCCACTACAATACCATTAAAGGAAGGAACTCACAGGAAAGAAATTGCAGGAATTTAACAACAAATCAGTCATGGGGCTATGATTGCTTGGGAATACTGAGCCTTCCACTTCTAGATCATTGGTCGGTCGTGATCCAGATAAGATTCTAACTACCATCTGACAATGTCTTGGCTTAGGCAGAATCATGTGGGGCCTGTATAAATTCTAGGGCAAAGATGTCAGGGTCAGCATAACCAGCACGGCTTATCTTCCCTGCAGGTAGTTTTAGCAGACAAACCCTGACTAGTGTAGGGCAGGGAGACGGAACACTCTTCAGAGGGATCCCTCCAGCTCACTGTGGAGGTACATCTGCAGGAGTGGGGGAGAACCATGCATTGTTGATTCCTGTTCTTTTGGGGCAAATGGAGAGTGTCTGTCTCCTGGCCTGGCCCTGGGACCCATTTCAGCAGAATTAAACTCACTTGAAGAAAAAGAAAACTGTAGTCGTGCCTGCAGTTTGTCTTAATTGGGCAGTGCTCTTAGCATCTTACCAGCTGCTGGGATCTCCTGCCCTAGAGAAGGTTCTTTGTTCCTGGCACTTTCCATTGGGTGACTTCTGCAGTATGAAACTGCGCACTCGTTACCACAGGGTGGGAAGGGTTAGGGGAGCATTTTGTCTTTTTTGTTTTTTTGGCACTGGTCCTAATCCTGGTCAACTTCAGCATTTTAAGAACCTGATCTTAACTGTCATGATTTTGGGGAATAAAAAATAGAGACTGATAGATATGAAGAGAAATGGAGGAGGGCCAAAAAAGTTGTTGTATTTTTTTTTTAAATAAACTTGGTTTTCTTGTGTAACTGCATCTCTGGCTGTTCGAGTCCACCATTATCCCAGACTTGAAGAGCTCTGTTGGCTTGAAAGCTTCTCTGTCACCAATAAAAGATATTACCTCACCCATCTTCCCTCTCTAATATCCTGTGTGGGACTGACACAGCTGCAACTATACTGCAGAGTCTACTCCTGTAATATATGGAGCAGATAATCCACTAAGCTACCATTCTTTAAAGCATCGTATTGCCTTCAGATCACTGACAATCTAAAGAAAGAAATAACAGGCGCTGGGAATGACTGCTGCATAATGCCTGGTGAAATTGTTGGAGGTGGAGGCAGGCCAAAGCAGACGTTTGGTTGGAAAGTGGCAGGTGGATTCTGTGAGTGTTGCTTCTGAAGGGGCAATAAAGTTTACAGTGCTGGTCTTCCGTGTTTGTTCTTCTGAAGTGCTCATCCTCCTTCACATAATTTCAGAGATAAGATTGCCCTGTCACCAGCTTTAAATGAACCGTTTTTATACGTGGATAGTATTTCAAGCTCAAACAGTCTTGATTTATTTCTGAAGCCTTAGCAAGCTGCTGTTAATTTCTAAATCATAAGCAGAACTTAATTCCCTTGTCCTGTCCTATCATATAGACACATCGAGTTATGCATCCAGTTCTGCCACCCTTGCTCATGTAGCATAGGTGTAATATTACATTGTCTGAAAGCTGGCCATTATGTGGGTATGGACTTTGCAGCTCTTCAGATGCAACTCCTCCTGACTTCTTGCTCCCAAGTTTAAATAAGTACTTTGCTAAAATGCACCATGCTCAGTTCATTTGGGAAACTCATCCTGTAGAACTATAGCAGGTGTGCGTGTGTGTGTTTCAGATCCTTTTGGACAACTCTGTCCAAGGTAAAGTGGTAGTTTAATAGTTTGTATTGTCAGTGGAAGTGCAGCATCTTACTCTCACCACTTTGTGAAGGGAGTATTCTGTGGTTACTAGAGCTGGGGGCTTAATACAAGGATTCCTAGGATAGTTGTTCTCAGGCAGGCGGACGTGGATCCCTAGGGATATGCAGAGATCTTCTGGGGTGCATCAGCTCATCTATAGATTTGCCTAGTGTTACAACAGGCTACATAAAAACACCAGTGAAGTCAGTCCAAACTCAACTTTCGTAGCACAATCACTTATTTATACTGCTCTATAGACTATACACTGAAATGAAAGTACAATATTTATATTCTGTTGATGTATTCTGTTAATGACATGTTAAAATGAAAGTAAGCAATTTTTCAGTATTAGTGCGCTGTGACTTTTCTGTACTTTTAGGTCTGATTTTGTAAATAAGTACTTTACAAAATGGAGGTGCAACTTGGGGATTCTCAAGCCTGATTACAATCCTGGAAGGGGTATAGTAGGTCTGTGAAGGAGGAGAGCCACTGGCATAGAGTTTCCCAGTTCTCAGCTCGTTGCTATGTGACATTTTATACACCAGAAAACCTCAGCTTCACTTTCTTTAGCTTTAAAATAGGTACGATCCCTTCTTCCTTCCTTCCCTTACAAGGCTCTTTTGAGCATTTGTTAGTGTTTATCAATCACTTTTAATCTTCTCATCTGAAAGGCCCTGAAGAAAAGCAGTGTATTATTACTTCTATGGGGGCTGCTGAGGAGAGAAGTTAAGCTGGTGTTGCCTTGCTCAAAATGAGTAAAATTCTTTAAAAATTCTATTCTCAAAGGTAAGTTTATTTCCTGGATGCAGTTCTAGTATTAATAAACTGAATCACATAAATCACGATTCTTAAAAGTGAATTAAGTTGCCAGTGACTGCCTTGATTATAATTGCTATTGGAGGCAATCGACTGTAATGGCATTAAGGCAGCTTTTCAGATGCTATTAGAGATAACAGGAGCTCATGGATGAAAATTAAGAGAACCTGCAGTTTAACAACCACTAAAAAAATTCCCCTTCAAAACCATTTCCCTCGGTGAATAAATGAAAGATCTGGAGTGAAATGTTTTGATGCCATATAAGAATGTTAAATTGCAGTTAACTGACTGGTCAAGTAGTTGTGGGTGCCAGCTTTGAAATGTACAAGAGTCCTCAGCGGGGGCTCTTGTGCATTTCAAAGCCATGGAGCCTGGCATCAGCGGGGGACTCCCCAGCTGACCCTGGTATCAGCTGGGGACTCCCTAGCTAATCCTGGGTTCTGCGTGAAACTCGAGTTCCGCTGGGGACTTCCCCAGCTGATCCCGGGTTCCGCTGGGGACTCTTCAGATGATCCCAGGTGCCGTGCTGCTGACTCCGGGTTCTGGGGAAATGCCGCCAGCAGAACCCAGGGTTAGCTGGAGAGTCCCCTGGTGACCTTGGGCTCCACAGCTTCGGCGTTTTAAAGGGGTGGTGCTGCACAGTTGAGCCGTGGATTAGCTGTGTGGCGGTTGCCCCTTTGAAACGCCGCCTTGGGGTTTCAAAGTGGCAGTCACACAGCTGATCCCCGGCTCAGTACCCCTTACCTCCGCCCCCTTTGCTGTGTCTATCTGATCCGTTAGACCAGGCAGGTGTGCTTAAGATATGCCATCCAGCTACATAAAATGCATTGCTGAATTAAGCTTACTTTAAGCAGAGCCACCGCAACATCTACATTATAGGAGCTCGCTGGGAGCACACACTCCAATTGGCTTCCCTTACTCCTCCCAGAATGAGGAGTACAGGATGCCAGCGGGGGCTACGCTCAGTGTTCGATTTGGGGATCTTCACTAGACCCACTAAATCTAACACTAGAAGATCGACCTCCGGAGGGTCGATGTTCTTCTCTGTAGTGTAGACCTGCCCTAAGCATAGCAGTCCTAATGCCTAGTACAGAGTCTGGAGCAGGTCTCTTGAGTACCTTTTGGGGACAATCTGAGGGATTTTGGAAACAGGATCTGAAGCTTCCGGAGCACTTCAGAGTGGAGAGAGAGGATGGCTTTTTGCTGTGGACTTGTGACATGTGGATCCAGTGTCTGGATCTGCTACAGAATTCCTGTGTGGTCCTGGACGAATCATTTAATCTTTTGGTGCCCTCATTTCACAACTAAGAAATGGAGTTAATACATTCTTATCACAAAGTGGCTGTGCTAGATTCAACAATGGCTGTAAGGTGACTTTATGCTACAGTGATTGAGGATCCTACAAGTACCTGCTTTCAAACTACATTTCCTAAATTGAGGTGGGTGTTTGGGCACCTAGCTTCTAGTGTATGCCGTGCTTTATCTGCTCCTATAGGGCCTCCAATACTTGGTACCTCTGCTAGCAGTGCACTTGTAATCCGGTCCAAATCTGATGTTCATTTACTGTGCTGGATGGGACATAAGTGTCTCTGCTACAAATGGCTAAGAAAGTGGTCAATAAAATCTACACCCTTTCATCTTCCTTCAAGGAGTAACCCATTGCACAGTTCCTTCCCCCTTATGTCACTTGCTGCATCATGCTAAGGGTCACGTTAAAATGGATCCTGTTTCAGCCTGTTTGCCGCTTGGGAGCAGACCCAGACCTGTCAGTCTCCAGCAGCAAGGAAATGCCAGTTCCATGTAATTTTATCTGCCTCCCCTGTGGCCAGCAGCTTGCCTTGCTCTCCCTGCTCCAGAGCTTTTCTGTGGGAAGATCCAGACTTTGAAATAAAAGTCCCGATTAAAAATTTGGCTCAGTAATGTGCCAGCCCCAGTTCCAGCTGTGTTCCAGGCTGTTGGCCTGTCAGACTGTCCTGTCAGCTCCGCTTCCTCTTCTGTAGAGCCTGCATAGCTGCAAATAGCTGTTTTTTATGTCTGACTACCAGGTTTGCAGATGCAGCTCAGCTATGGATGCAAATTTTATATCGGTGTAGGGCTCTACCCTTCCTTCGTATTTGCTGTGGCCGTGGTGTTCCTGCAGGTTTCAGGGAGTGAGCTAGACCAAAGAAAGCCAAAGGCAGAAGGAAGGGTCTCGGTCTCCTGCTTTCACATTCTTTGTGGGCAGTTTCCCCTCACAGCTCAGTCCAGATGCATTGCCTCAGCCTTCCCCTTTTTGGGCAGGAAAGAGGCAAGTGGGACTGGGAAAGAACTGGCTCTGGGGTAAGCAGCCTTATCTTCCCCCCTCCCCCCCATCCCGATCTCCCTGAGGCAAAACAGCCAGAAAGCAGCAGAAAGAGTCTGAATCCCTCGGCTAGCTCTGCTCAGGCTGCAGCTGGTGGGAGGACAGTGGATGGGACAAGGAAATTGCCTTCTACAGAAAAGGCAGTAAGTGTGCTGACCATACGTCCCAGATTTTCCGGGACCGTTCTGATTTTAAATACTCTGTCCCAGTATCCCCATCAAGTAGTGAAATGTCCCGTAAAGCCCCACCAGTCATTTCACTATTTGATGGGGACACCGGCTTGCGGAAAGAAGCGACCAAGACCATGCACTGTCACTGCTTCTTGCAGCAACAGCCTCCTTCCTCCCTGCTGCGGAGCGCATAGACAGCTCCATTGGAGCTTTGCTGGCCGGAGCAGGCTTTTGGTGGTGTCTGATTTCTATTCCCACCCACCTGCAGGTTGGCACCTCACAGATTCACCCCGCCAGGAGCCAGCACCAGCTCTGCAGGCCTGGGAGCAGCTGTCTCAAATTGCTCTTATGTGGGCGGTGGCACGTGCATCCCCTCCTGCCCTGGCACTCTTGTTTCTGGGCAGTCCCTGAGCCCAGCACTGTTCTCAGGCAGGACAGGCACTTGCTCATGCTTAGTGCCTGCATGGGCACTTTCTCTCTACCAGCCACACTGTGTGGAGGCTTTTCCCGCTGCAACAGGGTGCAAAGTCCGGTAAGCATCCTCCCTCATGCCCAGACCCCTGCACCTCAATCCCTCTCCCTCACTCTATCCCCCTGTGAAGACTCCACACTCCCAGCTTGCTCTGACACCCTCCCTTGCTCCTGCACCTCTTCCCTGGTCAGACTCTGTATCCTCCCTTGCTCCAGTACCCTCTCTTCTGGCCAGACACCCTGCTTCAAGCCCCCTCCAGTGTCCTCCCTCCTGGCCAGAGATCTCCTTCCTGACCAGAAACCCTACCCCAGACTGTTCCTGAACCCTCTCCCTTGGCCAGACACCCTACCCCAGCCCCCCTCCTGCACTCTCTCAGCCTGCCTCTGCTCCCTACCTCCCACCCGGACCTCGCAACCTCTCCCCCTTCTGCACCCCACTTCCCTCCCAGATCCTGCACCGCATCCCTATCCCATACATTGACAGCCCTGTCCTGCACACTGAACCCTTTGTTTTGTTCCCACCCCAGAGCCTAAGGGGGTCCATAAAATCTATTGACTCCAGAACCTCAGAAAAGTAAATCTGGCCTAATGGGAAGCCCTGGACTAGAGATGTTAGGAAGTAGTTGACAACCTGATAAGCAAAAGCTTATAAGGTAGTCAAGTAAAATATTGAGTACTTGCTTTCCCCCTTTCCTTGCTGCCTCTATGAGGAGGCAGGAGACAGTTCCTCCCAGCACTGTCTCTGTGTGCTGCCTGCCCCCCTCTACTAGAGGCAGTGGGGAGGATAGGGGAAGCTTCCCTCTTCCCCCTGTGGGCCTGTCCGTCCTCTTCCATCCCTATTGGTTGAGGACAGTGGGAGAAGTTCTTAGAGGGGTCACATGACACCCTTTACTTCTGGTCATGTGTCCATCTTGACCATAGAAGTACTACCTCCACGGGTGAGACTTCATGTGACAGGCGGGAGTGGCTAGTGGGGTCAGGGGCATGGCTAATTGGACCAGGGAGTGTGGCTAGCAGCATGTCCCCATTTTTGGTTCTGAAAATATGGTCTGGTCACTGTTGCAATAAGGAACTTTTGGGCCAAGTTCCTGCCACCTCTACAACAGGCTCATGCTACTCGCATCTCAGCATCCAGAGGAAATGCAAGCCCATCTGGCCCATGATACCCAAACAATCGAAAGGAATAAAGCTCATTGTTAAACTCCGGTACTTTCCTTGCAGGACCCATAGACCTCATTTGGGGAGAGAAGACACTAAAGCCAACATCTCTGAGAGCAGGGAGGATCACTAATGTCTCAAAAAATAATTTGGAGCTATATCTGAGACCAAATCCACTCCCTCCTCTGAGGCAGGATGGTAGGGACAAGCTGTCAGAGAGGTTATAAATAAAATCAGCATCCGGTTCCCCTGCTCAGCTTCACAGAGTGCAGCACAGCAGATTAACACAGGAAAAAAAAATCCAAGCCAAAGAGCTGTGCTGGTTCATGTTGCTCCAAAGAGAAGAAATATTTAAAAGAACAGGAGTTTTCTCTTTAGGGAAGGAAGGCTAGCTGTCCAAATCAGCATTGTGGGATCAAATTACATATATAATATAATCAAAACAGAGCAAAATGGAAACCCCCCCCAGCAGATTGACTTTCAGCCAGAGCATTCTGTTCAGTGACAGCGTGTTAGAGATCAGTGTTTGCCTAAGACAAGCCATTGCTGTTTGTCTCCTTATGCTCCATGGAGGATATGGCATGACAATTTCTTGCCACACCTGAAAGACTGGCAAAGTGTTGAGCTGTCTTCCCTTCTGGCCTGCACATCTGAGTCCTCAGCTGCTGCTGTGGGTCACCGCTTCCTAGCTGCTGGGCTGTTGTCTCTGGCTGCCGCTGTGGAGCAACACGTCCAAAGTACGGATTATTGTTCCTAGATACTGCTGCAGTTTGCCATGTCTCGCTGCCATGATGACTTCCACCTCTTCTTTGCGGCAGATGGCCGTAGGTGGTGGGAAGGAGAGTAGCCCAAAAGTGGAGGAACAAGCAAGCAGAAAGGGTCTCTTCCCACCACACCGCCGCATAACCTGTAAGGCTGTAAGGTTCCTCAGCTTGAACCCATGCAAATTCAACTTGATATTGCTATCAGTGGTAAACATGGCAATTGTCCCTATGGGCCAGGGTCTCACTGTTTCTAACTGGGGGATGATACTTTAATGGAAAGAATGGTGGCTGCACTATCTGCAGACTGCCAAGTCTGGGCAGTGTTACTGCGAGGCCTGAAAGCTCTCATGTGGCATCAGACCCCTCCCCCGTCCTTCCCCCCCCCCCCCACACCAAAAAATGAAGTAAAATTCAGAGGTATCAGCTGACCTTCTATCTAACACCAGGGCCTAGCCAGCAGTTCACACACAGAATCTTTTGCCTTCTGTCTTCCTTTGCATGCAGGACAGGACAGGAAGGATCTCCAAGAAGATCCATTGCACATTTCTTCTCCTTGGGCACCCCTCAGTTTCCTGAACTCATCTGTGAGCTATCCCACAATGCAGTGCCATCATACCAATATGTACCATGATGCATTGGACTCTAATGTTCTCAATATGGTTAAGAAAAAGGAAGTTTTGTAGAAACCCTGACGTTAAATACTTCCTTAGGTCAGCTATCCCGATTCCAACCCCTCAGTGTGTGGAACCTCATTCTATTCGTTACTGCACTGCCCCAGTTGCATAGTATCGTTATCCCTAGTATCGTTATACTTCCTATCCTCGAGAGCAGACATCCTGATAACTAATATTACCAATCATAGGAGCTTATGAAGTTGCAAGCTTTCTCTGACTTGCCATCCTCACATCTGCCATAGAACTCATTTGCAAAGTAAATACAAGAAATATTCTTTCTGTCAAGCGCCAAAAAAATCTAATTTGTAGTAGTACTGATAACTTCAGGGCAGAGAAGTCATGTCTCTTGTATAGAGACTCGGTAGGTGACCATGTAGCCATCAATACATAAGTCTGTCATTTGTTCATTAGCCAATGCCTTTTTTTGGCAGAAGTCTTTTCCATGCTTCAGTGTCCAGGATAGATGTTACTTCATTTTGGTTGTCCATATTTAAATGATCATCTAACTTCCTGCGCTCAAGGCATGTTGCTGTGAAAATCCCATTGTTAAGGTTCTGTAGACCCTAGCTCTGTGTAGATTTGGGTGGGAGAGGGGGAATCTGTGTGTTGCCTGAAAATTCCCTTTCTTTGAAAAATAAGGTCCATAAATCTGGCCCATGTTGGAGACAAATGGATCATCCAGAATAGAAATAAAAATAAATATCCAAATATTCAAGTTTGTTTGGTTAAGGATTGGGAGATGTGTCCCTGTGCTTTACATTTGGAGAAATTTTTATTTAAAGGAAAATAATAACACATTCTGTAATGTAGGAAAGCAGAATTGAAGCATATGGCTCTAGACATTGTCTTCACTGGAGGGAACTTCAGGGGATGGGACACGCCTTTGTTGCTAGTGACTGACAGATCTTGTTCTGCTTCCAGGTTGTAAGTAGGTGGAACGGAAGTGAGTCTTGTAACAGATCTGTAGACCTTATTGGCTAAAGAAGGGAAACTGAGAGATAAGCACTTACTTTGTGACCAAAGGAAACATTATCAGTGAAGACCTTGTCTACCCTAGGTATAGTTGTACCAGTTTAGTTATTCTGTCAAAATCCTCCAGGATGGACACACTGTATTGGTATAAAACGGTTTACATAGTAGAGTTTTCACCTGTGTAGCTATCTTGGTAGTAAATCACACCATTAATTGATAGAGCTGTGTTGGTTAATTTTTAAGTGTAGACCACTTCTAAATTTCAGGAAAACTATAGTTACACCTGAAACTTGTGGAAATCTTTTTTTTTTTTTATTAAAGTTAAATTTCATGTTCCCAAAGGCTGGTCAGTATTTGGGATTCCCTGTCCCAGAAGGGTCTGGCAGAGCCCACAGCACTGGAAAATCAAGAAAAAAATAGACCAATATTCCATATTTAGACACCACTAGTATCTGGGGCTATGTCTACACTGCACACTTATTTCAAAATAACTCATGTTATTTTGAAATAACAGAGTGCACGTCTACACAGCAAGCCCATTATTTTGAAAAAAATTTGAAATAATGGGCTTCTTAGTCCGACTTCTCATTTAACAAGGAGTAAGAGACGTCGAAGGAAGAGTGTTCTTCCTTCGACTTCCTGCTGTTTAGACAGTGCCAAAAGCTGAGTTAAGTTACTTAAACTTCAGCTACGCAATCAATGTAGTTCATGTTGCATATCTTAACTCGACTTTAGCTCACAGTGTAGACACACCTATTATAGCTTATATGCACAGGGCTGAGCTGCTTACCTAATTTGAGAAGATATTTTTTTCATGGCAGGGACCTTGGGGATTTTTTTTTTCTTCTCTGAGGTACTGTACTGGGAAGAAGGTGGAGATGGACATAGGAGACAGACTTATTGAGAGTCTTTGGGTTAGGTTAAAAGAGGTAAAAACAATGGTGGTGTCATGGTAAGAGTCTACTACAGACCACCTACCCAGGCAGAAGAGGTGGATGAGGCTTTTTTTTTTTTTTTTTTTTAAAGCAACTCACAAAATAATAAGGTGATAGGTAACAGCCAGCATGAATTTGGAAAGAACAAATCATGTCAAACCAATCTGATAGCTTTATTTGATAGGATAACAAGTCTTGTGGATAAGGGAGAAGTGGTGGACATGGTAGATCTAAACTTTAGTGAAGCATTTGATACTGTCTTGCATGACCTTCTTATCAATAAACTAGGGAAATACAACCTAGATGGGGCTACTATAAGGGGGTGCATAACTGTTCTCAGAGAATAGTTATTAATGGTTCACAATCATGCTGGAAAGGGCATAACAAGTGGGGTTCCATAGAGGTATGTTTTGGGACCAGTTCAGTTCAATATCTTCATCAATGATTGACATGATGGCATAGAGAGTATGCTTTTTAAGTTTGCAGATGATACCAAGCTGGGAGGGATTGCAAGTGCTTTGGAGGACAGGGTCAACATTCAAAATGATCTGGACAAACTAGAGAAATGGGCTGAGCTAAATAGGATGAAGTTTAATAAGGACAATTGCAAAGTGCTCCACTTAGGAGGGAATAATCAATTTGATACATACAGAATGGGAAGTGACTATCTAGGAAGGAGAATCCCTCAGAAAGGGATTTAGGGGTCATAGCGGACAGCAAGCTAAATGAGTCAACAGCATTGCAAAAAAACCAAACATGATTCTGGGATGCATTAACAGGAGTGTTGTGAACAAGACACGAGAAGTCATTCTTCCGTTCTACTCTGCACTGATTAGGCCTCAGTTGTAGTATTGGGTCCAGTTCTGGGCACCACCTTTCAAGAAAGATGTGTAGAAATTGGAGAAGGTCCAGAGAAGAGCAACAAGAATGGTGCAAGGTCTAGAAAATATGAGCGGTAAGGGAAGACTGAAAGAACTGGGCTTGTTTAGTTTAGAAAAGAGACGATTGAGAGGGGACATGATAGCAGTTTTCAAGTATCAAAAAGGGTGTTACAAGGAGGAGGGAGAAAAATTGTTCTCCTTGGCCTCTGATGATGGGAGAAGAAGCGGTGGGCTTAAATTGCAGCAAGAGAGGTTAGCTTAGACACTGGGAAAAACTTCCTAACTGTTGGGGTGGTTAGGCACTGGAATAAATTGCCTAGGGAGGTTGTGGAATCTCCATCACTGGAGATATT
>CM057845.1:309785613-309801489 GCA_030068395.1 Apalone spinifera
AATTGCCCGGATCGCCTCTAGAACCCTTTTTAAATATTGGTGTCACGTTGGGTAGACAGCGCCAGAAGCCGAAATAAGCTATTTCGACTTAAGCAATGCAATTGACGTAGCTGAATTTGTGTAGCTTATTTCGGCTTTAGCCCTGCTGTGTAGATGTGCCCTTAGACTCACTGGTGCAGCTTTTTTTGCTTTGTAGATATAATCTGGGTTGCTGTCATATTTGCCAGTATCTGTTGAAGATGGGTTTATTTGTGCATAATAGAAGACGTCTTAGTCCTGGGCCAGACACTGCTGTAAAAGCAGTCCTAGAATTGCTTTCCAGTTCCATAGTACCTAAAGTGGGAGTCAGCTGCTGGATTTGTAGTGAAATACCCCTAAGCTGGAAAGGCTGTAGTGGAGCACGCACAGGGACAACATCTCAAAGAACCGTTGTTGCTGCACAAGATGAGTAACTTCCTTTTTCTGAGTCAGTTGCCTTTCTGTCCTTCTTTCATAATGTCTTCTGTTAGCTTTCTTGAACTAGTGAGGAGGAAGTCGGGGGCATTTTAAAGGTTGAGTGCAGTCACTTGGTTTCTTAGTGAGAATTCATGTATCTTCAGCAGATACTCTGAATGGACCAGCAGGCCTGAAAGTCCTTCTGCTGGCTTTTTTGGCAGGAGTTATCCCTCCACTCTGCTTGCTCTGTTCTTGTGAGCAGGCTGGATTGTAAACCTACAAGAACAGAGCAACAGGGCAGTTGTGATGTCTGCATGCATGCTCATGGGTGCAAGTGAAACCCACTGTTCTGGCTTGGGAGTGAGTTAATCTTATTTGAAAAATAGATTTTATTTACGCTGAAGCCATCTTTTTCATGGGGGATGTGATTGACTTTTTTTTTTCTAAATTAAGGTCTGATTTTAAAACTATATTTAAGATCAGTGAATATGTGTGTTTCAATCTTAAATTGACTTTTTAAAGCATCATTGCTTTTTCCTTTTGCAGAGATTAATTTTCATCAAGTTTAAAGTTGATAGCAGTGACCCCAATTAGAGAGAGAGAGAGAGAGAGAGAGAGAGAGAGAGAGAATGAGTGCCTTGGTTCTTATGGGAAAACCCTTCTAATTAGCAACCTATTTGTGACCTTCATATTCTGTCAAAGGTAGTTCCAGTTCTGTTTAGGGACTTCTATGTCTTATGATTGAATTGGACACATTTTAGTCTGTGGGATGTTTTCCCTATTTAAGTTCTAAATCTGTAATGACCAAAGAATATCTGCAGACAAGGTTTGTAGAGCCCTGTGTAGATACAAAATTGGTATCTGTATCCGATGCATGATGTGTAAAAAATGGTCCACTGCCTTGTGGAGAAGATGAGCCTTTTATAATGTTTGGCAGCTAGAGGGTTAACATGTTTAATGAGATTTTGCAAAGATGCAAATTGATTTATAATTATACATTTTTTCTTAATTGGCCACATAATTGTTCTCAAGAATCTGAAGTTCTCATTTTAAAAAATTCTCAAAAAGAAAACTCTCTGGCAGTGAACCTAAAGCAGCCATTACAGTGATGTCAGCATCCACAGACAGCAAGAAACAATAGTTCTGATAAATGTGTGACTTGCTCCCATTTAGCTGCACTGGGTGTTAAGGTTGAGCCCTAGTGGTGACACTGCACAGATTTGTGAAAGGGTGGTTATCTGATGCTATTTACTAGGAACTTCAGTTCCAGTGACTTGAATGCCTGCACTGGTGTATCTGTGTGGCCATATGTTAGAAACTAGGAGCGCCTATAGCACCCCTTGGGTTTTTTTTTTCTTGCCTCCAAACTCTCTCACTTTATTGAAATCCTCAAGTTGTCTACTTGGCTATTAGCCAAGATGGTCAGGGCTGCAACCCCATGCTCTGGGTGTCCCTAGTCTCTGATTGTAGGAGTGGATAACAGGGATGGGTCACTCACTGGTTGTCTGCTCTGTTCATTCTCTCCATAGCATCTGGTGTTGGCCACTGTCTAAAGACAGGATAGACCATGGCTACTCAACTTTGGAAGCCCCAGGGGCCACAACAATACTCACAGCACATGCTGAGGGCTGCAACTTAAGTGTGGTTGCATATACATGCAAATATATATGCAAATAGCTTCTTTCACACGTTGCCCCAGCGCTCTAGGCACATCCTCCCTGGAGGCTAGAAACATTGACACCCTGTACCTGTTTGTTCCAGCCAGCCTGTCTACTTGCGTCTTTCAGTGCTCATCCTGCCTGGGAGATGCCTTGCCGTTGTGGAGCGTGTTCCTAGTGGAGCCTGTGTTCAAAGGATCCCACCTGTGGGCCATGTGTTGAGCCCCGTGTAAACTCAAACTGCACTGTGAGCCGCAAACAAACGGGCTGCGGTCCGCAGGCGGCCCATGGGTTGAGTAGCCCTGGGATAGACTATAGGGACCATAGGGCTGACCCAGTATGGCTATTCTTCTGAAACCTGTTCACCCCTTAATATAAATGCTGCTTCTGCACAGTGCTAGCCAGATTTAGTCTCCTGTTCCTTTTCACGGATATAGATGTTCTCTTGCATGTGTTGACATTTGACAGCTCCTTGCTGTGTATCAGAATACTCATTCCAGCTGGGTTTGAACACCTACTGTCTTTATAAGAATTCAGAACGGCTGTTGACTGCTACATCCAGCAGTGGTCTCTTCCACTTATGCTTGCCATTTTCTGTAATGCTACTTCTGTACATCCTGTTTCCAAATTGTATGACCGATTCTAGGGATCACCTTTGACACTGAGGTTGCTTTAGAGCTGTGGGGTCCAACATGCTCACCACTAGCCACATGTGGCTATTTGGCCAGTTGAGTGTGGCTAGTTGGCTATAGCAGTAGCCTCTATATTATTTACATTTTCAGAATAATGTGGCTAGTTCGCTGTAGGCATTGTTGACTGTATTATAAACATGCCATGCCACCATTTACAAACATGTTGTTTGTTGCAGTACATTGCTCTTGGGTAGGTCTAGCTAAAACACCCTCCATGGGCCGAATCTGGCCCACCAAGCCACCAGATCTGGCCCACGGACACAGCAGGGGATTCTTAGGTAGAATCTCCTGCTTGCCCCGACCCTGCATGCCACTTAGAGCCTGCCTCTAGCACACCAGTCCCTCCTTTCCCCCAGCCCTCTGCTCCTAACCCATATAACCCAATCCTCTGTCCCCTCCTGAGTCCATACCCCCTCCCATACCCTGCACTCCAATCCTCTGCCCCAGATCACAGTCACAATCCTCTCCTGCTCAAGGTCACAACCCAAACCCCTGCAGCCCCTACCGTACACCCAGTCTTCTGCCCCAGGTCACAATCTCTTCCTGCCCTAGGTCACAACCCAAACCTCTGAACCCCAATCCTGTGCCCCAGATCACAACTACCTCCTTCACCCAAAATTCCTCACAGGCCCTCTTGCACCCGAATCCCTTACCCCAAGCTCCCTTCTGCACTAAATCTCCATCCCAGACCTTGTACCTCCTCCATTAATATTCTGGACCCTCAACCACTTTCCAAAATCTTGGAGTGGTTTCCCTCCTCAAACATTATTGCCCTCCCCTGCCCTTGGGTGTGGGTACCAGTGGTTAAAAATGGGTGCGTAAGAGCAAATAAGTAGATGCTGTTGGTAATATGTAGTACATTGTAGTATGCAGTACTGAAAGCAATCAAATATGTTAGTTACAGAGAATGCATGTTTCTCGGTAACCTTATCAAACTTGCCTCTCCTAAAATTGCTTTATGTTCCGCAATGTGATGGCAACGCTCCCAGTGATTCCTGGGCACTTGCTGGCCTTCTCTGCAAACAGCTACAGAAAGGGAAAACTAATTTTAACGCTCAAGTGAGCTTCCATTTTTCCTAATTTAACTGCCTGGAATATGTGAAAGCCGTTAGTTTGTCTGAAAGATGTAGTAGGAACGGGTGCCTCATCCTTTGTGCAGGTCACTAGTAGGTCACCTTAATGGCTTGTCAGAGGAGTTGGGAGTCTTATAACACTACAGTATCAATTCCAGCTCTCTTTTTCCATGAGAGAAGTTGAAAATCCCATACAACACTGTCCTCTTCTGAGAGTCTTTGGAAATCTGTTTGGATGGTGCTCTGTTTAAGGAAAGCTGAGAGATCACTTTTCCTTTCTGTGCTGCCTGAGCTAAATATACAGAGCAACAGCTGATTCTGGCGTCCCTGTGGATGTTCACAGCCCCTCTTAACAGCCGGTTGTGGTAACTCCAGATGACATTGCAGCCTACCCCATCTAGGTCACAAATCAAAGAAGTGGGGAATAGACAAGTTTGCATGTTTTGCTTTGCTCCCTTATTTGGCTCACCTATTTACTAACTGAAATAGGAGTGATAGTTTAGTGTATGGTAACCTTTATGCCCCATTATTTTGCATGTGCCTGAAGTACCCTATTGCATGAAAAATTAAGCAAGCAGAATCCCTTATTTTCAGGAACTCTTAAGGACTTCTATTTTCAAATGTATTAGGTGTTTACGAGGCACTTATGTAAGTTTATACACACAGTGTACTGTATAACAATAGACTAAATTCTTTTTTTTTTTTTTTTTTTTGCTCTGAACAGCTCTGCTGAATAGTGGTGAAAAGACCATATTGACATAGCTGAGCATTTTGAAGTTACAAAGGATGAAAAAAATAATCTGAATGCCACACCATATGACATCCACTCCAACCTTCAGTTATTCTCAACAGTACTAGTTTATAATCATATATGGAAATGACAGAGTAGGTTGTGCCGTTGGGAGGGTGGCGATATATGTGAAAGAAAGCATAGAGTCAAATATAGTAAAAATCTTAATTGACTCAAAGATAATTTGGCACCATAGAATCTCTCTAGATAGAAATTCAGTGCTTATATAAGAGTGTGGCACTAGGAATGCTGATCACCTGACTGACCAAGCTGGTGATTGTGGTTGTGAAATGCTCCAGGAGATTAGAGAGGCTATACAAATATAAAACTCCAAAATAATGGATGATTTTAACTAACACCTCATGATGGATAATAGAATAGATTGTGAATGGTTAACTGGGAAACCTGACTCTTAATGTTTCAGGTCGGCGGCGAGAGGAGGGGGTCGCTCCAGCTGGGCCGGAGTGACCACCTTGCCCAGCCTCTCCTTTAATCACTTAACTACAAGTTGGACTTGTTCCTAGAGGGAACCGCCAGCTGTTCTGAACAGCTAGAGGTTCTTGGAGGGAGGGGGGGTTGTGTGCTCCCCCACCCTCAGACCAATCAGGGCCTGTGGGTGAGGAAGCATGGAAATGGCCTGGCCTACCCCCTTCTGGAGTGGCCCGTAGCCACTTCAAAAATGTATGAAGTGGCCCCTAGTCAAAAATCATTGCCCACACCTGGTCTTACATGTAGGAACAAAAAAATTGGGAGCGTACTTAAAAGATGTAATGCTGTGAGATGGAACTTAGAGGCAATGGAAGATAGCCAAGCAAATATCTGGGTTAATGCAACTGTTACATGAACTTGCCTTGCTTATACATTTAAGAGCAGGGAGATAGGATTACTTCTATATACAGTATCAATAACACCATCACTGGAATATTTCTGTTTCTAGTGTCCGTGCTTCAGAAAGGATGGCAAAATTGGAAAGGATTCAGAAAATAGTTAAAAGATTATTCAAAATCTGGAAAACCTGCCTTACAGTAAAAGACTTAAGCTTAAGTGATAACTTGATAACAGACAACAAGTACATGGGGAAGAGATTTCTGATAGTAAAGGTCTCTTTAACCTAGCAAAAAAGATTGAATGTGAGCCAATGCATCGAAGCTGAAGTTTGACAAATTGACTAGAAATAAGGTGTAAAAGTTATCAGTGTTATCAATGTTCCAGTTAACCACAGGAACAACTTAACAGGAGATGTGGTGGATTCTCCATTCCATGAAGTCTTTAAATCAAGACTTGCTATTTTTCTAAGCATAATAGAATCCTGGAAATGTAGGGCTGGAAGGGACCATGAAAGTTTGTCCAGTCCTCTGTGTAGAGGCAGGACCAATTATATTTCGACCATCCCTGGCAGATGTTTGTTCAACTTGATCTTAAAAAAATTCAATAATGTGGATTCCATAGTTTTCCTTAGAAGTTGTGTTTGCTGCAAAAATTACTGTCTGAGTTTCTGTGGTTTGTGTTGTGCAGGATATATGATTAAATGATCAAAACAGTCATTAAACAAATTTGTGAATTAATGAATAATCCCTTTGCATTGCTTTTCCCAGTTCCTGCGGGAAGACTTAAATTACCATGACCCAACAGTCAAACACAGCACCTTCCATGGAGAAGATAAACTCATCAGTGTGGAAGATCTGTGGAAGTCATGGAAAACGTCCGAAGGTAAAAATTCTCGTGTGTAAAACTGAGGCATTGTTTTGTTTGTGTTTTCAGCAGAAAAATCATGGCTGGTCCCAGCCTCTTCTGTTACTTTTCCCATGGACTTAGTGTTCTGGAGGGATAAAAAGAGCCCAAATAAAATATCTGGAGTGGTCAATTGAAGCAGAAAATTGAGTGGATACAGAGAACTTTGCAGTTACATTCGGCATCTTAGTAACAGCCAGATAAGTAACATGCCAGTTAGTAGCTCTTTGAGAAGAACCCCACTGAAATCATCTAAATGTCAGGACTATTAGACTGTGAAATTGTTTTCCCAGAGTTAGTGCTATAGCCTCATTGTTTGAGATGTTTTCAAATTAGACTGAACAAACCCTAGAATTGTATCCTTGAGAGCATGTGTTCACAGAAGCAAGTTGGAAACCAGTTCACCTTCTGGAAAACAAGCAGGTATTCTATTCCAAAAGGCTGTTTCTGTACAGGTTGGACCTCCCTGGTTCAGCACCCTTGGGACCTGACCTGTCCTGAATGAAGGAATTTGCTGGACCATGGGAGGTCCCCTGCCACCGGTCTCCCAGACACTACCCCTCCCTCTGCCTGGCTCCGCTCCAGCCCCACTGCCGCTGCTGCTTCAGGGATGTGGGTCCGACACGCTGCCGCCAGCTGGCTGGGGCTCTCTGGGGGTGCAGCTCCCCAACTGCTGTGGCCCTGCTTCTCCCCCACCTGGCAGGGATTCTCCAGGGAATGGGCTCCCCAGCTGCCCCACCTGGCCATGGCTCCCTGGGGATGGGGCTCACTGGTCCCCATGGCAGGGGGAGGGGGAGGGTGAAGGGGGAGAGAAAGAGAGAGAGAGAGATTGAGATTCTGAACTAGAACAAATGATACATAAAAATTGCCAAGTGTCCTGCACAACAGGAATTCTGAAGTTTTTGTTAGGAGAAACATCAAAATTTTGAAGTACTTCCAACTCCATTTCCACCCCCTTAAGACCTAGCAGCTCATCAAACAAGGAGTCTGGGAGCCCAGGCTTCATGGCAGCTGGTGAGTCTGGGAATCCCACGCTTCCCAGAAGCTCGCGAGGCAGGGAGTCTGGCAGTCTGGGAAGCCCAGCAACCCACCAGCCAGGTGGCTGAAGAGCCATGGAAGTGGGCAGAAGAGCAGGCGGGTTTCCAATGGAAACCTGCCTCGCTACTTTTGAAAGTGTCATTGAAACTGACACATTCTGGTGGAACATTTCAGTTTTGACAAATTAGCATTTTCTGACCACTAAAAGATTGCATGCAAACATTTCTGAGCAGCTCTAGTGCTTACGACCCACAGATATTGTCAGGGAGGCTGGTGGTTTGGGTAGCACGACTGAGAATGCATGGAGATCTTATCCCCATGAAAGGCAGTTCTTGAGAGAGAGTGTGTTTGGAATTTCCTACAGAATGGCAGTTCCAGTTTCTGGCCTGCTTCAATTCATACAAAAATCTTCATTACCTCAACAGTGCAAATGTGTGGGCAATGTAGAATAAGTGGAATTTAATATTTAAATACAGGGTCATTCTACTGACTGTGTTATTTAATAACTTCAAAACCTCAATTTTTAATTTGTGATTCCACCTCAGAAATTCCAGTTGCAGAATTCATACACTGTGCCACATGCAGCCAGCTTGTCGCAGAATATGTACCTTCACAAAGGTTGTAATTTATGGTCGGGATGTTAAGGACTAGTCAACTGCCCGATAAACAAATGCTTATCGGATAGTCAGTCAACTAGTCGATTCCCCCCCGCTGCCTCTATCAGATAGAGTAGTCAATGGAAATTCCATTGACTACTCAACTAGTAAAATAACCGATAGTTAACATCCCTAATTTATGGCATAGATATGCTCCTCCCTGTCCTTCCCTCTGAGTCCATACATGCCCTTCTACAGTCTTGCCCATAGCACCTGGAACAGCCTTTTCAACCATACATCCTCTCCTCCCTCTCCTCCCCTCGCCATCAAGTCTCTTATTAAAATCCACCTACGGGTACTTTCATAATCTCATTCAAATCCTCTTCTCCAAGCAATCTTCTGATCACTTTATTGACAGCCTTCAAATCTTTCAGTTTCTCAGCCTTGTCCTGTTTCCACATGTTTGGTTCATCTCATTTAGACTATATGTTCTTTGGGGCAGGGAGCATTTGTGTCTTCAAAGTTTTGTGTTGATATATTTTGTATGTAAATTATAATTTAGAATCCTAGAACTGTAAGGGACCTAAAGAGGTCATTGCGTCCAGTCCCCTGCCCTCATGGCAGGACCAACCACCGTCTATTCTCCCTGACAGATGTCTGTTTAACCTGCTCTTAAATATCTCCAGTGATGGAGATTCCATAACCTCCCTAGGCAATTTATTCCAGTGTTTAACTACCTTAACAGGTAGGAAGTTTTACCTAATGTCCAACCTAAACCTCCCTTGTTGCAGTTTAAGCCCATTGCTTCTTGTCCTATCCTCAGAGGTCAAAGAGAACAATTTTTCTCCCTCTTCCATATAACCATTTCTCTATTTCTTCACATTATTTTCAATTTTGGCCCTATCCTCCAAAGCACTTGCAACCCCTCCCAGCTTGGTATCATCGGCAAACTTAATAATCATACTCTCTCTGCCATCATCTAAATCATTGATGAAGATATTGAACAGAACCAGTCCCAAAAGAGACCCCTGAGGAACCCCACTTGTTATGCCCTTTCCAGCATGATTGTGAACCGTTAATAACTATTCTCTGAGAACTGTTATCCAGCCAGTTATGCACCCACCTTATAGTAGCCCCATCTAGGTTGTATTTCTCTAGTTTATTGATAAAAAGGTCAGGTGAGACCCTGTCAAATGCCTTACTAACATCTAGGTATACCATGTCCACCACTTCTCCCTTATCCACAAGGCTTGATATCCTATCAAAGAAAGCTATCAGATTGGTTTGACATGATTTGTTCTTTACAAATCTATGCTGGCTGTTACCTATCACCTTATTTTCCAGATGTTTGCAGATGTTTGTTAAAAAAACAATACCTGGTTTAATAATCTCTCATGCTCTCGGTGGGGAGATTTATTAAGCCACCAATGGCATACATAGGTCTGTGATACTGGAAGATGAAGCAATGATATGCATGAATCTGGAATCACTTTTCTAGGCTCCAATTTACAACCAACTGGAAATATTTTCTGGAGAAAATGGTTGGGAGAAGAACAGAAGTGGGGTATTTAAAACAAAACACAATTTTTGAAAGGGTTGGTTCCCTTTTATTCTGTCCCATTTGTTTTATTTTTCTGTACACTATGGTGACCAATATGTATACAAGTTTTTCTCCACAGCACTTAAAATGCCAGAGAGATGCTATAGGGCACTTGGTCCTTTGTGTGTTCGAGGAAAGCCTGACAGTAGAAATATTTTATTCTATTGCATCATTGTTTACAAATGGCTTTGCATAAGTGTATCTGAATGTCAGTTTAAATACAGACACTCTTAAGTGGTGGCATACCTCAGGATGCTCTCACGTTCCATTACTCGGTTGTTTTGATTTCTTATTTTTCCTGAAACACATTTTAAGTAGCATTTCCTTAAAATGTTTCTGTTACTTGATTTTTCTCCTTGCTGAACTGGGCTTAGTTATCTCTTTAGTTTTTCTGGCGCATCATGACTCATTTTGTTAATGAAATATGAAATGATTTGTTTCCAAGGTTATTCTTTCTTCTCATACAGAGGCTAATCGCTCTGAGCCTGAACATCTTTTGAATTTAGTACATCTGTTGTGGAAGACTGGTAGAATCAGGCCCACAAAGGAAGCTGTGCTTTCTTGCTGCAGTTCTCATCTGAGAGATGGCTTTGAAATGGCATGGTGGGAATCTCTTGTTGACCTGACACCCAGAACAGATTGGTTTGGTTTACGGATGAAGTTATTTTTCTAACTGCCATCTCTGCAGATTCAGCTGAGGTCTGAAAATCAGACTCTTCTTTTTTGCTTTTTACATTGTCACTAGAAATAAAAGTTCTCCAGCTGTTAGCTCTGAAATTCAGGTAAAATAGACTACAGTTCACTCTTCCATAGCGGCGTTCACTCTGGGCTGCTTCTTAGTTCCTCTAAGAAAACAAAGACAAGATGGGCACGTCTTAGTTAAAAGGAAAGACTAAAGCAGGCAGCTTCAGAGGAAACCAGGGTTTGAATTCATGGAAACTTACTCAGTGGCCACTGTTCTAAGCAGAAGATCAACTGAAAATGTCTCCCTAAGAGAGCAGAGCTGGCAGTGTAGCAACCGTCAGAGGGACACTACCTTCAATGAAGTAAAAAAGGTCCAGATGGCTGAGAGTAGCATTACCAGTCAGGCAGGTATTTGCCAGGCTCTCTGGCAAATAGAACAGAATTGGGAGCAATAAGAATTCAGTTGGGTATGTGCCCAAGTGGGGATCTGCTTTCTACTGTAAGCATTATGATTTAGTATTCTTAGCAAAAACAAGGAGTCCTGTGGCACCTTAAAGACTAACACATTTATTTGAGCGTAAGCTTTCGTGGGCTGGAGCCCGCTCCGTCAAATGCATGAAGTGGAAACTTCAGTTTGGCAGGGATATTTATGCATGCAAAGATGGGAGTGCTACATTATGATGTAAAAACCAGTATTAATGAGACAGTTTAATCAGGGTGGATGCGGCCCACTCCCAACAGTTGATGAGAAGGTGAGAATGCCAAGAGGTGGAAAATTTCTTTTTGTAGTGAGCTAGGCACTTCCTATCTCTATTCAGACTATCTGTCAGGGTCAAGTTTAGTTTAATATTTTTAGCAATTTTCTTCTGTTGGAGGCTGCAGTTCCTCTCCTTGTAGGCAGGAGGTGCAGGGAAGAAGGCTGTAAATTGAAGTCGGTTTTTTACTTGCCTCTTTTCATTCAAATCGTTATTCAATTTTGTCTTGATTTTTTTTAAAAAGGAGGTTTTAAATGGGCATTTGCACTCATTCCAGCCCCTCATGAAGCTCATTGAGAGAGATTAGAAGGCTTAGGTATTTAACAACAGCGACTGAAGATCCGGTTTTAATTTCTAATTTCTTTGGGTGTGTTCATGCTTGATAATTGCCAGATGTAAAGGAAATGTTTTATGACTCACAATCTGGCTTCCATCATGTCAAATATCATTTATATTAATGCCATAGAGAATTTTCTTAAACTAGTTGGGTTTGCTGTCTTGGTTTGTATTACTTTATATCTCTCTGTACTGACAATCCCATGGGATTGAATTAAAATTATATCCCTTTCCTCTGGCTGCCTATATCGGACACTCGCCTCTGTCAAACAAGGGCGTTCTCACCCTGTCAGGCCCTCTGTCCTGCTGGCAGTATTCCTCTCCTCTGAGGGGTGTGGAAGATGTTCTTACATTCTTACTTACCCATTCAAAGTTAGGGAGTTGGCGTATAAATTACTGCTGGCATCAGTGAGCCCAACTCTATTGACTTCAATGTGATAGGTCCATTTTAGACCCGAGGTCTAAATGGTAGGCTGTGGTAGCTAGCTACGAGAACTAAAACCACAGTGCGTGTGAGAGGTCGCTTTTGAAGTCTTGGCTAATAGAATGTACAATAAGCGGAATGTACAATAATCATAACCAATTAAAGCAGTGACGACATCAAATAGAGGCCCCTGTTTGAATTATTTGAGGTTTATCTAAATGCCGCTGCATGAAGCAGGCAGACACTGTATGCAGGCTGCACTGGCATATTAGAGTAAAGCGAAAACCCCACTCACGCATGGTTAATGGTTATGTTGCTGCTTGACTTCTTTCTGCTTTAATACAATCAAGATTAAAAGCAATGCACACAACTCATGTAGTAGGCCAAAATGTTCCACTCTCCATTTATTTTGGAATCTTTTGATATCAAGCTGTGTCCCAAGTTAAACTCCTTCAAAATGAATGCGCCTAAAAATTGTCAACATGGTTTTTAAAGTTGGGACCCAAGTTATTCCCTCCAGAAGCCTAACAAAGCATGTGAAGGAGGTGAAGAACAGTGCCAGCGTTTTCTTTCAACAAATCACTTTGGCGGCCCATTTTTAATCTGTCTCCTGAGAGCTCTGTATCGCGTCTCTTGAGAGCCTCTCACCTTCCAGTTGCTAAGATAAAGCTACAGGCCTGGCTGCCTAGGCGGTAGGGTTGTGCTATAATGCACATAGTGAGGACATTGGACATGATCTTTGCCAAGAGCTGTTTCACACTCTTGGTATATCTGATACTGTCGTCATCCTCTATCCATGTGCTGTAATTGTGGTGTAAAATCAATCCCCTCCCCCCAAGGTTTATTGCCTTAGACAGCTGTTGGGAAAGGTGACCATCTTTAGACATTATCTCCTGGGACCTGTTTATCCTAAATCTTCTGCCGCAGACTTTTCCTATATCCAGGAGAGACGATGAAAGATCATCACCCAACCAAAGATGTTACAGGCTGAAAAAAACCTTGGTCACCTAGCCAATTTCCATTGGTCAGTGTAGGATTATTTCTTACGTGACGTTTTGTAGGTCTCTATCTAATTGCTTAAGAGAACTTGTGTGTGTGCAGTGCTGCCAGATTTGCTCCAGGTTTCCAGGGGTGGAGGAAGATAGGCTTGTCTGGTGCATCCCAGCACTTCTTATAGCTTTTAGCTGTTTTCTTAAACTCTTGTCACCGAGCTCACCTTCTCCCTGGCACCAAAGATGTGCTGCCTCCTCCAGTTTCAGTCAAGGAGTTTTATTTCTTTAGCAGAGGTTATCAAAGAAATAGAAAACGGACTTCACTCTATCCTTGACACCAGGTTTCAGTCCCCCTCCCTCCTTGGAGTCTCTGGCACTCTAACTCATGGTAACTTTCTAGCCTCAGTCACGGGGCTGGTTCCCTGAGCCCCTGGCCTCTTGCTTCCAGGGACCCACCCCATGTACTAGCTTCACTCTAGTGTGGCTTTCCCTCTCCAGGCTCAGCCTGACTCAGTCCTTTCTCCTGCTGACTAGCAGCCCTTTGTAGCTCAGGTGTAGCCAAGCCCTCTGATATTAGCTCGAGTGCGCTCCCCTATTCTGGTCCAGGAGAGCTGGGCTTAATCTGTCTATAGGCATTAGCTGTCTTATGACAATCCTCCGTGGCTTTTATCTTTACTGTACAGAAGGAAACAGGAAGAGGGGTGCATCAAGTAAAGCTTCTGTCCTGGGGTGTTGAGTATGGTGAAGATAGCAGACGTGTTGGTGCTGCCAGCTGACCACAAGAAAATGATTCAGCTGTTGATTTTTTTTTTTCCCCCCTCACAGTGTACAACTGGACTGTTGATGAGGTGGTGCAGTGGCTAATCACCTATGTAGAACTGCCACAGTATGAAGAAACCTTCAGGAAACTGCAGCTGAGTGGCCACGCCATGCCTAGGTTAGTGCTGATTGCATCGTCTCGCTTGCGTGCGTGCGTACGTGTGTGCGTGCGTGCATATATTTGGCAGTTGAAATTCCCCTGCTACAGAGAGGCTCAGCACAAGGCCTACATCAGTTAAGCCCTGTTTTGAGGACTTACAGGGTGCATTGGGTTTGTACCAGCCGTCTGCTCAGAGATGACTGAGGATGAGAGTTGAAGAAGGTAAAGAGTGTGATAAGCTCTGCAGTAGTCACCAACCTGTGACTGCAGTAGTCACCAACCTGCAGTAGTCACAATCAACTGGTCAGTCCTCGAGAGTCTCCCATTCGATTGTGATTGGCAAGCTCCCTCCTTGTTCCAGCCCCACGCTGCTGGCCCGTTCTTGGGAGTGGCCAGCGTGGCCCAACGGACCCCTGTGTTTGGAGGAGGAGGGTGGGGCATGAGTCTGGATGTACTGCAAGCGCTGCGCCCACCCCCACAGCTCCCATTGGCTGGGAATGGGGAACTGTGTCCAATGGGAGCTGAGGGGGTGCTGTTCAGAGCCATGTGCCTTCCACACCTGGGGCCACAGCGTGCATTGTTCCCTTGTGGGAGAGATGTGGGGCCAGGGCAAGCAGGCACCTGCCATCTCCTCCCTGTGCCACTCACTGGGAGCCTCCAATGGTAACTGCCTCCTGATGGGAGGCTGACCACCAGCCCCTGCCCACAGCCAGCACCCCAGACCTCCTCCTCCATCAGCCTGAACCCCCTCCCAGAGTCAGCATCCCATGCCCACTTCTCTACCCCAAAACCCATCCCTGACCCCCCTCTCAGAGTTAGTGCCCCAAACCTCTTCCTGCACACCAAACTCCAGCCCTGAGCCCCCTCGCAGAGCCAGCCCCCCATACATTCTGCACCTTGAACCCCCTCCTGCACTCAGCTCTCTGCACCATCCATGACCCCCTCTCTCAGAGCCAGCACCCTGCACTGGAACCCGTTGCCCCAGCCTGTTAAAAGTGAGGGAGGGAGAGAGGAGGGATGGAGTGAGCAGGGCAGAGCTTTAGGGAAGGGGCAGGTTAGATCTTGGGTTGCCCTTAAATTCAGAAAGTGTTCTTGGGCATAAAGAGATTGGAGACCACTGCTCTAGAAGGAGTTTCAGGAGAAAAAGGACCTGCGGGGAAAAGGTTATGCTTTACCCCATGGGAGACACTGCCCTGAAACAGATTTAATCTCTCTTTAATGCAGCCAACAGGACCTGACTCTACTATAGGGGAAGTATGACCAACTGGTTAAAGCCTGAATTTGGCCAATCAGATGTGGGTCAGTTCTTGGCTCCCTTGCAGACTCCATCTGTGACCTGGGGCAATTTGCTAGATCTTGCTTGTCTCAGTTCCCCATCTTAGTGTGGATAATCCTTCCTTTCTGTTGCCCTTTATCTGACTTGTATGTGCAGAGAGTAAGGTCTGTGGGGAGGGCCTATCTCTAATGTGCATATACCATGCTTAGTACAATTCTGCCCTCGCCGAAGGCTTTTAAGCAAATTAAGCATCCTGGGAAAAGAGGGAATATCTATTCATAGATCAGTAACTGGTTAAAAGATAGGAAGCAAAGGGCAGCAATAAACGGTTAGTTTTCAAAATGGAAAGAAGTAAATATTGGTGCCCCTCATATTAATAAATGATCTGGAAAAGGGGCCAAACAGGGAGGTGGCAAAACTTGTAAATGATACAAAGTTACTCAAGATAAATACGTCCAAAGCAGACTGTGAAGCATTACAAAGGGATCAAAATGGTGGATAAAATTCAGTGTTGATAAATGCAAAGCAATGCACATTGGAAAGCATCCAAACTCTACATCAGAGGTGAGGAACCTTTTTTGGGCGGGGGCCACTCACCCACAGAAAAATCAGTTGGGGGCCATACACAAGTGAGAAGTGGAAAAAAAAACCCTCGCTGTGGCCCCAGACTGAGAAGGAGAAAGACATGCCCCACATTCCCCTCGCACACTTTGCCTACGGGGCCCAGCCTAGTAGATTTTGTGTGCTCCAACCACTGCGGGAACAGCGGGGTGGAGAGGGAGGGCTGGAGCACCAGCGTGGGTTCCCCAATCCTGGGGAGCCCTGAGCTTTGGAAGCTGGATCCAGACAAGCCAAGGGCTGCACCCAGACTGAGGTT
>CM057845.1:309820105-309830688 GCA_030068395.1 Apalone spinifera
CGTTTTGCTCCGCGGAACTCCAGGGTTCCGCGGAGCACCAATTGGGAAACACTGCTGTATGGAGTACAACAAAATGCATTTGGGGAGCTGTTCCGAATCTAAACAACAATCCACTGCAAAATTCAGACCGTGCTAATTGCTGACTTAAGGGAGGTTTTCCACGATAGAGAAGAGAGACACTGTACATCACTGGCGAAAGGAGCTTATTGAAATTGCTGTCAAGAAAACCCCACTTAACTGATTTCAAAACAAACCAATGTGCTTAGTGTCTGCATGTGTGTGAACAGGTGAGTGGTTTTGACATGGATCGCTAGGGGAAATTACACGAGTCATGGCAAATAGCGTCAAAGCTTATTACATCTCTAGTTTCCCCTGCTTTCCTCCTCCTTGCACTTCTTCCTTCACCCTTATAAAGCCCTTCTCTGTGGAGCCTGGCTGGAGAGCATGGCTTCTATCCACAGACTGATTGGGCCGCCCAAGGGGTGACAGAGCTTGGGTTTAAAAACATCAATGTCTCAGGGTTGATTTTTTTCACAGCATTTGATCACAGTGACACAGTTACTGTCCTGTGTATAAATGTTGACGTTGAAACAGGAGGGTAAACTAACTCTCAGGCTTCAAAGGTACAGTCTTATGCCTGCCCTGGGGGCTAGGTCTTTGATTTGTGATCCTTTGAGTTACTGCCATGGCAAGCAGTGACTCACACTCATTCTTCTTTGCTGGAATTAACTTGGGGAGAGCAGATGGGTAACTGCAGTTCTCCTTCCTGTGGCAACCACACTGAAGCAAGAAAGAGATTATAGAAACCAAAATGGCCCTTTGCTACCTCTTAATTTTCCTGGGGTCTTCTCTTTTGGAGAGCATCTGACTGAAAAAGCAGGACTCCTATCAGATGCTAAAGATTCTTGGAAGCTGGAAATATAAGATCATTCACAGATGAAAGATACAAATCCAGGGTGGAGCTAGTGAACTAGATACTCCACTGGTACAACACACACAGCCTCAGGCTAAGAGGAGTCTAGCCTGTTTGGCTGGCAAGGCATCTGTGATGGAAAATTACTAGGAAAGTAGTTCTCAAGAATAGTGAAAGGAAACTGAAAAGGAGAAGGATTCAGTAATCAAGTGTGGGTGGAAAGTAGAATAGATGTGAAAATTCTGCCTTGCAGTTTTGTTCTCTGAACATTAGATAAAAGGTTAGGTACCTGCAGAGGAGTGCCAGAATTTAGTACATTGAACTTCTTGGGAAGAGGATGTTGTGGTTATCTGCCCTGCATGGGAGTTAGGGTCAGTAGTAATCTGAATGAGTTTACTGACTTTGTGAGTGAATATGTCAATGGCTGATTAAATTCTTTCATGCGGATCAAACTCCGCCATGGCCTTGGTTTATGGAGGATTGCATTACTGGTGTCAGAGATGAGGCCATAGGCAGTTGAGCTCACTGGTTGAAGATGAAGTTGGTAGCCAAGAACAGGAGACCAGGGTCAGAGCCAGTGTTAGGAGTCAGGAATCGGAGCCGAGGGCCAGAACTGGGTTACCTGGCATGAGGGAGGGCAGGAGCAAAGCTGGGTCCAAGGCAGAGGCAAGAGCTATCTCAACCATGGACAGTCGCCTGGGGCAGCCACCAAACTGCTGCTGGCCCTAGAGCTGCTTTGCTGACTCTTCCCACTGATCAGGCTGTGTGGCCTGTCATCCAGCCTTCTGCAGGCCCGCTGGGTTCACTAGGTTGACTGGAGACTGTCTCTGCAACATGTTCTATTCCTGCTTTAAGTGAATGGCAGAGAGCAAAGGTGGTGGCTTCCGGAGCTTTTGTAGCCATTCGTATTGGTGCATCAGCATGAGTATTGTTGGTTATCTATGTTAGCTGAAGCTAACTATGTACAGGAGCTTCATTGTGTACCGTAGAAGTGGCTAAGATAAAAGTGGCCAGGAGACGGGCTTGGGATGGGAGGATGCTTATGTGAGACTTGAAGATGAATCAGATGTAGTGAAGCTTATTGGTGATCTATTTTACATCATAATGTCTTGAGGGAAAATCAGTTCCTTCAGTGTGGCGGAAATTCAATGAGAGAGAGATTTAAAATGTCTTGTCACCATGCAGAACTTGGATCCCTCATTTCCTGGAGTTAGGTGCTAATAATATTTGTTACAGAGTTACAGCAGTCATTTATCCAACTCTTGTAATTACATAAATAATTCCCTATCCAACTCTTAACAGAGCTAAATGGACAGTGGGTACCCGGGAAGAGGCAGGAGGGTGGAGGTGGAGGCAGGTTAGTGCTACCCCAGAGAGGAAGAGTTTTGTCAGCTTCAAGGAAATCTAGCAAGGGGAGGTTCTCATTGGTGCTTGCTAGTCTTGGAAAGGTATTTGAATGTGTAGCAGAACGGGGTGGCACAGCCTCTGTCGGGGGGGGGGGGGGGGGGGGGGGGGGGGGGTGAGCTCCTGGACCTGGCGCAAGCTGGAACTGAGCCGGGCTGCCTGCCTGCCTGCCTGGCTTCTAGTACACTTTAAATGCATAGCCATAGCAGGGGTAGGTCCCAGACTTGGCATGAGCCAGAACTGAGCCAGGCTGCTGGCCAGCCTGGTAAAAAAAATTTACTGGGGGTGGAGGGAATGCATGCAGTCTATAGCATTAACCGATAAGCTTTTGCTTATCAGTTAATCGACTGCACTATTACATCCTGGCTCGGCACCGATGCAGTTGCACCGCTGTCAAATTTTAATTGAAGACTGTAAGCTGATGGGAGAGAGCTCTCCTATTAGCATAGCTCACACACCTCCCTGAGAGGTAGCTGGTAGCTATGTTATCGCCAAGAGAAACTCTCCTGCTAACATAGCGCTGTCCACATGGGGGTTACGTTGGTAGAACTGTGTCGCTCAGGGGTATGGATTTTTCATATCACCGGCGCTGTAGTTCTACTGATACAGGTGCATAGTGTCGAGCAGACCTGAGAGACACTCAGGTACGGTGTTCTGTAAATCTCAGGGCTGTAACATTGAGGATACCATGTGCTCATTGTCCATTACTCATAATGCTCTTCAGTGGCATCTCTTTCCTGCTGCTACAGTTTGAGTTTTAAACAAGGGGACGTGGGGCTGGGGGAAGAGAGGGGGAAAGAGCTGTTGTAGGAGCTGAACATTATAGTCCTCAAGAGCCATCGGTCATGTATAATGGAAGGAGTTTTGCACGTCTTTCTCCTCATGATAAATGCCCAGCATGTTCCTGCTCCATCTTTCCCAGTAGTAGCCACAGTGTTGTAATTTGCATCCGTGCTCACAGCTTCCGTGTCAGTGATGGTGTCGGACTAGTGGCAGTAACGCCTGCTTTCAGTCCACTGGCCATCAACCTGCTGCCTTTCAGGGTCCATCTTTTCTCCTTGTTCCCAGGATGAGGAGGTGCCGTGAAAGAGGCAAAACCAGTATTTGCAGTTTTGTGGTCTCTTTTGTATAATTATCCTTCCCTCACCTCCCAGCTATCTGCCTGATGGGGAATACAGCTGTAGTTTTACCCAAAGATCTGTGGTTTCTAGCACGTTGAAAATACCAGTACCAGTTTTCATTAGGTGACCTCAGCATAGATAGCACATATTCTTCACGTCAATTCCTTGGGCCATTTTCCATATGCTCACCATGTTAGTCTTTTTATGTCCTGTCGTGGAGCCCAGCCAAGACCTGTACTGTTCTAGCCCTTGATGCTGCTGTTTCCCTGGACTTCTTCCTACATAACTGGATCCCTCTCTCTTCGGGTTTGCCAGCCTGCTCTCCCTCCTCTCAGGCCTCCTTCCCTGTGGACCCCTCTTAGCTACTTGAAGCTCTTGGGATTTGTACAGGTGTCACAGAGTGTGGGAGAGTCACCAGGTCCTGCATCCCATCTGCAGTCAGATGTGACTCTCAGCCAGCAAGTAGAACAGGTTTATTCGTTGACAGGGACACAACGTACCACAGACTTGTTGTTACAGGAACCAGGAGCATTCAGTGCAATTCATCTTGGGGATAAGGGGGTTCAGAGCCAGGGCTCTGGGCCCCACCCCGGCCCCCAAAGCCAGCCAAAAACTAAACTCATGCACTCAGCAACTGGTCTCAGCCCTCTAGGCAACCCCGCCCCCTCCTTTGTCCTGCTTCCCTTGTCCAAGGTGTTTTCTGCTGCCACCTGGTCCTCAGGACGTGAGAGACTGCACATACTTCCACAGACAGTCATGCCCAGCCTTCCCCTCCTCATCCAGATAGTGTTGCGGTGCCTAGGGAAAATCAGGCACACACATGCGCGCGCGCACATACAGTCACTCAAAAACAGCATAGGATAGTAGAATCACATACAACACAACAAAACAAACCGAGTGAATACAAAACAGAGTGAATACAGTCCCCACTTCGTTACTACAGGCCCCTCTTGTTCCTGTCCGGCTGTGCTTCCTTCTGATTAGTGGCCCCCATGTAGCCTACACCTCTCCCTGACTTGCTGCTTCATTTGTTAATTAGGCCTGCCTGAGCTAATTTACCCCCTCAGGGACAGTGTGGGGAATGCGCCCCATCACGCTTCCCTACCACAAACATCAGCCGCAGCGTATGGGAGTAACTCCAGAAATCTTTACTCATTCTCTGTAATAAGGGTGATCCTATCAGGTTAATGTAGCTTCATTTCCAGCAGAGTGAAGGTTTATTATTGGCACTAAAGTAAATAGACAAGGAGCACTGGGAGCAAAGGTCTCTAATGTGTTGCACTGCAGAAAAGATTGAACAGATAAGGTTAGAGCTGAAGTGAAAAGTTTGCTCCTGAGTGAACAACTGCTGGTGATATCACTTTTCATTTTGTTCCAGCCACCTCCATTACTCATTTGGCATTTATTTATATAAGAAATAAGCGAGATCTAATCCTGATATTCCTCTTGGTGGTCATGGCAGCAAACTGAATACTGCTTTCTGTGATTATGCATAATGTTCCCCCCCTCCTTCTCTCCCAAAGTGTGTTCCTGTCTTTCTCATTCATACTTTGGATTGCAAGACCATGGAAACTGAACGCAGGTGGATTACTTTCTCTCTTGAGCCTTGTTTGCTGCGGTTTCTAACTCCAGCCTCCAGGGCTGGGGGAGATTCAGCAGTATTTTGCGTGTTCCCCAGAGGCTGAAATGTTATTTCACTCAGTTTGTCTGCTAAGGTTCACTGTGACCCTCTCACCTTTCATTCATTTTCTCCACTTCTGACAGGGCAGAACAGTTGCTGCCCAGGGTGGCTTCTTTTCTTGGCCTGAAGCCTTTTGCGAGCTTTCACTATGTTGAACATTCCTGGAGCCTCCCAGTTGGTGCTGCCATTCAGGCGACTCAGCTACTCATTGATGTGTGCTCCTTTCTTTGTTGCGTTCCCCGTTTGCTTCGGCCTGACGGCTTCTTATGGCATGTGCGCGCATGGAGCTGGACGAGGTAGTTCTCAGATGAAGCTACACATGCCTTTCCGTGGACTGCTAATGCTTAGTCCGGGAGCCATGATTTCCAGGTCCACGGGTGTGTAAGCAGGAGTGAACTGGGCTCATTTGGCTTTTTCTCATGCTGCCCGGATTTTAACTGAATTGCTGACCTGTTTCTTGTGTGCCGTGGAAGGGGAAGTTTGACCACTGAGGTTATCATCTACTGATCTGCTCTGATCTCAACGCCTGGCAGAGAGTGCCAGGGTTTGCAGTCCTTGTTCTCAATCCTGCTTAGCTGAGTTGGGGGGTCCCACGTGTGCTGTTCCCCGGATGTGCATCTATATATAAAGATTACAAAAACCTACTGATTCCCAGAACAAACACTGAATATTGAATCATTAAGGTCTTCATCTCTCTCTCCTCTGTGGGCTGGCCAAAATCCTCCTCTTCCACTTCCTTTAATCAGCAGCTCATTGTGTTTTGGCCCCCTAACAGTGTCTGCAGCTGGCTTGTCAATTCCAGCACCCTGATCTGCTGTGCCTGGTGCAGGGAGTCAGTGAGAGTCAGAAGACAGGACCTGTAAAAGTCTATTGACTATGCTGGATCCCAGTAGGGGCATGAAGATATCAGTAAATGGAGTAAATAATGCCCCTGCCTCGGTTCTTTCGCAAGCACTCATGCATCCCTTTGTAATGGCTCAAACCACTGTAAAATGCGAAATGTATCGACCTTTTGCCATTCCTTCAAGCTAAGGGCTGTCTTTCTGGCTTATAACTGACTATTTCTTGACAGCTTCAGAGGGTAGCCGAGTTAGTCTGTACAGGATAAACTTAAACAACAAATAGTCTGGTAGCACTTTAAAGACTAACAAAAGATGTTGTCCCCCCCGCCTTTTCCCCCCCTTTCCTTATTTTTGGTTCTGGACATCCACCATTCCAGTCATCTGAAGAAGTGGGCTGTGCCCCGAAAGCTCATGATCCTATCTACATGTTTTGTTAGTCTTTAAAGTGCTACCAGACCATTTGTTGTTTCTTGACAGTATGAGAACAATCCTGAGCTGTGGGGACTTCAGCTCTGATCTGCGCATCTCCCCATACTTTCCCTAACCCTTGGGTTTCATTGGGAAAGGATAATAGCGCAGCATTTCTTATGTCCTTCCGACTAGCCTGTCCTTTTCACATCTCTCAGTCCATGCTGGATACATCAAGGGCACAGATGCATTCCAGGAGGTAAAGCATGCACATCCTGGTTAGGAATAGATTGTGTTAATCCATTTCTATCCTGTTTCGTGCCAGTGTCATGTCTGCTAAACTTTTCATTCCAGAGATCTGTTGTGTCTTGTACATTGCTGTTCTTTTCCCTTCGCCACCTTTGTATATGTAAATCTTGCTATCTGTACTGTACCTTATACAGTAATTCCTAATTTAACACTATAGATGCGTTTCTGAAAATGTTCATGCTAAGTGAAAACTTGCTATGCAGGGTCTATTTTCCCATTAAAAATAATGGAAAGGTGGAGGTTGCGTTTCAGGTGGTGGTGGCCAAATCAATTTTTTGTTGGTGCTGGGTCGTCAATGTCAACATTAGATATCTAGCAACACAAGATAACTAGCAACACAAGTCGCCGCAGTTTGTTAAAAAACAAAGATGAAACACGTGAGTGAGCAGAGGAGCACTGTGACCATGTGTATTCAGCCACTCATGTGTATTACCACTGTTTTCATCAACTTATACCGCCGCATGAAGTAGTTATGTCGTGTTATTTCGGGGACAGTCGTGTCATTCAAAAAAGTTCCCTAAAAAAAATTGTGCTATTGCAAAACCGTGTTAAGCGGACATGTGTTAAACGAGTAATTACTGCACCTGACAGAATACTATAAATGGCATGTTTTTATAGGCTTGCGTCTTGGTGGGATGTGGTGGTGCCAAATGTCAAACAGAAAGATTTGTGAACAAATGAAAAGGGCAACTTGGAATTGCAATATTTCCATCTCTTACCTGGCACAGTCGAAGCTTGTTGTTAGAACCCCAGGACCAAAATAAAAACACACCCATTAACTTCTTGCAATAATCTTAAACCTTATTTATTTCTGATATATTAAAGGAAAGAGAAATCTGGATTCACTTTACCCAATCATCATTCCCACTGGGGCCAAACTGAATTAGAAATTTACATGTGTGATGGTCAGTGTTCTCTCTCAGATTTTCCAACCATGAGCGGAATGAGTTTTGGCTTGTACACCGATATTAAGGTCATGTGCTTTGGTTTGGATGTGTGGCACCCAATTCATTCTCTCTCTCTCTTTCTCACACACTCTCACACTTACACACACGTTCTCGGCCATTTGTGCAGACTCCTGCCATGTGGCATGTCCCATTCCTAGCCGCTGGAGCAAACCCTGGCTCCTCCCCCTGGCCATGTGGCAAGTCCCATTTCTGGCCCCAGTTGCCAGAACAGGCCCCGCAATGTGGAATCCCTGGCCACCAGAGCAGGCCTCCCCACCTGCCATGTGGCTGCAGCTGGTCCTGGCCCCCCGTCCCCGGTGGCTCCCTCACCACGCCGTCTCAGCTGGCCCTACAGGCCAAAGCAGCCACCTGCCACACAAGTGCTGCTGTGCGGCTCTCTAGAGGAGGTTGGTGGGGGAAGAATTTTTTGTGCGCGGCCGCGCAGGCACACACCTTAGCAGGAACTATGATGAAGTTTATTGTGGCGGGGGGAGCTGTAGAGACTGCACAAGTCTGAGCAAGATGGGCAGGACTGATGGAGAAGTCATGTGCAGAGGGTTAACCAGCCCAGCCAGCCATTCATTTCTCTTTGTTCAGGAGAGAGAATAGGAAATGTAAATATTCCACACACTGCTGCAGAGTCATTACCACAGCAAACAGGAGGTACCAGCATATGCTGCTCTGGGGAAAGGAGCCAACTTCACAAAGACATAATGAACATTTCTTGGGGAAATGCAGCATTGTAATAGGCCTTTGAAGGTGCCTGTCACTCCTATTGCATGGATCCAAAACCCAAAGCTGGTAAAACTTAAACCCAGATGGGGTTTTATAGTATGTTGTGACAGATAATGGCCTCTTTTCACTTTCCCATATCTTTGCCTAAATCTCCAGTAAAGGATGGAAATGAAAATGGGACTTTGAGTTCTGTCCAGCACACAGTGTATGTACCACTCGTGCCCTCAAAATAGGTCTGTAGTGGGGGTTGAGTCCTGCAGAGGCTTCTTTGCAACATAAATCACAGTAATCTTCTAGGAATCGCAAGCTCCCCATCAGGGACTGAGCCACACTGTGACACGAGCAGTGGTCATGTAATAATTTCATAGACTCATTGATTCCAAGGCCCAAAGGGACCATTCTGTTCATCTAGTTCTAGTCTGACCTTCTCCAGAACACAGGCCAGAGAACTTCCCCAAAATAACCCCTAGAGCAGAGCTTTTGGAGAAGCATCCAACTGTCAATGATGAGAAACCACTGCTACCTTTGGTAAATTGTGCCAATGGTTAATTACCTTCACCTTATAAAAATTATGCCTTGTTTCCAGTCAGAATGTATCTAGCTTCAACTTCTAGCCATGGGATCCAGTTATACCTTTCTCTGCCGGATAGAATAGGGGACTAGAAGCCAGAACCACTAAGCTCTTTTTTCCAAGCTCTTTCACTGACTTGTAGAAAGTCACTTGTGCCTCAGTTTACCCATCTATAAATGTGAGTATTGTATGGCCTACCTCTCGGGTGTGGTGAGGCTTAATTTCTGTCTCTCAAAGTGCTTCAAGCTTCTTAGATTAAAGGATGTTGAGGGAAAGTTACTATTTCCTATACTCTTTACGTTATCAGGGTGTGATTTCTTTTCTAGGCACTTTGGCATCTGTCCTACGACATTTTAGCCATTTATAGTTTGAACTTTCCTCATAAATAGTCACTTCTCCTTGTCACAGCTATTCCCATTGGCAGAACTAGGAGGAGTCGGACACTTATTTGATGAGGCTCTCTGTGTTGAGAAGTATCTAATACCAGTGCATTTTGTCCACACCTGTAGAACCATGAGGGGAAGAGCACCTACTAAAGGGCTTGGCCTATGAGAAGGAGCACAGCTTTGGGAGTCCGCTTACATGACTGCTGAGGTGCGGGCTGCTTCACTCGTGAAGGAAGAAAGAGCAGGGGATATCATCTGATCCCTCTTCTCCCCAAAGAGACAGTTACTGACTTTGAGGAAGCTGTGAGAATGCTTTACATAACTGAAATGATCACCCCTGCCTTGTTTGTAAGCCTCTTATGCCTCTTTGGAGCTCAGCCACTCTTATTGCCGGATCCTGAAATGGGCTGATTGCTCCAAGTGCATTTGAAGTGCCCTGCATACTCAGGATTGCCTCTTCTCTTGATGAGAGAGGAATTATGTAAATTCAGCAAAATGCTACCATTTTAGGTAAAGAGAGGTACTCCTCTCAGTTATTGATTTCTGGGATGTTTCTCTTGATTTTACCCTTTGCAGTTGCCAAGTGAACTGAACGTGTGGTTCTGTTCAGCAGCCCTGACTCACTCAAGCTGGCTCTCACAGAGTTGACTTGAATGTAGCGCTGGGCTGCTCAGCTCCTACTTGTTCACTTGCTCACACTTCTGTCTCATTCAGCCATGTAGGGCCTGATGCAAAAACCCCAATGACTTCAGCTGGCTTTGGATCAGATCCATGTTGAGGGAAGGGGGCTGGCTCGCTGGCATTTTAATCTTCTGTACAGTCGTTATAGAGTTCATAGTTCTCTTAGACATGGAATATGTTTTTAGATGATCCTTTTATACCTCTTTGATGTGGTCCCATATCATAACAGGAACAAAACAATAACCAAAAACATGGAAATGATAGAGGTGCTAAATGACTTTCATTTTGGGTTTCACCAGAAGGTTGGTAGCTATTAAAGGGCTAACATAGTGAATGCCAGTGAAAATGGGCAGGATCAGAAGCTAAAACAGGAAAAGAACAAGTTAAAAATTCCTTAAACAAATTAGATGTCTTCAAGTGACCAAATCCTGATGAAAGAGATCCTAGAATACTCAAGGGCTTTGTGGATACTGGCGCGATCTTGCGCCAGAGCTATGCAAATGAGGCTCAGCATGGAAATATCGCCAAGCCTCATTTGCATAACTAATGAGCTGCCATTTTTTGCGGAAGAGGCTCTTGCGCAAG
>CM057845.1:309837870-309850319 GCA_030068395.1 Apalone spinifera
CGGGGCTTCAAGGAAAGGGCGGGGCTTCAAGGAAGGGGCGGGGCAGTAGATCTTGATTTGTTCTGTCATTTAAAAAGTGATCTTGGCTGTAAAAAGGTTGGAGACCACTGGTCTAGACAGTACTTGGTCCTGCTGTGAGGGCAGGGGACTGGACTTGATGACCTCTCGAGGTCCCTTCCAGTCCTAGTATTCTATGATTCTATAAGTGGACATCCAGCTAACTCAAATCATGCCGGACCACGGATGTTGCCAGACCAGAGTGTGTCAGACTAGGGAGGTAGTGTAAAATGGGTGTGTGTGAATCCAGTAGCACTGTCAGAGAATATGCAGGAAAATGGCTTTTTTTTGTGTGCGTCTCTGGTTAGCAACTGAGGAAATGGTGGATCGTTTTGTTTTTCATGGACCATGAATAATAAAAGGGGGAAACAGAAGAGTTGTGACTACTGCATTTGAGAAAAATATGAAGAATGCTTTTCTACATGACACTCATACCACTTCACAGGGGAATTTCCCCTTTTAAACAGATCATTTCAGTCTGGGGGGACTGTTAACCAGCCTAGTATGGAAGTGATGGACAGTAATCCATGGAGGGCAGAGAGCGTGTGTTTATCTCTAAACTTGGAACCTCTCAACAGGATTCTTTTAAAATTAGGAATGAAAACATTTGTGTTTCTCAGCAGAGCTGTAAATTGAAAATAAACCCTTGTCCAGCAGTACAGCCAACAAAATAGCTGAAGAAAGACCAGATTTGTTTTGAATTGCCATCTAAGCACTATGAGCAGCCTTGTGTTTACAGTGTTCTGTGTTGATTGCACGTTCAAGAGGAGTAATTGACTGCTTCCCTCTAATCCCTACTCCCAAAACATGAGTTTTGTTGTTCATAGTAATGTTTCAAAATGTGTCTTAACAGTCTTCACACTTTTTAACTCTGGGCTATGAGGTAAACAAAAAGCAGGTGCAGTCCTTTTGTTCTTGTACAGGGTCTCAGAGAGAGCAGTCTGAACGTGTGTATTTACAGAGCAGAACACACCTTCACCTCATTTTGTTTGTATCTGAATGATCACTTGTGGGCCCACAAGTGATCATTGTATCTGTCTCAAGGCAGAAACGCGAACAGCGAAGTCTTGCGTCGGTAGGTTCTGCTTTCCTGTCCCTCTTTGAGCTTTAACAAAAGTCAGTCCTCCTGGCGTCTGGTTTGTTTGCACAAGTTGCTTCCCGCAAAGAGTCACTCTTCTTGGTGCTTTCCTTGCCATTCCTCAGAGGATCTTGGTTACTTATAGTACAGCCAAAGGAAATGTTCCAGCCAAGACTTCTAGTCACCAGGACAAGTGTCCTTGCTTTTGATTTTTAATTTGTTCCTGGCATACTTCAGAGCTGCTGTGCTGCACATATCTCCCAAGCATTTTCCTTCTTTTGGGTTGGAAAGGGGGTAAAGAATCATAAACTAGGCTGTTATTCCAGTTTGATGAAAAGTAACAGAGAGGTAGCCGTGTTAGTCTGATCTTGGTAAAACAAAAAAAGCAGTCGTGTAGCACTTTAAAGACTAACAAGATGGTTTATTAGGGGATGAGCTGTCGTGGGGCAGACCCACTTCTTCAGATCATATTCAGTTTGAGTATTGAATACTCTGAATGAGAAGAGATTTTGTAACTGGAAATGCTTCTGATTTTAGCTGGTATGATTCCACTCGCAGTATAGTTTTAAAAAGTTTTCCACAGCTATTTTCGTAGCCAGATATTGAATCTTAACGCTTAAGCCCAGTAATCGTTTCATTGGCTCAGTTTATGCTTGCCTGACCTCAGAAAGCTTTTATCCTCAGAACTGCTAAACCATACTAAAGTTATCCTAAAACTCCAGCAAATCCTAAAAAGGAAACTGACTGACCAGAATACGGAGTATAAATAGAAAGGATGAGTTGGGAGCGTAACTTGACCTGTAGTGACAAGGGGACAAAAATGTCCTCACAGTGCATTCTGGGTCAAAAGGTCTCTACTATTTAAACACACTGTTGTGTCCAGTTACCATTGATTTACTGTCTGGTGTAGCACACACCAGTTCAGATTTTAAGCCAGAAAGGGCCATTAGATCATCTAGTCTGACCTCTTGAACATTGGAGCCTTAGATTTTCACCCAGGTACCCTGGCATTGAGCTCACTAGTCAGAAGATGGAGAATTCACCTTGTCCAGGGGTTGTTTGTACCAGGGGTTAATCACCATGTTAAAAAACAGGCCTTATTGCTAGTGCTTAATTTGCAATGAAAGACGTGCTGGGGCACAAGCAATTAGGTGCCAGGGCTCAAGCAATGTTTTTTTCTTTTCCTTACTGATGTGACAAGCAGCAGAGGTGCCAGAGCTCTGAACTGCCAACCCTAGGGGTGCCAGGGCCCCGGGCCAGCACAAATTCAGCCCTGCCTATTGCTGAATTGTATGTGTGTGTGTGGCACAGCTTCCAGCCTTTAGTTCTTGTTCTGCTTTTCTCTGCGAGGTTCAAGACCCCCTAGTGCCCGGTTTTTTCTCCCCAGCAGGGTACTCGCACTTTTGGTCTTCATTTCCTAAAGGAGAAAGTGAAATCCCCCTCCCCCGCCACATATTCCAAATGGGAATACATGTTGCAGAATCATTGTCTTAAAGTTGGCAGCCAGGGTATGTGTTAGGAACGATCATTTTACTCAGCTGGATTTAAAGAATGCCCAACATTTGGAATGTAAATGGACAAACACTGGAGAATCCAGTGACCTTGTTCTATGTACAGACCAGGCGGAGAGGGTTAGGTTAATTCCTGATGTCACTTTGATAACTTCAGTGGAGTAACACTAGCATAGAATTTGTCCTAGTACGTCCTCTCCCGCTTTGCCGCTCACGCTTTCTTCCTCGGTAGCTTCATTCTTCTTCATTGCGGTCAGAAGTCTGCAGCGCCAATATGCGAGGTGAGGGAGGCCTTGGAAGCACCTTAAAACAGCAGGGTGCGAGAGGATACCTGAAAAACTACCGAACATAGCATTGTAGGGACCTTGAAAATCTTGGGATGCTCCATCACCAGTTTTCCTGAACGAACAGTAAATAATCTGAAATTTCCTTTTACGTCCATGCAGAATCAATACCGATTTAATCCCATGTTAGGGAAAATTAACTAGTCCTGGGAGGAGGGCGTATCTAAATTCAACTCCAGTGGGAAATGGAGTAAGTAAGAACGCAGATGCACATTCCTTTCCTGAGATGCATTGAAACTCTAGTATTTACCTCCTCGCGGTGGACTGATACAGATTACGCCCATTCCATAATGGTGTGGAGGCCTCTGTTTCTGCGTTTGTGAGTACATAGAAGAATCGAATGAGTTTGCAGCTCATTTTGCCGGACTGTGGCTCATGTGCTTCTGGTATTTAAAAAATAAACATGGCTGAAAATCTGAAGTTGACAATAATTTAGTTTCATGGCAAACTTTTCCTCAGGTTTTCTTAATGTTGGTGTTTCAGTGCCACAGAGACACTGCTGAATTGGGCTTTCCTGCCAGATTTACAGCACCTGAGTTCACTGATAGCAGTGCAGGTGAGGGCAGAGGGAGGCCTCGCCTGGCCTTGTGTGTGTACACAACCTCGTATGCATTAGCTGTTCCCTGTGCCTGTATGCATTAGGCTGCAGAAGGCCCAGGAAGAGCACCGTACCGTAGAAGTGGAGAAGGTGCATCTGGAGAAGAAGCTCCAGGACGAGATCAGCATTGCCAAGCAGGAGGCACACCGGCTGCGGGAGCTGCGGGAGGGGACGGAGAACGAGCTGAGCAGACAGAAGTACGCTGAGCAGGAGCTGGAGCAGGCAAGCATTGCATCCCGTACACACATGCGCAGAAACAGGCGGGTGGGGTGCCCATGCGCTGCATGGCCATGCACAGTGGGCCCTGGTGCCACCACTCTCCCAGGTGACCTTGGGGATCAGAGAGGTCCAAGTATCCCTGCCACGTCCTCATAGAACATTTTCCCCAGAGGCTGCTTCTTGTAGGGCCCGTCCATGCTGCACTATGCAGTCACCAGAGGGCATCCCTGGAGGGCAACATACTGAAACTCCCACTTCACAATCTCTGCCGTCCCCGAAGGGAAAGTCCTGAGTTTGATCCATGTCTCTGATCCTGCTGGGCTGAGAGCTGACCACTGGGGCCAGCTCCTTTCCCTTTATGCTGCACTTTACTAATCCCCCAAGCAGCTCAAGCACCTGCTGCCAGAGTTGGGCATTTACGTACCATTTCTCGAGACAGGAGTTTCCTAACACCGGCTAACATGGACATACCCCTCAAACGACCCTCCAGCCCACCACCTCCAGCCCTTGGCTGTCTCACCAGTGCAAACTGGATCCCTGGCATTGCGAGAGTGGTCTTGCTCTCGTAATCTCCAGTCCCTCAGCCTGTCCCTAGGGAAAGGTGGTGTCACATCCATTGGCCCCTTCACCTCCTCTTCACATTTGTAATGAAACCTGAACCCAGCAGTGAGTTAACCAGTTTGTTGTTCCTCAGAGGCCTTCGTATGGGATTCCTTGAGTGGGTGAGTAATGGCTTTGTCCACCCGGCGTGCACTGTGTGATGTAACACAATCACTGCCGAAATGCCCTAAAGGCCACACGTGTAATTCACCAGCCACTCCCACTGACTGTACCAGCCAGTGGCAGCCTGTCAGAACTGAAGATACTTGGGGGTCCCTGAGGATCCTAAAAATCTGAGCTTCTCTGGCTCCAATTGATGCTGCTCAAGAGAAGGCTTGGTGTTTCAGAGACCATCTTGGAGGCTCCAACTGGAGCGATTTGGAAGCCCTTGGTGAGATGGGGCTCTTGTGCCCTAGAGTTTACACACTCGCCCACTCCCAGGGACGTCAGGCCCCACCAATTATAAGCCCTGCTCAGGCTTCACTCATTCCAGAGCCCATTTCCCCCTGGTGGCCATTTTATAGCGCTACCCCCATGTTCTGTTTCCCAAACCCGATATTTGTGGGTTCCCTATAAACCCTGCTGTCCACGAACATTTTGAGCAAACTTCTGACCTCAGATCCAAGTGGGTCATCTCCGTGGTTCTGTTCTGCCTGTGTGCTCAGCACTCCCAGGCACTCGGACACCATGGGGTCAAGGGGAGAGGGAGAGGATGGATTAGAGAGGAGAGAACTGCATGTATGGGAGGAGACCAGATCAGTGGAGGCGCGATAGTTTGGAGAATTTAGTCCTTTGCAGAGATTGTGGTGCCGTCCCTGCATTTCTGTAACAATGTAGGAAAATTACAGTTCATGTTATTAATATTGCAGGCAATAGTAAAACAAGTGGGTAGCTAGCTCTGGCATGTGGCTGCTTTACAGGTCCTTAGTGGTTTACAGACTGTGATACTTGTCCTCCTAGGGACGTGTCTGCTTTTGTCGGGGTACATGAGAAAAACCTTCTAATGCCAGGCAGCACATTTTGTTGAATAAGACTTGGTTATCTAACTATAAAGTATATTATGACCCTATCTCACATGGGTTACATGGGAGAAAATGTTATTTGGAAAGGGGGACGCTGCCTAAAAAAATCTGAAACCCACTGCTCTAGATGGTCTGGTAAATGTGCTCACAGGGAGAAGTGTCTCCGTGCGGGGTGATGCCCCAGCTAGAGATCATGCTCCAGCCAAATACAGTCTCATTGGGGCTGGGCTGGTTAACACAATAAAGGAAACCGATCTGAGATTCGTTACACATTTTCATTCTCTGTCCAGTGGGCAGCTGTCTAGCCTAGGAAAAGAGAGGGTGTGAGCCAAAGCTATGTTGACGCCTACTTTCTGCGAGCAAGGTGCTAACCTGGTCTGAACCCTAGGTAGAACCTCAGTGAAGTCAGCGGACGCATTCCCAAGGAGGTCATAGCGCCAGGGCCAGAGTGAACAGAGAGGACACGAGTTTGACTCTCCTTTATTAACAGTCCAAGGTGTTGTCCCCGTTACTAGGACATGGGGAAGTGCTGCCCACACTTGAACTGTGTGATAACCAGTCGAGACCTCGGTATTAGTACTGTAGATGGGGGCTGCATGTGGTGGACAAGCCAGCGGTGGTGTTCTAAGGAGCCTGTTTAAAACATTTAGGGTTGGGATTAGTGTTTTCCAAGAGAAGGCCCATGGTGAGGGAGGGTTTAGAATGCAGTGCTGGGAGCTAGGGGTCTCTGGATCTGGCGCCGATCTTGTTGATGTTCTGAGTTAGTCACTTTGCCCCTCTGTGCTTCAGTTTCCCCATCGGTAAAACAAGGCTAATGCCTCATCAGCATCGTTTCAGGTTGAATATTTGGAAAGCCCTTTGAGTTCTGAGGGAAGGTACTGCTGAGGTGTCCATTCCTGTTGAGTGCCAAAGCCATGCCTTTGTAGTAGGGTTTTATGCCTTTGGCGTGCTTGCCCCCATCCTGAGTTTTGATCCTCCTGTGAGTTGAGTTCCTCAAAGTTCAGGCTAGGGAAGATGCTTAACTGGGCTGCACAGAGAGAGAGAGGGGGGGGGGCACCCACCAGATAGCTGCAGGAATTGCAGCTAGAACACCTGATTATACTGACCAAGCAGCACGCTTTGTGTGTCTAAATGTTTCTGTTTTTTTGCTCCAGTGTGTCTCCTTTTAACAAACCCTTTGTGTTCAGCTTAGCACTGAAAAGAGGCAGCTGCTTGCTCAGAGTTGTCAGCATGTCTTTGCTTTCCAGAGAGCTGACACTCCATGCCTCGCAGATCAGCAGGGAGGGGGGTGGAGATTTACAGGGCTTGGTGATGAACACTGAATATCTTTGATTTGTGCTTGGTTCTCTCCTTATCCTTTCCAGTGTAATTCCACTAACTCCACTCGGCTTACTCTTCTTGTCCCTCGTACCAGCATCAGTCAGAATCAGGCCTCCCAGACTCAGCGAGCTAGACCAGATTTGCGCTGCATAAACATTCTGCTTCACTGCACTGGTAGCTGAAGTAAGAAGGGGCCGTCGCAGCCCAATCCCTGACCACGGGAGAGAGAATGCAGCAGAAAGGGATCTGACCTGCAGAAGGGAGGGAAATCCTGCCAGCTGTGCCAATTGCTCATGCAGCAGCTTCTCCCTTGCAGGATGGGCCCCAGGAAAGAGAATGGTGCTATCCTGCCCCACTGACAGCACAGTTGTTTGTCTGGCTCAGGGAAGAGCAACTCTCCCTCTTACCTCACCCCAAGCCTCGGCCAGGAGTGAGGCGGTTTGCTGGAGGCTGGTTTTCTTTTCAGTGCCATTAGCAGTAGCGGCGCTGCAACTGACCATGCACCGGAGGGGCTACCTTGGAGAGTGCTCACTGGAACGAAAGGGCCCCCCCAACCCTCACACGCCTCCCTGTAATGCCGCTGCTCTGTTCCCGTTGCAGGTCCGCATGGCGCTGAAGAACGCAGAGAAGGAGCTTGAATCTCACTGCAGCTGGGCCGCCCCAGAGGCCTTGCAGAAATGGCTCCAGCTGACCCACGAAGTGGAGGTCCAGTACTACAACATCAAGAAGCAGAATGCAGAGAAGCAGCTGCTGGTGGCCAAAGAGGGGGTAAGAGCTTTGGTCTCGTCAGTTCTAAATTCTTGCCGCCCTGAGGCTGGGGGATGAAATCCATAGATGTTTGCAGCTCACAGCAGCAGCAGGCTGCATGTGGCCCATTGGGGTTCTGTGCACAGCCTGCAAGACATTTTGTTGACGGTTACCTGTGGGCAGGGCAGCCAGATCCCGCTGGTTTCCGTCCGCGTAGTTTTTCTCCTATTGGTATTACTAACGCAACATGCATGTAAATCAAGGGCCTGTGAAGTGAGGTGCATGCTGATTGCACACGTCTAGAGCCCTGGGTGGATACACAGTTTGTATCCGCATCTCTGTCTGCAAAATGAGCTGTGGATATCAGCATCTGCAGAGCAGCGTACCCTCTAAACTGCGCCGCAGCCCAGCCTCACAGGTGATGAATCAGCCCTGCCCAGCCAGAGGCTCAGGGCTCTGTGCATGGAGCTGGCTGGGCGAGGCTGATAACCACCTGTGAAGCTGGGCTGCAGCGCAGCTTAGAGGGTACGCTGCTGCAGATATAAAGTAGTTATCTGTGAAATGGCAGGGCTCTACACAGGGGCGGCCCGTGAGCCTAGGCGGTCGCCTAGGGCGTCGCCGACCTGGGTGCCCGATGATGATGTCACGGGGCGCCCAGACACCCCGTGATTACGTCATGGCCATTGACGGTCATGCAGGTGGAGGCGCTGATCGCGTTTTCTGCCTGGGGCACTAGCTGCTACAGCCGGCCTCGGGCTGCTCCTGGCTCTACACATCACATTGACAGTGAGAGCCGTGCGCTCCCTCTGCAGCCAATCAAAGCGCTGCTGCAGTTCGGTTGGCACGCCCTGCAAATTCTAGGTGCGCAAGCGCAGTCAGCAAAACTATCCTATCCTGGGAGACCAGTTTGGCTATGATGATCTTGTGGCCCACTGAGACGAAGGAGGGCTACTTGTGCAGCCCACTCACTAGCCTGGGCTGCCCATCGCTGACTGAACATTGGTCTTTGGGCAGTTCTCTTCTGCCTGCTCCCATTTCTTCTTTCCGTGAACTGCCTTTGAAATCATCTTGCTTGCCTGCCATAAAGCAACATGAGGAAATCCTCGCTTGAGATACTCGACCTCAGGCCTATGGCCGCATGTTGCTCTTTGTAGCTCCGGTTCGAGTGAGCTATCGTGTAATATCTTGACAGTAATATGTGACTGTTGCTCTGTGCACAGGCTCATACAGACGTAGGGCTGGAGGGGTCTGTAAGAGGTCATCTAGGGAGTCTAGTTCACCCCCTCCCCCCATGTTGAGGCATTATGGAGTAAACCAGGACCATCCCTGCCAGGTGTTTGTGTTACATGTTCTTAAAACCTACAGTAATGGGGATTCCACGGCTCCCTTTGAAGCCTGTTGCAGTGCTTCACTATCCTTGTAGTTAGGTTTCCTAATAGCCCACCCAAAATCTCCCTTGCTGCAGATGAAGCCCATTCGCTTTGTGCCTTACACAGGGGCACGGGCAACAGTTGGTCACCATGCTCGATATAACAGCCCTCAACGTATTTGAAGGCTGTTATCAGGTCTCCCTCTCAGTCTTCTTTTCTGGAGTCTAAGCATGCCCAGGTTTTTTTACCTTTTCTGGTAGGTCAGGGATTCTAAACCTCCCTTTTATTATTTTTGGTGCTTTCCTCTGAACTCTCTCCAGTTTGTCCACATCTGTCTTAAGGCACAGTGCCAGTGTAACCCCCCACACCTGCTGGGTGTGGCTCACTGTCCCATGTAGTGGCACTTAGTCCACTTAGGATACATCATCTACGTTACAGAGAAGATCGAAGCTGCTGCTGTCCATCTGCCAGGGTTTGAATTAGCAGGTCTAGTTAAGACAGCTAATTCGAACTGAGAGGGGCACTCCGGTCGATGCCAATAGTCCTGCTTCCACGAGGAGTAAGGGAAGTCGAAGGGAGAGTGTGCTCCCTTTGACTTCCTGTAGTGTGGACAGCACCAAAAGATGTGTTAAGATGCTTTGGCTACGCAATTAACGTAGCTGAAGTTGCGTATCTTAATTCACCCTTATCCTGTGGTGTTGACTTACTCTTAGAGAGAGAGAGAGAATAAGTTTGTTTTACAGCCTTAGCTGGGACCCAGATGGCTTTTAGCTCAAGCAGTAGAGGCTCATGCACTGAGGTCTCGGGTTCAGTTCTGCCTGTCAGTGTTACACCAGTGCTTAACATAGCACTCCTGCTGAGACCTCACTGGTGCCGCATGTAGTGGGACAGTTACCTCCCATGTCTTACACATGACTGTCTTGTTAACACATCCCCGAATTATATTAGCTTGTTTCAAAACTACAGCACGTTGTTGGCTCCTGTTCCATTTTGACCCATTGTCACGACTGTTCAGTCACTACTCCCCGTCTTGTAGTGTACGTTACATCCTAAGTGTAGTACTTTGCATTTGTCATTCTTGTATTTCATCATGTTGATTTGAGACCAATTCTTCAGTTTGTCAAGGCCATTTAAAATTCTAATTCTGTTCAAGTACTTGCAACCCTTTCCCGCATGGTGACATCTGCAGATTTTATAAGCATCCTCTCCATTCCATTATGGAAGTTATTCATAATATTTTTGAATAGTACCAGATCAAGGACAAACCCCTGTGGATCTCCACCTCGTGCATCCTACCAGTCTGAGAGCAAACCATTGATTACAGCCCTTTGAGTACTATCTTGCAACCATTTATGGACCCACCTTATAATAATTTCATCTAAGAACATAATGGCCGTTCTGGGTTAGACCATGGTTCATCTAACCTAGTATCCTGGCTGCCAGCAGTGGTCAGTGCCATGTACCTCCAAGAAAACGAACAGGACATTTGTCAAGTGATACCTCCAATGTAGCCCTGTCCCAGCTTTTGGCAATCAGAGATTTAGGGATACCCAGAGCATGAGGTTATGTTCTTGACCATCTTGGCTAATAGCTATGGATAGACCTGTCCTCCATGGACTTAGCTATTTCTTTTTTGAGCCCACTTATATGCTTAGCCTTCACAACATCCTCTGGCAATGAGTTCTACAGCTTGACTGTGCAAATGTGAAGAAGTACTGCCTTGTATGCCTATTCTTTTGATTGGGGACCCCTGATGTTGTGTGTCCCCTTAGTCTTCTCTTTTCCAAGATGAACAGTTCCAGTCTTTAATCTCTCCTCCTATGGAAACGTCCATGTCTCAAATCATTTGTACTTCCCTTGTCTGTCCCGTTTTCATTCCAAATGTATCTTTTATGTGATGGGGTGGCCAGAACTGCATGCTACACTTAAGTTATGGGAACATACCATGGATTTATATAGTGGCATTGTGATATTTTCACTCTTGTTACCTATCCCTTTCTAAATGGTTCGTGACATTTGGCCACCTTTTTTGGGGGGGGAGGGAGGGGGGAAGGCGGGAGAGGAGGCAGGCTGCTGCTGCACATTGAGTGGATGTTTTCAGAGACCTGTCCATGATGATTCCAAGATTTCTTTTTTGAGAGTTAACAGTTCATTTAGACCCCATCATTTTGTATATACAGTTGGATTGTTTTCCAGTGTGCATTGCTTTGCACCTTAGTTTGCCTATGAGAATGCTTCTACAACTCTTCCCTCTCCAATAGGCCAGTCATCCTGTCAAAGAAGGAAATGAGGTTGGTTTGACAAATTCACGTTAGCAATCGCTTATAACCCTGTTAATATCTAGGTGCTTAAAACTGATGGTTGAACAATTTGTTCTAGTACCTTTCCAGATATCAGTTAGGCTGACTGGTCTCTAATCCCCTGGGTCCTCTTTATAAAGACAGGTGCCGTTTGCCATTCTCCAGTTCTGAGACCTCATCCATCCTCCTTGATTTCTCAGAGATAATTGCTAATGGTTCTGAGATCGCTTCAGCTAGTTCCTTAAGTACACGTGGGTGAATTTTGTCAAACTCCGTCAACATGAACTTCCCTAAGTATTTGTTTGATCTGTTCATTCTCTGCTTTCTCTTCTGTTTTTAGTATGAGTTCTGCTAAGTATCTGGTCACAGTTAACCTTTTTAATGAAGACTGCATCAAAATAGACAATAAACCCCTCAGCCTTCTTGATGTCATCATCCATTATTAGCTCGCCTTCCCTGCTATGGCCCTTTACTTTTCTTCATCTTTTTCACATCTTTTTCTTCATCTTTATCACTTCATTCCATCACAGAAACTTGGTGGAATAAGGACAATCAATGGGACACAATCATACCAGGGTACAAAATATATCGGAAGGACAGACCAGTAATTCCATGCTCTAGTAATAAGAATATAGCAGTAGGGATATATTATTGACCATCTGACCAGGATAGTGATAGTGACTGTGACATGCTAGGGGGGTTTAAAGAGGCTATCAAAATAAAAAATTCAATGATAGTGGGGGATTTCAGCTATCCCCATATTGACTTGGGTACTCCTCACCTCAGGGCGGGTGCAGACATAAAATTTCTTAATGTCTTAAATGACTGCTTCTTGGAGCAGCTGGTTCTGGAACCCGCAAGGGGAGAGACTATTCTTGATTTAGTCCTAACTGGAGAGCAGGATCTGGGCCAAGAGATAAATATAACTGGACCTCTTGGAAATAGTGACCATAATGTAATAAAATGTAACATCCCAGTGGTGGGAAAAACACCTCAGCAGCCCAACATTGTGGCATTTAATTTCAGGAACTACACAAAAATGTGGAGGTTAGTTAAACAGAAATTAAAAGGTACAGTGACAAAGGTAAAATCCCTGCAAGTTGCATGGAAACTTTTAAAAAACACCATAATAAGATGCCCAACCTAAATGTATACCCCAAATTTAAAAACTCAGTAAGAGAACCAAAAAAGTGCCACAGTGGCTGAACAACCAAGTAAAAGAAGCAGACACAGATAAAAAGACATCTTTTAAAAAGTGGAAGTCAAATCCTAGTGAGGAAAAT
>CM057845.1:309850419-309862575 GCA_030068395.1 Apalone spinifera
GTGGAAGTCAAATCCTAGTGAGGAAAATAGAAAGGAGCATAAACTTTGTTAAATTAAGTGGAAACATATAATAAGAAAAGCCAAAAAGGAGTTGGAAGAGCAGCTAGTCAAAAACTCAAAAAGTAACAGCAGAATATTTTTTCAGTACATCAGAAACAGGAAGGCAGCTAAACAACCAGTGGGGCCGCTGGACAATTGAAATGCTAAAGAAGCACTCAGTTGATATAATCATTGCGGAGAAGCTAAATAAATTGTTATCTTCAGTCATCACGGCTGAAGATATTGGGGGGATTCCCAAAGCTGAGCCATTCTTTTTAGGTGACAAATCTGAGGAATTGTCCCAAATTGAGGTGTCATTAGAGGAGGTTTTGGAACAAATTGATAAACTTAACAGTAACAAGTCACCGGGACCAGATGGTATTCACCCAAGAGTTCTGAAGGAACTCCAATGGGAAATTGCAGAACTATTAACTGTGGTTTGTAACCTATCCTTTAAATCAGCTTTCGTACCTAATGCCTGGAAGCTAGGTAATGTGACGCCAATGTTTAAAAGGGGCTCTAGAGGTGATCCTGACAATTACAGACCAGTAAGTCTAATGTCAGTACTAGGCAGATTAGTTGAAACTATAGTAAACAAAATTGTCAGACATATAGATGAACATAATTTGTTGGGGGAAAGTCAACATGGTTTCTGTAAAGGGAAATCATGGCTTACTAATCTACTAGAGTTGTTTGAGGGGTAAACAAACGTGGACAAGGGAGATCCAGTGGATATAGTATAATCAGATTTCCAGAAAGCTTTTGACAAGGTACCTTACCAAAGGCTCTTAAGTAAAGTAAGTTGTTGTGGGATAAGAGGGAAGGTTCTTGCATGGATTGATAACTGGTTAAAAGACAGGAAACAAAGGGTAGGAATAAATGGTAAGTTTTCCGAGTGGAGAGAGGCAACTAATGTGGTCCCCCCCCAAGAGTCTGTCCTGGGACCAATCCTATTCAACTTATTTATACATGATCTGGAGAAAGGGGTAAAAAGGGAGGTTGCAAAATTTGCAGATGATACTAAACTGCTCAAGATAGTTAAGATCAAAGCAGACTGTGAAGAGCTTCAAAAAGATCTCACCAGACTAAGTGATTGGTCAACAAAATGGCAAATGAAAATTAATGTTGATAAATGTAAAGTAATGCACACTGGAAAAAATCATCCCAGCTATACTTACAATATGATGGGGAATAATTTAGCTATAGCTACTCAAGAGAGAGATCTTGGGATCATTGTGGATAGTTCTCTGAAAATATGCACTCAGTGCACAGCGGCAGTCAAAAAAGCAAACAGAATGGTAGGAGTCATTAAAAAAGGGATAGAGAATAAGACAGAAAATATCTTAATGCCTCTATATAAAACCATGGTATGCCCACATCTTGAATACTGTGTACAGATGTGGTCACCTCATGTCAAAAAGGATATGTCGTCATTGAAAAAGGTTCAGAAAAGTGCAACAAAAGCGATTAGGGGTTTGGAATGGGTGCCACGTGAAGAGAGATTAAAAAGACTGGGACTTTTCATCTTAGAAAAGAGGAGACTAAGGGGGGGATAAGATAGAGGTCTATAAAATCACGACTGGCGTGGAAAAAGTGAATAAGGAAAAGTTATTTACTCGTTCCCATAATATAAGAACTAGGGGTCACCAAATGAAATTAATAGGTAGCAGGTTTAAAACAAACAAAAGGAAGTTTTTCTTCATGCAGCACATATGCAACACACAGTCAACCTGTGGAACTCCTTGCCAAAGGATGTCGTGAAGACCAGGACTTTAACCTGCTTCCAAAAAGAACTAGATCAATTCATGGAGGTTAGGTCTATCAATGAGTATTAGCCATAGTGGGTAGGAAGGGTGTCCCTGGCCTCTGTTTGTCAGAGGCTGGAAATGGATGACAGGAGAAGGATCACGTGATGATTCCCTGTTCTGTTCACCCCCTCTAGGGCATCTGGCATTGGGCACTGTCGGCAGACAGGATACTGGGCTAGATGGAGCTTTGGTCTGACCCAGTCTGGCCATTTTTATGTTCTTAAGTTTATCTTGCTCCTAATGTATTTATAGAACCTCTTCTTATGCCCTTTATGTTCCTTGCCAGGTGTAAAGTCATTTTTTGCCTTAACCTTTCTGATTTTGTCCATGCATGATTTTGCTACCATGGGGATTTGATGACCTAGGATACAGGACGATATCTAGTACTGGTCCAGGATGCATGGGGATATTAGGTATTGGTGTCACGGTTTACATTTTCAAAATTCTGTACGAACCTTAATTAAGGCACCCAACGCAGTTATCACAGACGCTTTGCACGTGGGGAAATTGAGTCATGAAGAGATAAGTGATTTATCTGCTGTTCTGCAGTGAATTGGTGTCAGAGCTGGTTTAGAGTAATTGAATTCTAGGCTCCTATGCATGTATTCAGACCACTAGACCAGCGGTTTTTGCACATTTTTTTTTTCTCATGACCCAGTTGAAAAAAATTGTTGATGCCCATGGCTCAACGTAACTTGACTGGAATGGGGGTCCAGGGTGGGGGCTGAGGATGGAGCTTTGGGTTGTTGGAGGGGGTTCTGGCTGTGGAGGTGTCAGGGCTGGGGCAGTCTGTGGTGCCAGGAGAGGCAGGAAACTGCCTTATCCTCCCTCCTCCCGGGCGCTGCATGGTGCAGAGTCGGAGATAAGGCAACTTCCTGCCTCTCCTGGCACCTCAGACTGTGCTGTGCCCAGAAGCAGCCAGCAGGAGGTTCCCAGCCAATGGGAATGTGGAGCTAGTGCTTAGGGCAGGGGCACTGTGCGGAGCCCTGTGCCCTCTCCTAGGAGCTGGGCCTGTTGCCTGCTGCTTCTGGGGTGCAGCACAGTGTACGGTGCCAGGAAAGGTAGGCAGCTGCCTTAGCACCCGCACTGGTCACCTGATCCCCCTGCAGCAAGGCGACCCAGTGCCCGACATTCCACCACCCATGGGAGCTGTAGCTTGACCAGCCCTGCACTAGACCTCACTGCTGCTCACTGAGCGAGTGGCTTTCGGCAGATAAATTTCCCCCTTCTAATGTGCATTACTGGTTGTTGCGTGCAGAATTGTGCATTGTGACGTCTGTCACAGGAACGTTCCACAGCCCCTTTGAGAACAAAGCTGGCCCCAAGCAGCCTTTGCATAAGGGCTGTGAAGTTTTTGACGTGTAAAATGTGTAGGTCGTCTTCATTGGCCAACTCACTTCTCTGCTCCCAGCTGTTTGAAATCTTCTGAGCAAGGCAGAGCAGCGGCAGAGAGCAGGAAGCTGTTGCGCTCAATGGGTTGGGCTCTCCTGACATTGCACAGCCGTCAGAGGTGGCAGGGCAGATACGAATGTGTTGGTCTTACCACATTCCAACCACAAACGCTGCAGCACTTCAGCCATTTCCCGTGTGGGTTCCGCTGCAGCCTTCCAGGCCCCAGCTTGCCTTTGGCAATTCTGCAGCAAACATGATTCGAGCAGAAAGGCCAAGGGGTCTGTATGTAGAGACTTAAGAGTCAGATGTACACAGGGTCCTAAAGGGGAGGCAGACCCCCATTTCAGGATGTTAGGAGCCTGTCGAGAAAGTTTTAGTGGTCTTTAGTGGTAAGAAGCCTGAGGCATGGCAGGAATGGTTAGCTGTGCAGTTGTAGCTAGTGAGAATTGGGGCCTTCCTCTGCTTTGGTCTGACACCCTCACCAGCATGTTATGGGAAATAAACATCCTTAGATAAAGAGACAGTTCGAGCTACTGGAATGTGTGCAGAGAGCCACAGGACTATTTCTGTCTTACCCTGTTCAGGATATCGCTGTCCTGGAGGAAACACATGGGCTGATCCTTGTGATGACCTTTTTTCTGCTTCTATGTTTCAGGCTGAAAAAATTAAAAAGAAGCGAAACACCCTGTTTGGAACGTTTCACGTTGCACACAGCTCCTCCCTAGACGACGTTGATCATAAAATCTTAACTGCAAAGTGAGTATCCTCCACCACAGCTTCCTGCCATTTCCCACAAGCCCCTCACGCGCAGGTCTCTTTGTCTCATGGAGACAAGATGCAGACCTGCAGCTCCTTCCTGCAGATCCTGAATCCCAGGGTTAAGTCGTCCTTCAGCGCTTGTTCTGCACATCCGGTTCCGAATCCCTTCTGCTGCATAGCATGAATTCGTTGGCCTTTCCTTTGCCTTGTTAGAAGTTGATCCTTATTTAATTCACGTTTGTCAGCTTTTGGGGAATGTGTGAAATGTAGAGGGTAGGCAGTTCCCCGAAGAACGACGAGCTGTCCTCTGGCACCTCAGAGACTAACAAAAATGTATATGAAAAAACTTAAAAACCAGGGGTTTGCCCACGAAAGCTTGTGATTCTACATACACATATTTGTTAGTCTCTACGGTGCCATAGGACTACTCGTTTTTCAAGTTACAGGCTAACACGGCGACCCCTCTGAGACTGGTTCCCCTAAGGTGGAAAGTCAAAGTCCCAACCGTTTACAGCTGTTACAGATCCCATGCCTCTGCACAGAAGGAGGGATGTGCTCCCCTGGGGTTTCACTTGGACAGTTTCCTGCTGTAGCCTGTTGCCGTATGGTGCTAGATAGTGGCCATGCTCTCTTGCAAAATGGGCTACGTTTCAACCATCCTGTCTGTAGTTGGGCGAGAGGTTCATATGGCTCATGGATGGATCCATTCCTGGAAGTCCCTTCCTTTCACGGTGGAAGCGTTTGCTGGGGGGTTGGAAGATTCCTGTGAACTCCATCACACTTTCTCTTAAGGCAAGACTTGGAGATTTACATGGCTCAGAGCTGTATTGAGATACTTTGACCCTGGCTATTGTCACACGGAGAATCTGGACGGGGGTTAACATACAGGAAAAACCGTTCCGAAGTGACCACTCCGTAAGGCTCTGCAGGGTCTGCAGAAATGTCTCGGCTTGACAAAGCCCTGGCTGGGATGATTTAGTTGGGATTGGTCCTGACTTGTGCAGGGGGCTGGACTTTATGATCTCCTGAGGTCTCTTCCAGCTCTAGGATTCTATGAAATACAGCAGAATGTCAGCGGAAACCTCTGACGCCCTGCTTCAGACGCACAAAGATCTTCTGTCTTGTGCAACTTGTTTCCACTGTTCCTCATGTGCTTTTTCCTTTTCCCTTCCCTTGGTTTTCAGGCAAGCCCTGAGCGAAGTGACGGCCGCATTGCGGGAGCGTCTCCACCGCTGGCAGCAAATCGAGGTGCTCTGCGGCTTCCAGATTGTCAACAACCCCGGCATCCACGCGCTCATAGCAGCCCTGAACATCGATCCCAGCTGGGTGGGCACGCCCCGGCCCAACCCATCCCATTTCGTCATGACGGACGACCTGGACGACCTGGACGAAGAGATTGTGTCTCCCATGTCCATGCAGTGTATGTATCCCGGGCTAGTGATGCACATTGAGACGGGTTAGCGCTTAGCTGCTGTGCTACATTAGATTGATGGGATGCATAGGAAGGGAATGGGGTAGCTGTGTTGATTAAGCAGGAGAGTCATGTCCATAGAAGCCCAAATAGTGGCCTCTCAGTATAAGCCTGGCCTCCATTGCTGGAGGTTGTTGGAAGCCACTCGCCAGGTGCACGTACTAATGCCCGTGATGGAGAGACCTTGCTGCCCATGTTCTCCGTGGCTGTCTTGGGCAGAAGAGGGGCAGTGCCCCAGCTGGAGGAGCAGTGGGGTCCCGCTAACTGTTGGCTGAGCCTGACTTAGAGCCACTTACCAACATGGGCATCTCCAGTTGGGCCTCCCACACAAGTGACACTTTCGTGTCACCATTGCTTTGTCCCCAGGGCTCGGGGTGGGGTGCCAGTGCTTGGGTATAAGAGCCCCCGGAGGAGAGCAGGGCCATTCTGTGGTTGATCTTTTCCTGTCCCATTCGTGTTGAGAATGCTGCTGCGAACCAGTGATGATTATACCTGTAAATCAAACTTTTCTCTCTCCCTTTCAAACCTGATTGGCTAACCCCAGACGCAGCCTGGCTTTTGGGGCGCAGGTTCAGTGACCGCTCGTCTATCTCCTCGGAGGATCAGTCCCTCTGCAAATACCCCGGTTTGGTTCTCTTGGTTGTGGTTTTTTCACCCGCTGGACTAAAATACATCCACGATTTTTCCAACTTTTTGACACATGCTAATTCACATGCTCTTCTTCAGTGAGACATGAGCATCGTTACTAACCTCTGGGCAGAGTCTGCTGGGATGAAGAAGAATTGCATGTTAGCGCCTTCCTCCACCTTCTGTGTTTGGAGTTTTAAACCCCAGGATTGAACCGTGGTTTTGTTGAGGGCTTGGAGAGTAACGCTGTTCCCCTCCCGCTCCCTGGAAGACATGGAGAGTCAGTGACAACAGAGCCCCCCTCTTCGGGTGATTCCGGCTGCTGGAGGATGTCACCTACAGCTGGGTCTGTTCTGATGCCACATGCAGCCCGGCTTTGCTGAATCTGGCCTAGTGTCTCCAATTCCCGAGGCCCAGCGTGCTGAGCCCCTGCAGGGAGGGACCGTCTCGAGCGATTTCCCCGCTTGCTTGACTAATCCTCTCTCCATAAGAGTGTTGTCACAATACCGGGCCTTCTGGTGCATGAGGGAGGAGGGAAAATGTGAAATACCATGAAGATTGGTCTCTACAATAGAAGTAGTGGGATATAGGGATGTAAGTGGTGCTGCCAGCTCCCTCTCCTCCCTCTGAGCTGCTGCCTCTATCAGAGGCAGCGGGGGCCGGGGGGGGGGAGGGGAGGGAAGGAGAGCAGTGGAGGCTGCCCTGAAGCTGCCTTTGCCTGTGGTGGGTCTGGGCTGGCTGGGTACAGAGGCGGCTGCTCCCTGCTGGGACCTGCCATGGACAGAGGCTGCTGGACCCGGGGTGAGGTGGGGCAGGCCTAACCCTGCTGTGGCTCTTGCAGTTTAAATGTCATAGGAGCTGGACTGCCCGCCCATCTGGCTCTTGCTACATCTAACCTGCAGAGCCACAGGGGGGGGGTTAAATTCCCTTATCAACTAATCGTGTAGTCAATAAAAATTGTATCGACTACACGATTAGCCCGTTACCCACCTCTTACATCCCTAGAGGGAGGACTCCAGTCTGCCAGCAGAGTCGGGAGCAAGACACAAGATGTTTCGGGTTTGATTGTTGCTGTTATGGCTCTGGCTAAACAGCAGTGGAGTGCCACAGACTTAACTAGATGCCGAACCTGGCCTGGCAAGTGATGAGTAAGACACGCAGTCAAGGCCTTTGATGGACAAGCTCTTACTATTTAGAAGTCAGTCTCCTCATGTAAAAGGGGGAGCCTCGGAGGTGGCGAGTTACCCCAGGCCGCACAGGGTACGTCTGCATGGGGATTAAAGTCTGCGGCTGGCCCGGGGCAGCTGGCTCTGGGCTGTGTAGACATTCAGTCTCGGGTGCTGGGATTCCATCCCGGCTGGGCACAGCTGGAGCCTGAGTGTCTACCTGGTAATGTTTAGTCCTACAGCCCAGGGCAGCTGACTCAGGCCAGTGGTGGCCAGGCCCCCAAAGGTTTTTGCCCCCAGTGAGATGCACCTGCAGAGGTGGCATTTGAAACCCGGAGTTGTGTGCTCACTCCACGAGTTTGGTAACGAACCCCAGGGGCACGACAGGTGTGTCAGGAGAAAGCTGGGGGAGGAAGAGCAAGCCTAGGTCCCGAGATTAGCCGGGACCATTGCGAGCATCTAGTCCAGCCTCCTGCCTTGCACCGGCCAGGGACCTGTCCCAGCAGGGAGGAGGAAAAAGGCCCCGCAAGGAGCATGTGTCCTGCTAAGGAGAGACAAGCCTTCGGTTTGGCAGGAGCCCCCAGGCCGCTCCGTTGGCCGCGCTGGCACTGCCAGCAGCAGCAGAGCTCCGCAGGAGGAGGAGAAAGGCAGGCAGCCCGAACAGCCCCCAGCTCTGGCCTTTGGCCACTCCAGCTCTCCTCCCCCAGGCACCTTCCTGACAAATGTTTCCGGAGCCAGAGACTGAGCTTCACTTTTAGCCCCATTTAACTTGATTTATGAGGATCCTGCAAGGAAAATTCTAAAAATGTTCAGGCAGCACAGTGGAGAGAGGGGAGGGCTGTTGGTGGCAGAGGGTACCAGGTGCTAGAAGGGGTCATGGCCTGTCCACGTTTGGCCGCCGACCTGGTCCCCCTCCCCTTCTCTCTCCCCTGAGGCCTGTCCCCCAGCCAAACTGGAAGCTGGAGCCAGACAGGGAAAGAGGAACCTGGGCGCAATGGGGAACTATGGACCCTCTGCCTGCAAATCTGGTCTCTTTCCCTGCACTCCAGACCCCTTGCCCAGAGCAGGTGGAGGGTCAGCAACTGCCCGCGAGGCTTTTATTCTGGCCTGGTGTGGGCTATGGGGATCAAAGAACCCCAGATGGGCTATGGTAACAGCTGCACAGACAGTTGTAGGGGGCCTCAGACCTTCCCCCTGCCCTGGGTTTGGGGAGCAGGGACCAGGCTGCTCGCAGGGCTCCCCAACCTGGCTCCCAGATGTGGGGGAAAAGGAGGGGTGGAGTGGGGGGCCACAGGGGTGGGGATTGTCTCCCCCTTCTCCCATGATTAGAAAGACTCGACCGCCCCGAGAGGAGCAGGAGGGGAACAGAGACCCGCAACACTGGGGCTCTCCCAGCCGGCGATCACTTGGAACCTGTCTGCATTCAAACCGCCCGGTGCCCTCTTCTCCTAGGCGAGGAGTGGGTTTTACAGCCATGGTTTGCTGGTTCTTCCGCTCCCAAAAGATCTCTCCCTGCACTTCACTTCTGAGCTTTCCTGTCCATTCACCTCTTTAACCATGTTGACATCACTGCCCTATGCGTATGCACCTGTAGACTCCCGGGACTTTGAACCCCCTGCCAGAAAAGCACAGAACAGAACTGCCCAAACTGCAGCCCAGGGACCAGGGTGGCCCCCCTCGGCTGCAGCCTATGGAATCCTAGGTCCCAGCATGCAATGCTCTGTCTTGCTCCCAGTGGCTATAGCAGACGCTGCAGGATATCGCCTTCCTGAGTCAGAGGGCAGGGCTGTCATCTCCATTTCAGGCCGTTGTGGGGCTCCCGTGACTGGGTGGAGTTCAGCACCGGGATAGAGGCTGTGGTGGCTGAAGAGCTTTAGGGCTAAGGCCAGGTCTGTACTAAAGGGGAAGGTCGAACCAAGATACGCAACTCCAGGCATGTTCGGTACGTAGCTGGAGTCAACGGACCTTGTTTCGAGTTTCCCCACTGTGGGAGACCGACAAGAGCAAACGCTCCCGGCGGCTTCTCTTACTCTTGCCAGAGGCAGGAGTACCAGCGCCGATGGGGGCACCCTCTGAGTTTGTGGGTCTTCACTAAATCAATACGGATACGAATTTCTCTTCCACAACTCTGTGCAGTGGGCCTGGCGCCACACCTAGGCGCTGCTTGCGGCCCATGTGAGATGTCAGTGCTGAGTTTCACCCCAAGTCGGTTCTGCTCTGAGAGACTCGGTGACGCCCTCCTGATGCTCCATATTCAGCTGTGCTCAGTAGGGCTGTAGCAAGTCGTTTACAAAGGTAACCGGGTAGCTGCTAAAAACCGTAGCGGTTCCATGCACTGCAGGCTCTGGGAGGTTGGCTTTAGAGAGTGATTATTTAGCATATAAGCTTAGCTTTATCCCGCAGAGCCAGCAGGGGAGGGGTGAGTCATGCTGAGCCTGCCACAGACGGGCTGGAGCAGCCTGTGCCTGTGGTGGGCCCCGTGGGGCGGGGAACTGCTCCAGCTTCTACTGGTTAACGGGATCCCATGAGCCTCGCTCGTTAAGGGGTCACCAGTTAACCTTTTACGTCCCCGGTGCTCAGTGGCCTAGCACAGATGTAAGCAGAGACGCTCTTCGGTCCCCCAGTCTGGGGCGCCACGGCTGTTCTGGTCCATGCAGGCTTTCAGAGGGCGCTCGTCGCCGTAGCATCTGAGCAGCAGCCAGATTCTGCAAGTCAAGCTGCCCTCAGTGGCGCCCCTGGGCCGCCATGCCGCTTTCAGGTTAAGCTCCTACTTCCCTGCTTCAGAACCTCCTTCCAATGAGACTCGATGGTGGTCTACAAGCACCTACGCGGGGAAGAGAGTTCTGACCATAGGGTTTTTCAGTGTAGCAGACCCAGGTATGATGAGATCCAATGGTCAGAAGTGGAAGCCAGACCAATCCAAATGAGAAATAAGGTGCAACTTCCCGGGGTGGGGTCACGTACAGCATTGGAACAGCTCCCTAAGGGCTTGGGGGATTCTCCATCACTTGTGATTTTCCCCTTGGGATCTAAGGCCTTTCTAAAAGATGTTCAAATGGAAGTTATGGGCTGAAGCAGAGACTAGTGGGTGAGGGTCTCTGGCTAGCCTACGTAGGAGGTCGGATTCTATAGTCAGTGGTCCCATCTGGCATTAAAATCTGCACTTCTGCTGGAGACAAGGCATGAGGACCGAAGCCAGCGTGGCTGCAGAGCCTGAGATGAATTTGCTGTTAGGGAGAAAGTCTTGCCCACGGAGCACCCCGGGATGTGGAGATGGGCGTGGCTGCCAGTTTTCAGAGCAGATCGACACTTAGTGGGTGTGTAAAATCATGAAAACTAACTATCCCGACTACCACTGGTTAGACCAGATGAGGGGTCTCAAAAATGCTCCTTTGTCTTGCACTGAGCATCTCAGCCACCCAGCCCTGCCGACATCGGCACACTGGGAAAGAGTCAAGGGAGTTCCACACCGTACTGGAAGCCTTGCTGTCCTTGTGCGCCAGTTGAAATGCACCTGCACCTAATCCCGGGCCGGATCACGCTGCCAGCAAAGGGTAAATCCTTGGCAATTCCTTGCAATCAGTGGAACTACACTGGGGTAGAAGTGGTATCCGTAAAGCCAAACCAGAGCCATGTGATAGCGCACACCCCTCACTGGCCACCTGCCTCGAGGTGGGCAGGAATGTAAACGGCAGTTTCTTTTGCACTGGTCACTGGTCTAAGTAGAAGCAAGAACCTAATGCCTCGTCTGTATTCAGTTAGCGCAGCCGACGGCCTCCCCCGGGCGAGCTGGCTCAAAGGGCCAAATGTTCGGCGCCTGGCTGGGGTCGGACACGGGTTCTCCAGCTGTACTCAGTGTTCTCTTCTCTGTCGTTCCAGCCCCCACCCTGCCGAGCGGCGTCCGCCAGCGCGCCGTGGACCCGCAGCACTCTCTCGGATCTCAGAGGTTGGTAGAGAGTCACGCGCATGGCCAGAGCGAATCGGGCCAGCCCGTCCATTACCTGGCGGGCAGAGCCGCGCTCCGTCGAATGCACAGCCTCACTTCTGGACAGTCTTTTAGTTCCGACACGCACGGAGCCAGCCCGACATCTGCCACCTCCGCCTCTTCCACTTCCTGCTCCTCCACCATCACTGCCACTGCCTCCGTTCCCGCTTGCCATGCCCACCCTATCTATTACCATCACACCTCCTCCTCTTATATCCTCCAGATGGACTCCATCCCCGACCTGCCCCCTCCTGATGTCACCTCGGGGATTCGCTGTCGCACTGAGAGCTTTGGGTACCGCTCTTTCTCTTCTTTCTCTCTCTCTCTCGCCTCTTGAGACCAGATGCTTGCTGTAGTGTTTTTCCTTCTGGATGCCTGGCACCCTGCCCTTCGGGCTATAATCCTTCCTTGCTTTCTGCAGCTCTTGCTTCCTCAGCCTCTCTCCCGCCTACGCGGCGCCCACCTAGGATTACTGCGATGGCAGAACTTGGTCCAGTGCCTTATATGTCACTTCAGTGGCGATTAACCAGCAAAGCGCTGTGGCTTGGGCTGAGAAGTCCTTGGCAGGCTTGTGTCTCTGCATAACTCAGCCTGTTGGTTGGGGGGGTGCCTGCGGGAAGGAAGGGACCCCGACTAACCAAACGCACACTGACCTTGTTTGAAACCGGGTCTCGTCTTTGGCTCCTCCCAAGCAAATTGCAAAGGAAAAGCCCAGCGTGCCACTGGTTGCTGCTGGCGGCGGCAGCTGACATGCCCGTTGTGGTCAGGTGCTGACATGCCCAGCAGCATCCAGGGACGTTGAGCTGAGGCTGACAGGCTCCTGCATACGGCAGAGGGTGGCCGAGTGTTGAGCCTCCTGCCTCTAGGTTCCCAGCTGCGAGTGGATCCATGGCTAGAACGCAGCGGGGG
>CM057845.1:309874382-309889320 GCA_030068395.1 Apalone spinifera
AGGATGTTGTGAAGACCAGGACTTTAACAGGCTTCAAAAAAGAACTAGATAAATCCATGGCGGATAGGTCTTTCAATACTGATTAACCAGGATGGGCAGGAATGGGGTCCCTAGCCTCTGTCAGAGGCTGGGAATAGGAGACAGGGGAGGGATCACGTGATGATTCGCGGTTCTGTTCACTCCCTCTGGGGCACCTGGCATTGGCCACTGTTGGAAGACAGAACACTGGGCTAGGATCTTTGGTCTGAGCAAATCTGGATGTTTGCATGACATGCACCCCCTGCAGAGCCAGCACAAGGCATAGGTGCTGCTAACCACCCATGTAAACCCCAGCTTCTAATGGGGGATTCTAATGGTGCACAGGTCTCATGCAGGGCCTTTGCACAGGGGTGAGCCGCAGCCAATCAATGGTGTGTCTCAAGAACGTGGCCACAGGCAGAAACTGGGCAAGAGTGAAAACCAGGCAGGCCCACACATGTGGCAAAGGGCCATTGTCACGTTACTGCATTTTGAGGGGAGCAGCCAGATCACTGCTGCGCCCATGGGGGGGTGTTTGCCCCAAAAGTCGGTATAAAGGGGGCCATGTGAGCTGTCAAACACAAGCTTACTGTCTGTGGATTCTGTATATGCTCTTCATATACCTGTATAATGTCTGTGTGTGGAGTTATGAATATGTACTCTGTGTTAATACTGGAAGCTTCTTTGTCTGTGGCTTAGCAATGGGGGAGAAAAGCTCACCTTATGGATATGCTAATTAGCAAGCCACCAGGAACAATAGGTCTCTTAAGTACCAGAGACCCACCTGGGAAGGAATCTAGGTGCCTGGCCACTGACCATGTGACTGTCTCCAGCTTGGAAGAAGCCAGGGAGGGATATAAATATGTCATGTGGCATCCTCCATTTTGGTCTCCAGATCTGCTCCTGACCCCAGATGCGGCCTCACAGGAAATCACAAGCCGGAAAGAACTGTGGACCCATCTGGACATAGGATGTACACCAAGGACTCTTAAGCCAGCAGTTATAACATCTCTGCTAGAGCCTGCATCGAGAACTGGGAGATTCGATGCATGTAATGTATGATACTTTAACAACCTTACTCTCATGCTTTTCTTTCTTTCTTTCTTTTAGTAATAAACCTCTAGATTTTAGATTCTAAAGGATTGGCTCAGCGTGATCTTGTGAGTGAGATCCAGAGTGTAAATTGACCAGGGATCTGTGGCTGGTTTCTTGGAACCGGACAGAACTTGTTCAGGGTGGGTGAGATTGGGTTCTAAGACCCCTCACCTGGGGGCAGGCCTGGGGCTGTTTGGGGCATGGAGACCGCTGAAGTGTCGGAGGGATTTTGCGCGTGAGGCTTCAGGCTGGCCAGGCAGGCAGCAGAAGTGCTCTGTGCGACTGGTTTGTGGCCTATCTGGGAAGGGCCACCAGTCAGGGGCTGTAAGGACCCCTGAATTTGAGCAATTCGCCCTGAGCGGACACCCTCAGCTGTGCCCAGACCCGGCCCGGTCTATCACAGCCGCCTACATGGCAAAGCAGAGACTTTGCCCCCAAACAGGATCCTTTACTTTGAATATGTCACCTGGTGAGGGAACGCCTCCTCTGTCAGCTCTAGAGCTGGCCCACCCTGTCACTGGACACCGGGCATTTCCCACGGATGAAGGAACATGAGGGGGGGAGGTGGAGAAGACCTTTGCAAAGCTGAGTGACTACTGTGCAATTCCAGACTGAGCAGTAACCCTCGAAACACGGCACCACTCCCTCTCCGTGCCCATCCCCAGGCCCGAAGTTGCCTGGCATGCGGCAGCCAGGCCCGCTCAGATCCGGGACAGCAGGCTGGATTCTGCTGCTTCCCTGCAAGAGGAATCTCCCCCTGGGCTTTAGCGACAGACACTTCATTGGCCGTCAGAAGGCAGCAAAACCTACAACCCACGGGGAGCTTTTCAAACCCGGGGGGCCTTTTCCACGCTGGAAGACAGAAATTCTCTGGACTTAAGCGAAGTCAGTTGTAGCTGGAATGGAAGGAGGGGACAGAGCTCTAGGCTCCTGCAGGGCTACCATTACAGTCTGCTATACACAGCACAGACACTCACAGACATCCGCTGAACCACTACGGGGGCTTTAGGAAACCGAAGCCACGGCCGAGATGCCCCAAAAAACCCAGGCTCACCCAGGCTGCTACCACTAGTTCCTCTACTTGAGATGTGGGACAGGGCGAATTACTGTACACACACACACGTGGGTCTGACACACTCCATCCTGGAGAAGACGGTGGCTCCCATAAACACCTGGCCACTCAATTCCCCTGCCCCCGGGGGCCTACTCTAGCCCGCCGCATAAGCAGCACTGCCAAACCATCACTCTGACGACCCTTCAACCACCGACACTGTGGAGACGCAGGCAGGAGCAAGGTCCAGCCATGCTAATGATGCCCTAAAATGCGAGCACACGCGCCCGGTTCAAGACAGAGCCTGAGTGCCAAAAACGCATCTGCCAAAGCAGGGCCCGTACTGTGCACCGACCTGCTTAGCTTCTGGAAGGCGCTAAGTCGCCAACTTCGGACAGCCTGCAGGGACATCTTGTGGCGAACACGCATACCCAGCGTAGCAAGTTAAAATTAGGTCGGTGAATGGCTAACCAGTAAGCAACACCCTTACCGGTTGTGGTGAACGGGAACGGCCCGCCCGCCCCCGTCAGAGCGGTTAACTGGTTAAACAGAATGTTTCCCTGGTTAACTGGTTGAACGGGATTTTACACCCTGGTTAAATAGGGATGCAAAGCACTTCCCTGCTGGTCCCGCCCACACGGGCTGGTGAGGGGAGCCCGTGTTGCCACGCAGGCGGCAGCCGCACGGCTTCAAAGAGGAAGTCTGCCCAGAACGCGGTTCCCGGGAGAGCATGAGCAAGAAGGATGCTCTCACGCTTTCCATCTGCACGGCGGTGAATGAAGCCACAGTGTCTCCCACAATAGGCCATTCATCTTGCCCTGGAAGAGAGGGCCGTGCGAGGGCTGGGAGCCATGACCCCCTGTCTATTCTTACCGCTAGCTCCCCTTCTTCGCTCCCCTGCGCTCCTCTCCCCGGCCCCTGCGGCTCTCACTGGGCCTCCTCTGGTGTGGAAATCTTCTGGCTTGGCCCACACCTGTCCTCTGATTTCCCATCGCCTTCTCCCCCACCTTCAGCTTCCTTCCCACCGCCCCTTCCTGGCGCTGCGCCTGCCCTCAGGGCCCCCTAACGGCTGGCTCAGTTTTCACGGCCCTGGTGCAGAGAGGGCTAACTCCCGCCTCACACTCACGGGCAGGCAAGCACTGGGCTGCACATGTCTCCCAGGATCCAAAAGCACAGACAGTAGCCGCATGGCAGCACAGGTGCCCCTCCTCCACACCACTGCTATTCCGCGGCACCCTGAAGGTCCTCCGGCCATCTCCCCACCCAAGCCAGGCCCGGCACTGACCCTGCCTCCTGTTTAAGGCAGGAGGAGAGCTCAGCCCCAAGTTCCATGCAGGGAATCTGAACGGACCTGTCTGCAGCGTTACCATAGCTGCGTTGGTCCCGGGATAGTAGAGGGAAGGGGGGGAAGGGATACCTGTCATTGGACCAACGTTGGCTGGAGAGAGAGGCAAGCTTTCCAGAGACACAGAGGAGAGCCGTGTGTGAGTGCAAAAGCTTCCCTAGTGCCAGCAGACGTGGGGCCAGTAAGAGATTTTCCCTCCCCCTGCCATCGGCCTGTCCATTCCAGACCCCGTTCTCCCTAACAATCACATTCTGCAAGTGCTCCGTGAGGAGCGGCCCGGCTAGCTGAAACCTGCAGCTCTCGGGTGCACCAGGAAGGGTGGCTCAGACCTGATCCAAGCTCCTCCCGCCAGCCCTGGTTTCCCCTCCTGTGTGTGCATTGTGGAAGGGATTAGCCTTGCCCTGCAGGGAAGCTTGCACCATGAGGTAAGGGCCAGAACCGCCCTTTCTTAGCACTCCCCATGGGCACAGCTAATTGCCACGGCAGGCTGGGCTGCTCCTTTTAAAGCCAGAGGAGATCAGGCAAGAACCCCACAGAGAGGCCTCAACACACTTTGGACCTGTGTCAGGCTGATCCCAAGAGCAAATGTAACCACCAATGGGCGGATTTGAACCTGGGACCTCCGGAACTTAGCATAGGAGCCTCTACAGCTTGAGCTATAAAACCAGCTGGCTCACAGCTTAGGCTGTAGAGTTCCCTTGTTCTTATCTCTGGCTGTAAGTGGTCTAAGTGCCACTACATGGGACATTGAACCACACCCATTAGGCCTGTGGGTCATATAAATGTGCGCTGGGAAACCTAGGCTGGTCAGACATGCCACAGCAGCAGCAAGTACAAATTAACTGCTCCCCCAGGAAGCCAAAACCCCGCTACTTGGAAACAGCTGAAAGATTCCAGCTTGACGGGGCTGCCCCGGGTTAGCATCTGCGATGCCCTGGGCTCACAGCACCTCCAATGTCTTGCTCTTGCACACATTTTACCACGGAGCATCGCTTTCTCAGCACAGACCCCGGATCGGCCTGGGCATGCTCCTTCCAGAGCCAGAGTTGAGCTCAGAGGCCTGACGCTAAGCCAGGCAGCCTTGACAACGCATGCTAACTTTTTAATCCAAAGTCACGCAAGACTCTGCTGATCTGGGGTTCCAATTAGGGTGGAGGAGAGATTATCCTCGTTCATAAAATGAGTGGCCATGACCCCAAAACATTACCTTCTGAAAGTCTGTGGATAGTCTGTCAGAAGAGAAGCCAGATATAGCCCCCCAGGACCAATACACTATAATAAGGCGATAAGTAACAGTCAACATGGATTTGTTAAGACCAAATTGTGTCAAACTACCCTAGTAGCTTTCTTTGACAGAGTAATAAGCCTTGTGGATGCGGAGGAGTGGCAGAGGCAGTACACCTTGGCTTCAGTACAGCTTTTGATAATGACTGTCTCATAAGTAAATGAGGGAAATAAAGCCTAGAAGGAGTTACTACAGGGTGGGTGCAAAACTGGTTGGAAAACCATTTGTAGAGAGTCGTTATTGGTGGTTCACAGGCAAACTGGAAGGGCATAACAAGCAGGGTTCTGCAGGGATCATTTCTGAGTCTGGGTCTGATCCATCTCTTCATCAGGGATTTAGGTAACGGCATGGAGAGTCCGCTTACAACGTTTAAGGGCAATGCCATGCTGGGAGGGGTTGTGAGTGCTTTGGATGATAGGGTTCACATTCAAAATGATCTGGGCACACTAGAGAAAAGGTCTGAAGTAAACAGGATGACATTCAGTAGGAACAAAGGCAAAGTGCTCCATTTAGGAAGGAACAATCAGTTGCATGCTTACAGAATGGGAAGTGACTGTCTGGGAAGGGGTTATAGTGGACCACAAGCTAAATGTGAGTAAACAGTGTGATCCTGCTGCAAAAAAAGCAAACATCATCCACAGGCGTGTTGTGGGCAAGACATAAGAAGTCGTTCTTCCGCTCTACTCTGCGCTGATAAGGCCTCAGCTGAAGTGTTGTGTCCAGTGATGGGTGCTACCTCTCTGGAAAGATGTGGACAGATTCGAGAAAGCTCAGAGAAGAGCACAATGATTACAGGTCTAGCTCGAGGACTTAAAAGGTTATTACAAGGAGGAGGGTAAAAACCGCTCTGAGGCAAGGGCAAGAGGCAATAGGCTTAAACTTCAGCAAGGACAGTTTAGGTGATTATTAGGAAAAACTTCCCATCCGGCTAGCTGACAAACCGCCTAAGGAGGATGGGGAATCCGGCGTTGGAGATTTTTAAGAGCCAACAATTTTTAAGAGATTTTTAAGACAAACACCTGTCAGGGATGGTCCAGGCTAGTTATTACTTAGACCTGCCTTGAGTTCAGGGGACTGGACCAGACCCCCCCACTGAAGGGGTAGTTTCCTGTTCTCACCTGCTCCAGCCCAGCCCTGTCCGACAGCCGCAGACTCGTGCACTCACCTCCTCCATTGCGGTAGCAGAGGTAGGGGAAGCGCCAGACGTTGCCCAGCCCCACGCAGTACCCAATGCAGGAGAGCAGGAACTCATACTTCCCACCCCACGTCTCTCGGGGCTGGCAGGGGGCCAGGTCCGGGGTCGTGGGCTGGATCTGGAAGGAAGGGTGGGGCTGGCTCCCAGAGGGCGGGTGTTCGGACGCCAGGGTGACGCCGTTCAGCTGGACCGGACTCCCCTGCATGAGAGGAGAAGGAGGACAGGAGTCAGAGGCCAGCCAAAGTTCATTTCACCGGCATGCCAGTGCGCACAGGACCGTGTGCCCACGCCCATGTGCCCCAGAAGGAGGGCGGGTCTGGCAGCCCACAACCAGGTTTACAGCAACCCTTCCCCAGGCCGGCCTCTCTCCCGGAAGGCCCAAGCCAGCAGCCCTACCTCAGAGCCACTAGCTCCCGGTTCCAGGGTGGCCATTCAGCAAGTCCCTTAGCTCGGGACACTTGCCACACAGAGCTGTGGGGAGGGATCAAGTCCCCATACTGGCCTGCAGGGAGATGGGCACATGGAACCACAAGGGGCTCGCCTATTTCTAATGGCTCTGAGCAGAGGCAACCGGCGAGAAGCCCTGCGACCCCCCTCCCAGTCCGGAGAACCCCCCTCCATCCCAACTCTGCCTCTCCCCAGCCCTGCTCCGGCCCCACCTCTTCCTGCCATGGGGGCGGCCTGGGTGCTTAGCAGGGCTGAGGGGAGGGGAGGGGAGGGGTCCAACCATTCCCCACATTTGCAGCCATGGGGCAAGGGGGCCCCGGCCTCATTGCTCCCCTGGCCGTGTCTCTCTGCTTCCCACCCGACAGTATGGGGGCGGTCCTGCCCCTCCTCTGAGGGGTGCGCTGGAAGAGCAGAGCGAGCTGGACCATAGCCCCCCCTCCCTCTCCCCTCCTCCCCCCTGCTAGTGAGCGTGGGCACCAGCCCTCCGCCTCGCCCACGAGTCCCTTGGCCAGCTGCTGCCTGGCCTCTCCTGCCCACATGAACCTTGTGCCCCCTGCATGTCGCCCCGGGCTCTCCCTCAGCCCCAATGTCACCTTCAGCTTAGCACTGTCAAAACTCAGCTCCCTACCGCTCTCCCAAGGCCTCTCCACCCCCACATGCTGAGTACCCCCTCCTCCCCCCCCGGCCCAGCAACGGAGCCAGCAGAGACTCGTGTCCCAGCTGCCCCAGCTCTCGGCCTCTCCCCACCCCAACAATCCCTAACACAGCGAGGGCCGTCTTCCCTGCCAGTCACGCTAGCCACATCTCCCCTCTCCGGATCTCTCCACGGGCTCCCCCCTCCTTGAGCCTCGAGTGCAAGCGTCTCTGCGTTGGCCCGCCACAGCATAGCCACTTGCTCCGTTACCGCCTCCACCCCGCTGGGACCATCTGCCTGTCTACTCCACCCACAGGCAGCTGCTCCCTCCGCCAGCCTCTCGCCACCTCTTCCTTTTCCCATCCCCGAGCCAGACCGACCGCTGCCAGGCCGCACGCAAGTGTCATGGCTGGACTCAGGTTAGCCCCTGTACGGCGGGGTATCCGGTGCTGCCATCTCTCGCCCTTCTCGGTACCCACCTCGGTTTGCGCGGCGCCCGGCCAAACAAGGCCCTGATCCTGATCAAGGCCCCATATAAATCCCCCTCGTCTCCAGCCAGCTGGGCTCCAGTTCAGCTCTCAGTCTGCCTGTTCCAGGTGTGGGGTAGGGGAAGGGGAGGGGGAATCCCTTTCCCTTTCACCCAGGGACTGTCTGCTCATCAGGACTTGTCATCCCTTAGCACAAAGGCTGTCAGGACTAGTGCCCTGGCTGAGCAGCACCACACTGGGCATCATCTGCCACAGACAGCCAGATCAGCAGCTCTCATCTCTGGCAGCTACCTCCCCGGTTCTCCAGCGCCTGGCTTCACACACCCCTGGGCAGAGCAACTGCCAGCTGGGCTGGACAAGGCACTGCCTTTAGGCAGCGCTCCGCATGGAAATCACAGGCCACTGTGCACCAGGGAAACTCCTCTGCAAGCCACAGGGGCACCCGGCAGACGAGGAAGAGGGGGCTGGGGACTCCACGCAGCGCACACCCCACAAGGAGACATAAAGCGGGCAGCTCCCGAGTTCAGTGGTGGACAAGCAGTAGGATTCGGGGATCTCTTGTCTGGGCCCAGTACCGTGCCCCTATGCAGGTCAGCACCTGCTACCTGGCTGGGATTCAGGGCTGGGACAGCCAATGGGGCTGAGGTGCCCTGGCAGTGATGTTTTCAGCGGTGGGACGGGATGCTCAAAGCGAGGACCACACTGCCGTGGCAGAGTTCTCCGGCTGCGCGACGGGGGCAGGGGGAGGTTGTGCATGCTGGAGGGCAGGACCCTCACTGGGGTAGCAGCAAACACTCCTGTCCCTACATGTAACATGGCAGGAACGCACTGGGAGGCCAGCCCCTCACCTGGGAGGTGTGGGGAGGCAAGAGACGTGACACCAGGTATCTCAGCATTGAGCACCAGCTCCCTGCAGAATGGGCTCAGCTTCGAAGCTCACACCTGTGTAGTGGAACCAGCGGGTCCCCCCATCACCTCCCCCACCCACCCTGTAAGGAGCTTTGCACTACTGGTCTGCTTGCTCCCACCCGGGCACGCGGGATGGGAGGGAGCCTGGGGGCCGGGCACTAATGACTCAAAGCTACATGTGGATCTACACTGTCTGCAGCAGCAGCAGCAATAGGGCCTATGGGACAAACTCCAGCCAGCTCACACTGCACCTGCCCATAACCGCTCTCCTGGCCTCTGGCACTGAGGAGGAAGGTTGCTGGAGGGCAGCTGAGCCAGCTGGCACCTGAGAGAGGGGCAGGGTGAAGCAAATATCAGGACAGGGCTTGATTGGTTGGAAGGACGGGAGGGAGGGAGGAGAGGGGAAGGGCTGCAGGGAACATGGCAGGTGAATGACTCCCGGGGCACCATGCGGCTGCCAGTCGTGCTGGGGTGAGCGGGGCCGTTAGCTGCCGAGCACTGGGTTTCTCAGCTCCTCCGACCGTCAGGGCCAGTTAGCAGCAGCACTGTGTGGGGGGTGGAGCCAGGTGAGCTCTAGACACCCCTCAGCCCAGGACTCAGGACAGTCCGGATGCTCCTGGTGGAAGCCAGAGACACTGGGAGCCAGCAGCAGCTTCTCCCTTAGCAGCTCCAAGAGGGCAGGGGGTGTCCGGAGGCAGGTATCTGGCTCAGGCGCTACACCGAGACCAGGCAGCCGTCAGCAGAGGGAGCTGTACAACTCAAGTCAGAGCCAGCAGGCAGACCGGAGACTGTCACACCGAGGCGTTGCATTGTCTTAACTCAGACCACAAGCCCTTTGCAGCCAGGGCTGTCTCTTGTTCCTACAGCCCCAGCACACAGGAGCTCCATCCTGAGTGGGGCCTCTGGGCACCTGTGCAATACAAACCTGGCCGTCTGAACTGGCTCTAAACCCGGGCACAATTCTTACCCCTTCCCCCTCTATTCTAACAGATGTTTTCAACTTCACTTCCACCCCGGCGCCCTCGGAAGCACCACGGATGAGTAACAGCAGCAAAGCAACCCTCCCGTTGCTCAATTCTGTGTCACCAGCTGCCCGCCCGTGGCTCTCCGGCCTCTGAGGCCACCTCCAAGTCACACCCGCTTCCGCGTGCTGGGAAGCAGAAAACAAGTGGCAAAATACCACAGGGCTGTGCCGTGTCTCTGTGCTCACAAGTGGTTTCCCGTGAGTTGTTAGTTCTGTCCTGGCACGGAAGAGGTATTGCACGGGACACAGCAGCACAACTTCCCCCACCCTGCCCTGACCAAGGTCCACTTCAGTTCCCTGGGCCTCGCCTGGGGCTTCCGACAAGAGGGGATCGGTCAGGGCCAGGGGCTGGAGGGTAGATTTTCGGACGCAGAAGCCCCGTCCTCGAGCCAACCAGAGACCCAGACTGTCAGCCACATTTCATGTAGGACTCTGGGCACCCAACCAGGTATTTGCATACCAAAAAAGGCTGTGCTAGCGGTCGCAGTGGCGTTAAGGAGGGGCCGGCCAGTTTAACGGAGAAAAGATGGACTGAGACAGGAGCAGGGAACCTTTTTTGGGTCGGGGGCCGCTGACCCACAGAAAAATCAGTTGGGGGCCGCACACAAATGAGAAGCAAAACCAAAACACCTCACTGAGGTGGCCTCCGCCTGAGGAGACATTCCCCAAGTATGGGGGGGCCCAGGCTAGTAGATTTTGTGTGCTCCAGTTACAAGGGGAATGGCATGGTGGCTGGCGCACCACTGCAAACTCTGTGACGCTGAGGGGGAGCCCTGAGCCTCGAGGGACAGAGCCAAGCTAGCTTATTCATTACTCCCAGGCTGGCACCAGTGCCCCCTGCAAGCTGGGCGCTTCTGCGGCCACTCGGGAGACATTCCAATGCCGCCCTGCTGATTAGCAGAGTGCCCACAGCTAGGTTTTGTGTTTGTATTGGTGGTGCACAATCACATGTCTCAGTGCACATACAACAATTTATTCTGCACATGGATGGCAAAGCTTAGAGGGAACATTGCTGTCTGTTGGCTGGCACTCTGTGTTTTATAGTGTTATTATGCAGTTATCTCAATTCCTTAGCTATCATCTAGGTGTATAGTAAACATGCCAGGGCTGGTTGAGCCACCGCCCTCGGGTAATGTTGCTTGGTACCGCCCAGTAAAACCTTGATCCTTCCCGCTCCGTTCAGTGGGAGGCCTGCCCTGAGTCACAGGTAGGCACTACGATGGGCCGTACCTCTGGCAAGAGTACTGAAGGGGCAGGGAAGGGACATGGGAGATCAGAGAGTTGCCATGAATCACGGTAACGGGACAGGTGCGTGGAAAGAGGGGGTAGGAACGGGAGTTTGTCATTCTGTGTCCCAGCCCCATTTCCAGGAGGAGAGTGGGGTTGAGTGGCATGGTGCCCCCCTGCAGGCAGTTTCACTGTCTGTGACGGGACCAGTGCTGATGACAGGACACTGTTGCTTTTCTCTCTGGCGCAGCATCACGAGGACAGACACAGGAAACCCAAAAGCGTAGCCACATCCCGGCGTCGCCTGCAGCCCCTTCAGGCAAGCCAGCTTTACATAACAAATGCCATGGCAGGGTCCTGTGGAAACTCAGCCGCACAGAACCAAAAGGCACAAGATGGCAACTCTGAACAGGAGACCCCATCTGCCTCCTGTCCTCTCTGGACCCTACGCTGCTAACTCACTTCTCCCACAAAACCCACAGTGCCATGCACTTAGTCACATGAGGACTGCAAAAGCAAGAAAGGGAAGAGAACTCTGTCTATTTCAGTCTCCCCACACAGACTCCCTGGCAGCCACAAACATCTGTCACATCTGCGCTGCGGCCTCAGCATGCTGGCCATGGTGCATCGGTTGGGTCAGGTATACGGCAAAGGCACCAAGCATAGTCTTTCCTGCATGCATGCAGCAAGTCAGACTGAGTGAGAGAATGGTGCATTTCACTTGGATCAAAAGGGAGCACTGCATGCTGGGACTTAATACTCTCCCCAGGTCTCACCCTCCTCCCCCATGTTAAAGAAGAAGGCAGTGCAAATTGTTTCATTTCCTGTAATAGTTCAAACTTTTATGCACCTGGCAAGCTGTCAGCATCACCACATAGGTCACGAGAAGTGAGCAAAACCCCGTTCCAGACAAGGGATGGCAAGATCTGAGTAGGATTTATGGTCTACGAGTTTTTACACTCCTCTGTGGATGGATTGTGATTCTAAACTGCCATAGAACCAGATGCACAAAATTAGAACAGCCACCCTACAACTACGCTCCAAAGATTATACATTGTCTGATGTAAGCCCTTGGATCTTGGATCCTTTGTAACCATATGCAATCTGTACTATTTTAAAGGTGCTTCAGAGGTTAAACACACACACACACACAAATTATGGGCCAGATTCCAATCTCAGCCACTCCAGTGGAAACCCACAGTCACTCCAAATAGAGTCATCACTCCAAATCTACCTGCGTAACCAAGATCGGAATCTGTAGCCACAGCCACAGGCTAACAGGGATGCGGGGTGCAGGCCTATTTATGGCGGAGTTGCAACAGCACGGGGAGGGAAGTACAAATCACCGGTTCTGCACCTCTGAGCGGCATGGCTTGGGATGAGAGTCAGTCACCTCTCGGTCACCAGTTCAAGCCAAGCCTGCGGGAGGAGAAACTGCAAAGTTTGGTGCTCAGGTGAAAGTAGCTATGTGGGTGGGATGTCTCAGACATATACCCAGATCTCAACAGGGGGTGATCCCAGCTGAATGGGGCCTGGAGAGCTCCCCTCTCCCTACTTCCAAGTCATGATTCTGGTGCAGGGGCTAGGAAGAAACCTGCCAGCCTGGGGATAATCAGAGAATCACAGCACCATCCCCAGGCACCTAGAGAGGGAGAGAGAAAGAGTCCTAGCCCGATCCCTCTATACTCACCGGCATCACTGTCGCAGGCATTTCCTGCTCCGGGAAGTCACTCTGCCTTACCCCCTCGGTGGACCATTGTTCAGGGAACAGCCTCATTCCAAGACGGGGGGTGAAGGAAAGGAACCAGCAGAGGAAGAACCTACTACAGCCTAAGCCCGGGCAAAGGAGGAAGAGACACAGACATCATTAGGGAACTGTAGCCCATATCGCTCTTACCTGAGGGCCAGGTGAAGCCCCGCCCCATAGCCTCACATGTCACCTGTGATTCTTCCCAGTAACCACAACCCACCCTCCGGCAGGCAAGGCAGCACTTCCAAAGTTTAAAGAGACACCAACCTTTTCTGTGCAGGCACAGAAATAAGGAAGATGTCACCCAGTAGGAGGCTGAATTGCTGTTGTAGCCTGGGAAGATTTTAAGGAGCGGGATGCTTTGCAAAAATGTAGAGACAGGTCCCTGCCGTGAGGTCCTGCACCCAAGTGACTGGACTATTGGCTATGTCAGGAGAGGTGAGCTATTCCTAAATCGCCTGTTCACAACAGTTCAGGTCTCAGGGAGCTCTCTGAAACTGTTTACAGCTTTAAGGCTGACTTAAGCCTGGGCAGAAGCTCTCAGGCAGAATTTATTCAGCTGCCCAACAGGTACTGCTATTCTTATCTCCTGAGTCAAAGACCTTTATAATGATCTCACAGCATGCTTCCCTTGCCTTTGAGATGCATACTGATGTCACCAAAAACACTGTCTTAAAAGAACCTTGAGAATCTCATGGGTAATAATGTATGCATGCTCAACAAAGTCCACGAAAGACAGTGAATGAGGGTGGTGTCCTAAAAGGCCATTGCCTAACCCACTGCTCTTTACAAGGCTGTAGAAAACAGTGTGCACAGTATACTGGGAAATAACACATGTTCATGTATTTGTCAACTGTATCAAACATTTTCTACTTTGGGGTATCGCCATGCAACCTGAACTTGCATTTTTAGAATTCGATTGTTAGTTTGTATTAATTTAAATGGATAGTATCAATGTTTATTTTTAAACATTTAAAATAAACAGAAAATGTGTATGTATTTACATCTTGACCGCTGTGGGAAGTTATAAGGAGGATATCAGACAGCAGTTATTGAATAACAGTAGCAGAGATTAAAAAAGTTAAAACCTCTGACACACTGACATCACACATCAAAATATACAAATTAAATATCCTTAAATCAAACTCTACTAAAGTTCTCAAGCAGCATTTTTCTTACTTTGCCTATTTGTAAATTTTGATCATTATCAATGAAATATTTTCCATCAGTTTGTGTGTACAGTGAAATTGACATTTATCAACATTAACTGACAAAAATCAAATCCTTCCAAGCCTGCTTAACACTCATTTAACATAGTTCTTTTAATTAAAGTTCCCAAAAGACAGAGAAAAGGCTACCCACCACCATGCCCCTCACAAAGTCCACAGGAAGGAGGCCCCAAAATCACTACAGGTTGGAACCTCTCTAGTTTGGCACTCTCTGGTCTGGTAACATCCGTGGTCTGGCATGATTTTAGTTAGCCAGATGTCCACTTATCATGGTCATGTTTCCCGTGGTCCCATAAAGTTTGCTTACAGCCACCAGTCCTGGCTCTCAGTGTTCCATGCTGTTAATTAGCTTTAATTTACCCCTAAATGTATCCAGGGAGCAGTGGAAGTGTTGGTAATGCTGCTAGACAATACTGACTTTCTGTGGTTCGGCACATTCTCTGGTTCAGCACCGGTCAGGTCCCGAGGGTGCCAGGCTAGAGAGGTTCAACCTGTACAACTACAGAACCCTCCTCATTGTGTCCTTCATAGGATGGACAGTGAATGAGATAAGAGCTACTGGGTGAGACCTGCCCCACAAGCTGCACATCCTCCTAGCCACTTGGGTATTATATATACACCCAGATAGGCAGAGCAGACAGAAAAGGTTCCATGAAGGAGACATGGCATGCACTGAATGAGGTACATCTCCCATGCACACCACATCAAATGTCCATTTAAAAAAAAAAACTCTTTAAAATGCACACTTCTCTGCTCTTGACTATGCACGACTTTAATCAACTGTGCAAGGCCTGGTGTATGCTTACAAGGCACACTACAGTCACCTACCTGCATTCCAAATGCTGGAGCTACTGAAACGCTGCAGGGCAGTGCTACACTAGAGAGTAGAGCATGAGGTGGCCATGGGAAAGCAGATGGCACTGCAGAACAGGTCTGATTACATCCATCAATTATTTGTTGTCTCTCCTCTTCTCTCTTTTTTTTTTCCTGTTGAAGTAAAATGGAAACAAAGTTTAGAATAAAAATTGAGAAGTCCTGGGCCTCAGCTCCTGAATGCTTCTGCTCTCTCTGGGTTGATGCAGTGACCTCCAGGGACAAACTACCTTGGGAAGTGATGGATTCCCCATCTCTTGAAGTCTCCACATCTCATTGCAACTCTCATTTTTGTATAGTGTTAGCTTTTCTCTTTGGCTGCGTCTAGATTGGCAAGATTTTGCGCAAATACTTTTAACGGAAAAGTT
>CM057845.1:309901027-309929382 GCA_030068395.1 Apalone spinifera
CTGTTTTAAGCATTTCCGGAAAATCATGCCAGTGTAGACGTAGCCATGGAGTGTTGAGGTCACAAGCATGAAAACCAGAGGCATTGAACATTTAGAGCGCTGTTGTTTTTGTAATATGAAGCTGTGTGGGTCTGATGTTATGGGTAGATGGTCTCGTCAGTCTAAGTCTCTGAATTGTTTCATCCCCAGCGCCTGAACTCTTCCATCATCTACGACAGAGACTTCTCCTACAACTACTTCGGTTTTAAGGTAATGATGAGATCTCTTGTGAGAGTGTTAAGGTTTTGAAAAGAAGAAAACCCCAGATCATAGTTTCATTGTTGCAGAAATTAAAAAGGCTGTGGTCAGACTGTAGTAATGAAAAGATCGCCAGAAAACTGGCCAAACTGAAGAAGTCGTGTGCTCCTTTCTCTGATTTCTCAGCCTTTCTTTGTGTGTGGCGCTTGAGGGGCACGCCACTATTTTCTGAAACTTTTGCTATACCAGTTTTATCTATCACAAGAGCTATTTTTGATAGACGAATATGTAGGAGTGCAGTAGCCCTGGGACAGATGAAGCCCGGCCCCTCTGTTTGTAATGACTCTAAAGTTTACAAAAGTGGGTGCTGTGGAACTAAATTCTCCAGTCTAACTGTCTATAGAATTTCCTAGAGTGGGACTGCAGCCACTTTTACAAGGCCAGGGCAAAGATGCGTTCCACTGTAACACTTGGGCTGTAAGTTTCTTGCACCAGTTCTGCTTTGCACCTGCTCATCTTCAAGGAGTAATCTAATCCAAACGCATTAGTTTTTCTTATCCCAGATTTAAGCTGCCCTCTCTCTGTTCAGCCTAAGCTGCATGGCTATGCCCTGCATGTCCTCCCATTCATCTGTGTGCCTTCTTTCATGAGGCTGCAGAGACCCTACCTCTCTTTTCTCCTCTATGTTCATCCTTAAAACATTTCTTCAGGGAGCCGTTTAGGTTCTATCCCTGTGAGATGCCCACTGAAGTCCCTAGGAGCAGAGGGTGCTTGGCAGGTCATGGAATTGGACACTTTAAACCCTAGCTCTGCTCTCCTTGTAGCTCTAACAAAATCAGCTCCCCAGTTCAGAACTGGGTAGGGGAGAAAATGCCCATCCCCAGCACAGGGATCCTTGTGATATCCCCCTCCTGCCAGCTATGTGGACTTAAGGAAAAGAAACTTCAGGAAGGAATCGGCCAGAGACTCAGGTTGGCAGAGCAGCAGTATAAGCAGGGACATGGATGATGGTGTCAGAAATTTCTACACTTCTGATTAGACTTTCTGTCCCCTTGCTGATTGCTGTTTGCTCCACATTCTCCCCAGTGTCTTTCCCCCTCAGCCTGTCTCCAGACCTGCCCCTCTTACCTTCCTCCTCTTCCTTCGCTTGTTTTTCCATTTACTTTATCACTGCTTAGGTAACCCATTTCAGCCCTCCCACTCCCAATATTGTGGGACTCATCTGATTGCGTTGTTTGCTCTCTTTCTGTTATATCCATTTCCTCTATCCTTGTTTATTGGATTATAAACTCCGGTGCAGCAACGGTCTGCAGTGTGTTTCTTCAGTGCTCGGCACAATGAGGCCCTTATCTTGGTTAGTCCTTAGACAAGCATGGTTAAGGGTATTAGGACATACATCGAGGGGGAAAAATGCTCTTCTCTCCACTCCCAGTCTCTACTGAAACCATGGATTGAAGGCAAGTACTAAACCTCACCATGCAATCACTCCTTTATCTGTATTGCAGACTTCTCAGGGCAGTGACCTTGCTGTTGTATGACTATACAGCATCTAGCTCACCTGGGGTTCTGTGTTGGTAACAAGGTTGAAGAAGAGCAGAGAACTGGGCGTGTGTATTGGGAGCACCAAGCTGCTTGAGAATTGGGTTTTTGGTTCCAGACCTTTCTGCATTAATTGGTGCAGTTTTTAAACTGGAATCCGAGCAACTGATAACTGACATTTTTTTCTTTTTTAAAGACTCTAGAGCGGTCCTATCTGCTGAAAATCAATTCAAAAGGTAAGAGGTGTTCCTTTTCGATGTATTCTCTGCTGGGGGCTGAATGGGGCTAGGTAGCTTCCTTTATAATTTTCAGTGTATGTGACTTTCCAGGAGCATACAGCGTATTTAATTTGCCCACATCAGAAAGACTTTTTTGTATTTTTCCCCCTCCACCCACACAAGCTTTCTCCCCAAACATCTTTTAAAAAAATATAAGCATCTTTTGGCCATAGCTGTGGGAAGGCTTTCAGTTGTACTAAAAACAATGATTAGTTATAGTGTCACAGTGAGTTTAGTTGGGTGTTAGATGGCTGCACTGGGCCCTTCATGCTTACGGCACATAGATCCTATTGGTACAGAGACTGCTCATACACCAGGGCACCCAGAATGTGTTCCTTTCCAGCAGGCTGATACCAAGTCTTAGGAATTGCAGTGCATGAAGTCCATTTGTGATCTTGCTGCTTGGTGTGTGTTTGTTTGTAATAGAGCTGAAGTTGCCATACCTAGAACACCAACAGTTTGAACTGTTGCATCACCTTGTGTCTGAAATTTCATAATGGAGAGAGTGATTATTGCACTAACCAGTTCAGTATAGGTAAAACATTTGGGACATAGAGTTCTAACTGTTCAGGCTTCTTCCGTGGCATAGTTTAGTCTCCCCATCCTCCCCCCATGATTCACATCTGTCAAAACTAGCATTAAATGGAATGCTTGTGTTCCTGTTCTCTCCCTTCCTTTGTCTAGTTGCTGAACGCCCCCAACACATGCTGATGAGGGTTTCAGTGGGAATCCACAAAAATGACATAGATGCTGCAATTGAAACATACAACCTCCTGTCTGAGAAGTGGTTTACCCATGCATCTCCCACCCTCTTCAATGCTGGCACCAACCGACCTCAACTGTCCAGGTACCTCAGGATGCCAAGCATCGCTCACGCTGTATGAACAGGAGGCTGTTATGCAGGAGATGGATTCTGGTCAAATGAAATGCCCTGTGATAACTTTTACAATGGGAGGCTGCACTGTGGTGACCCCTAATTAAATAATCTGTAATTTGTCAAATATGGACCAAAATGTTATTTTTATATTTAAAGAAAAAAATCTACGGAAGGCTAACACTAATAGAAGTGCTTCCTTAACCATCTTTTTTATGCCAAAAAATTGTGTGTACACACCCTTCTCCTGCAGTGCATGAGAAGCTTAAAGTGAAATTAAAAAGAGAGGGAAATAATCCTGGCTATTCACTAGTCATTGTCCAAAATGAGATGCTAAAAATAACACACAAATAATAAGAAATAGATTTGATTTTTTTTGAAGGTTTTTTTTTTTTTAGTGGCTAAGTTACTTACAACTTAGATTAAAGAAATGAGCCTTAAAAAAAAAACTAGCTTCAGAGGAGCATGCAAGTTTCTTTAAAAAGTGAGAGTTTTACAGTGCACTGCAAATTGAATCATATTCTTTGCTTGTCATACCTGACGCCTAAAGCATTCATAATTGCCAGGTAACCCTCTCGCAGGTTTCTGCATGTTTGCTGCGGTATTGTTCCGTGTGATTATTGCATGTTCTGTTGTCAACCTCCTTTTCTTTCTATTCAGCTGTTTCCTGCTGTGTATGAAGGATGACAGCATTGAGGGGATTTATGACACTTTAAAGCACTGTGCTCTGATCTCCAAATCTGCTGGTGGAATTGGTGTTGCTGTGAGCTGCATCCGAGCCACTGGTAGCTATATTGCTGGGGTAAGTGTGTGAATGACATGCTATGCTGGTTTATAGTATCCGGGAACTTGTATGTGTAAACCACATTGTCAAATCAAGATTCTTATACCACAGGGGTAGGTACATCTAACCCAATAGTGTGCACCTTCTTTTTATGGTCTGAAGCCAGATGATGACGTATTCCCATTACAGTGCTTTAGTTTCCGATTGAGGAATGTTCCTAAAGAAAAGTCAGACACAAGTCAGTTTCATCAGACAATTATGTCCTTTCTTTACCAATTAATAATCGAGAGCAGATACCTCTGGACTCATAAACTGCGGGATTTTTCCATTGTATGCATGAGCAATAGCACCTCTTGCAAGTCTCCAAATAATTCTTTGAGTATTTTAAAACAAATTCAAAGCAAAGCACATTCAAAATGTGGTTTGTATAAATAAATGCTTACTAGAGCAGTGGTCTCAAACCTTTTTAAGCACAAGATCACTTTTTGAATTTTAAGTGTGTCCAAGATCTACCTCAAACCCAAATACCCCTTGCTCCACCCCTTCGCTGAAGCCCCGCCTGCCTTACTCTGGGAAGATGGGATACAGGGGAGGGGGACAGTGACATCAGTGCCCCCATGCCTCTGTCTTCCCCACCTTGCACAAAAAATAGGAGCCTCTTGGGGGCTGCTCTGGGCAGGAGCAGTAGGGCAGTGTGGGGAGGGGCTGCTGAAGTGCTAGCACTTGATAGCCTCCTAGCCAAACCAGTCGGGATCACCTGTCAGAGGCTCCAAGATCTACAGGTAGATCCTGATCTACCGGTTGGTGACCACTGTACTAGAGCTTTGTTAGTTGATAGTGCTACTTCCATGTTGTGTTTGAAAAATTAGTTCTCTTGTAGCCAACTTGTATGTGCAGTGGTTAAGAAATGGGTTTCATGGTGAAGGCCTTAATGTTTGCTGTGTCTCACGGCAATTTGTCTATAACTGCAGCCTCACAAACCAACCAGCTTCTAGAGACTGATGGTTTTCATGTGTCTTTGCAGACTAATGGAAATTCCAATGGGCTTGTTCCAATGCTGAGGGTCTACAATAACACCGCTCGCTATGTGGACCAAGGTGGTAATAAGGTGTGTCATTTTTCCAACAAGGAAAAGAGAGGGAGATGAAAACCTGAACTGAATGTCCTAATAAACCAGCCCTGGGCTGTGGAAAGATTGTCCATTAGCACTGATGAACTGGAGAAATGGCTATATATGACATGTACTATCCAGTAGTATCCTGTTCCCATCTCATGAGTATTTGGTTCTCTGTTCATCCCAAACTTCACTGGACAAATGGATCGTTCACCTTCTAGTCTCTGAAAGGAGTGTTAAGGCAGGAAGGACCCACCACTGTAGATCACAGGCCACCACTCCCACCCATTGTGCTGACACTAAACTCAACATCCAAACTAAGGCTGAAGTATTTTAAACCCACAGGAGAATCAGCTAGTATGTACCAGGAAGTCACCAGTGCGTGAGGCCTGTGCAGTGGCAGGAAAATGATTAACTGAGGAATACTCAGATAATCATGGCAAGTGACCTGCATCTACACAGTGCGGAAGAAGGCAACCTTTGCTGGTCCCCAAAGGTCATGCTCAACTGACTTGAGGAGAAATTTCCCTCTCACCCAAATATGGCAGTCACTTAGACTCTAAGGATGTGAGCAAGAACTAGCAAGCCAAGCACCTGAGAGAGCTAGTGTGCTTAGTGCCACCTCAGAGCTCTGGCCCACCCTGTCCAATGTTCCATCCCCAGCTGGTGGGTGCTGTCTCTCATGCTTCAGAGGAAGGAGATAAAAATTCTCCCAGAATACACTGGGGAGAGAGGGAGAAGATGGGTAATCCCTTCCTGATCCTGCAGGTGGCTAGCTGAAACCCTGGAGTGTGAGCTTTTAGGCACTTAAGACCTAAACCAGAAGCAAATCCCAGGACTGTTGAGAGCTGCCCCATGCCATCACAGGCAACACCTTCATACAGTGACCCTTATACATTTGTCCAGCGCTCTCAAAACTATTTAAGTTGTTGGCCCCCCGTAACTCCTATTGGGAGGCTGCCAGTTCTTTTTCTGTAAAATATCCCCACCTGTAAGGACAAGACATTCCCACTCATTGATGAATAGTGCTTGAAATACCTTACATTTAATTCTAATCTCAAAGCGTCCAGAAAGAGTCCTGCAAAAAATGAAGCATGCCACAAATAGTCCAGACGCAGGAGAGAGCTTGAGCAGAGAAAAAAGTCTTTAACATGCCATGTTCTTGTTGAGCACCAGAGTTAAGGAGATTGAAAGTGCATGTCCCTTTTGACCGAGAACACTGTGTTGCCAGCCCCAGAGAACTCAGCCCCAGGAAGAGAGACTGAGTATGACGTGGTGCCTGGTGAGTCTGCCTTGATGGATCTTCAGAAAGACAAGCTCTCTCAGACAGAGGGGAAATTATCTGGGCCCCAAACCATGTAGGATTTATGTATGCACAACTGATGTCAGTGTTTACACAACAACCATGTGATCATCAGTCGTACTCCCGTGCATGTTTGGTTCTGATTTTGGCTGTATTTTGTCTGATAGAGACCTGGGGCCTTTGCCATCTACCTGGAGCCGTGGCATTTGGATATCTTTGAGTTTCTTGACCTGAAGAAGAACACTGGGAAGGAGGAGCAGCGAGCCAGGGACCTGTTCTTTGCCCTCTGGATTCCTGATCTCTTCATGAAACGGGTGGAGACTAATCAGGTGAGGAGATATGTAGAACTGAGTCGGTTCATAGAGCAAGGGCATTATTCCAGGGTTTGCAGAATGACCCTGGAGTGGATTTGAGATGTGCTCCTAGGGCTGTCTCCTTAGCACCAAAAGAACTACCTAAAACAACTACTGCAAAGCAGCTTAACTAGGCAGATAATTTACAGAGCACTTTGGGTGAGCTGCAGGGCACGGATTATACCTCATACCTTCCTCAGGCGACCTGCTCGCACTCTCTTCTTCTCAGATTAATTTTTGACATGTGGAAATTGGTTTTAAATGCTGCAAAGCTGCAATAAGTGAAACATCAAACTTTCCTTAGTAAACAACCCCTCTTTCTAACTGCGCATGAGTTCCAGGGTGTGCTCTGCTTGGAGGAGTAAGCAGTCATTCAGGGCAATATTACCCTGCAAGTGGGGGCTTCAGTTTCTCTGAATTCAGCTGCCTGAATAGTTTGAACTCCTGTTAGTTTGCCATAACCCTTTCCCTCCCCTGAAGTTGTAGGGTTTGTTTCTGGTGGTGAGAGAATTAATTTGTTCATCCTTTTTTGCATCATATTCTATGTGGGCTAGGAAACGTTTACTGGCTGACTTCGGTTCTGTTGCTAGAGATGGGATATCTACAGATCTTCTGTATCTTTTTTTCTCTCCCTCATAGGACTGGTCCTTGATGTGTCCAAATGAATGTCCTGGCTTAGACGAGGTTTGGGGAGAGGAGTTTGAGAAACTATATGAGAGGTATGGTCAGAATTCTGAGCAGTGTTGACATTCGGCACCTCCCACTCATTGAGTTGCTGTCCCTGCTTATATGAGTGTCTCTGTCTCTATCTGGTAACTTGCAGCCCAACCTCATGTCCCTGTGAGTTCTATTTATGGAGTTATCAATAAGGATAGAGGGGGGGTGTCTGCTTACTCCAAATTCTGAAATTCTGCCCAAGATTGGGACATGCATGAACAATGGTCTCAGTTTTTTAAAGGCGAAGGGGCAGAAATCTCAGCAAGGGGCTTGATGGCTTCATGTTGGACTAGCCTCGTTTGTTGCCTGGCAGGCAGGAGAGAACCCACTGGTCAGCATCATGCACCCAGTGGGAGGGAGCAGTGTCCGGGTCATGCTCCTAGATAACATGACTGGCCAGTTCCAATCTGGCTTGGACCACAAGGGAAAGGGTCTGGCCGCCCAATGAAGGTGTCACTGTATTAGGGAATCAGCCCCTTTCACTAAGTGTTTGTTGAGCCCAGGCAAATACTCACTAAAGGAGCACTTGCTTTGTGTTGTAGTTACGAGAAGCAGGGCCGTGCCCGCAAGGTGGTGAAGGCCCAGCAGCTCTGGTATGCCATCATAGAGTCTCAGACCGAGACAGGAACCCCTTACATGTTGTACAAGGACTCTTGTAATAGGAAGAGCAACCAGCAGAACCTGGGAACCATCAAGTGCAGCAACCTGTGCACAGAAATAGTGGAGTACACCAGCAAAGACGAGGTGGGTGGGGACATGGGATAAACTCCAGCTCTGAGGGGGAAGCTCTGCTTGTGCCTGGCTCAGACATTCAGAATACCAATCTGTCTTCTACTGAGGGGGAGGTTTGTCTTCATGGGTTCTGCCTGTTGACTGATTTCCCCCCCCCCCTTCGTGTTATGGCTGGGGCGGTGGGGGTCTTCAAGACAGGGAAAAGTGCATGGCATGTTGAATTTAGGAAGCCATGGTGTGTGTATGTGGGCTTTTCCGTAGGGTGTTCATCTTTCCTTGCAAGAGCTGGGCATAAGCACTCAGTGGGGAAGCATCCTGCTCCATTTGTACCCGTCCATGGCTGCTGTGAGGGTGGGTGGGGTTTGTGGTCAAGATGGGGCACTGGGTGAAGCTTTTGCATCCTGTTTTCTTTGGGGTTGAGAGCCAATTGTAACTGAAACCTGCCAGTAATCTTAGAGTAAAGTGTGGCCCTAAACAGGATATTAAATAACTGAGCTACACAACTATCTGCCTACTTTCTGTCCCTTGAGGTGGTGGGGCAGCTGCTCTGGGCATTGCCATTGTAACATCATGCATCCAGTGGGTTTCAGCAGTGGGGGTCTAACCACCTGAGACCAGTAGGTCTAAAAACAGGAGCCTCTGCTGCCTGAGCCGAAGGAGACAGCTCAGTTAACTCAAACCCTCTAGCCTATGGGTGGGCAAAAGGGCCTCCGCTGGCCGGATCTGGCCCACCAAGCAGGTGGATCCGGCCTGCGGAGGCCCTGCTGCTCGCCCGTCCCCAGGCTAATTAGGGCTTGGGGCCAGGAGGAACATGTGAAGTTTCCTCTCCCCTGCCAGGAGCACGCGGGGCTTGGATGCGACTGACAGGGCTGGAGAGGCTTCGCACGCTCCCCTGCCCCCAAGCCAATCAGGCCCTGGGGGCGGAGGAGCGCGCAAAGTTTCCTCCACCCTGGTCCCGCCCTGTGAGGAGCACATGGCACTTAGAAGTGCCCCGCGCTCCTGGCAGGATGGGAGGAGACTTCACATGCTCCCCCATCCTCAGGCTCTGAGTGGCCTGGGGGCAGGGGAGTGTGCAAAGCCTCCTCCTGCCCTGCCAGGAACGCGTGCCACTTTTAAGCGCCGTGCACGGTGGGGACAGAGTGTAGGAAACTTCCCACGCTCCCCAGACCCTGATTGGCCTGGGAGTGGGGGAGTGTGGGAAGTCTCCTCCCAGCCAGGGGCATGGGCACCTAAAGGGAAAGGGGGGGCAGGCAGGCAAGCAAAGGTGCTCCCCAACCCCCAGGCCAGTCATGGTCTGGGGGTAGGGAACCCAGAAGTATCCCAGCCGCCACCTCTTCTGCTAGAGGCCCCACCCCTTCCGGTGCGGCTTGGGGCCACTTCAGAAATTTTTGAAGTGACCCCTGCAAAAAAATTATTGCCCACCCCTGCTCTAGCCCATTCCTAAATCTTTGTGGTCCAGCCACTGTGGGAATACAGGTTACACTAGGAATTGGTAGTTTGAGCCTTCTGGGGCGGGAGGGATAGTGTAAAAAAGGAGCAAGGAGAGGCTGCCTGCATGCCACTGACTCAGCTGGACAGTTGGTGCTGGGACTAGCCACTCTCCTGTTGTGGCAGAGCAAGGTGATGGAAAAAGTGGTTGGGGATCAGCATTTGGGAGCCCAGGAGAGGCAAGATCATCAGCAGAGAAATGAACAGCGGTTCCATAGTGCTGCGGGATATCAGCAAACCTACAAGGATTCTTCCACCTTCTGCCCCCTATCAGAACAGGGCTAAAGGAGTTAGAGGTCTGGTCCATTATGGCATTGTCTGTGTTCCTACAGAGGTCAGGAGACTTCAGGTAATCTGTGTACTTGGAAGTGTTGGACTATGGGATCCAGAGGGTGAGGCAGATGTTCTCCCTTCTCTGCTGCTTGCACCGACCTGCATGTTTCACCTCCCTGTGTCCATTTCCTGTGGGTCGAGAACATGTTCTGGGGGCTGGGACTCTGCTGGTCTCTTGGATTGCCCAATGTTGGCTGATGCTTCTGCTCCCACTGTCGTTCCAGGTTGCAGTTTGTAACTTGGCCTCTCTAGCCCTGAACATGTATGTTACGCCGGAGCACACCTACGACTTCAAGAAACTGGCTGAGGTTACCAAAGTCATAGTCCGAAACTTGAACAAAATAATTGACATCAACTTCTACCCTGTGCCAGAGGTATGGGGGAGGGTGCCACTGGAGGGGAGTGGAGAGGGCTATGCAGGGAGTCTGGAACAAGGGAGGTGCTATTTTACAGCTAGCCGGATTAAGCAGAATTCATCCTACTTTTGCATTTTATAAAATGATCTGCGGTTACCAGTTTTCTAAGTATTCCCAAATAGAACTGTGGTAATAGAACACCCTGTCTATTCTCTGCAGCAAGTCCATCATCAGTAGCCTGACTCAGTACCCCGAAGCTAGACAAATTCCAGCTGTGGGAGCAGATTCCAGAAGAGTAGATCCTCCCCTAAGAATGCTTTGCATGGCTTACATAGGCAGTCCCTTCCGAAGAGCTTACAGCATAAGAACGACAGGCATAGTAGAAAGCGCTGGGAAGGCTGAAGGAAGTAGTGTGAAGTGTTCTGGTTTTGTTTATTACTGACTGTTTTTGTGAGCTTCACAGACGTGCCTCTTAGGAAGGATTTGGAAGTGGAGAGGGTAGCAGCTTAGTGCAGAGTAACTGGGAGGGCATTCATGGTGATGGTTGAAGGCGAGAGAGACTGGCCACCTTGGTAGGTGAGACAGGAAGAGACCATTGCCAGGATCCAGGCTCAAGAGGGAATTACACAAAGTTTTGAAGGGGTGAATGAGAGCCAAGCTTCTCAGAAGCAATTGGTGATTTTTGGGTGTCCAGCTTGAGACTTCTTAAAAGGGCTTGATTTTCAGCAAGTACTGAGCACCCACTTCAGAACCCTGGGACTCCTTTAAGGGGTCTCATGATGGGGACTCAGTCACTTGTCACCATGAAGACATGGATGGCCCTCGTCCTCTGCTTCAAGGCCCTATGTAACATTAGATGACAAACTAGTAGAAGAAACAAGAGAGGGATTGCTCTGACCGGACTGATAGAGAGGGAAGGTAGAAGTTAGAGGCTGTTTTCTGTGGACTCTAGCAGGTGGCGGCTGCAGGAGTGAGCGGATGTGTTGTCAGACTCATGTTGTTCTGATTACTAACTTAAATTATCCTCCCCGCTCAAACCTAGGCCGAGATCTCCAACAAACGCCATCGCCCCATTGGCATTGGGGTGCAAGGTCTGGCAGATGCGTTCATCCTGATGAGATATCCCTTTGAAAGCCCCGAGGCCCAGTTGCTGAACCAGCAGATTTTTGAGACCATTTATTACGGTGCTTTGGAATCCAGCTGCGAACTTGCGAAAGAGTATGGGCCATATGAAACTTACGAAGGCTGCCCTGTCAGCAAAGGTGTAAGTAACAGCATCAGATCTCCAATAGAGCAGAGCTAGTTTGAGGGTACTTAAAGTGGCTGGCTGAGTAATCATTAGGCTCGCTGTTCACTATCTACTAGTGAAAATGGGGCTGGGGAGGGGGTGTCTGCAAAGCTCCAGGCAAGTGTCTTAACTGTACGAAGCGTCTGTTCTTTTAGATCCTTCAGTATGACATGTGGAACTTCACCCCTACTGATCTGTGGGATTGGAACGCTTTAAAGGAGAAGATTGCCAAGTGAGTAAATGCCCCTGCTAATAGTCTGTTCAGTGCATTTGAGGATGGTAGGGATTGCAGTTTTAATGGCCTGAAAGGTGCTGGTTTTTAAAAAAGGTTGCATAAAAATGGCACCAGCTAACTCAACAGATCAGCTTTATTGCCAGGAGTTTTACCATCTCTTATCCCACTGGCCCAGGAGATCCAGTGCAATGAAGACTGAGCAAGTTGGGCTTTTCGAGTTTGTCCATTCCTAGTAGAATTGTTTGTTCACATCCAGTGGCTTTCCAGAATGCTGCATTTGCATGGGTGTCAGATGGAAAGAACCCAATCTGGCTCTAGGAGCAGAGGTTGGGTTTGCAGGCTGGCAGGGAAACAAGCCATCTAAGCTGAACACGTTGGATCCATGGGGAGACCAATGTGGAGCTTTAATATTCACTTGCAGGGGTTTAATTTTTAGGTTTCTTCAGGCAAATCTTTCCCACTGTTACTTTGAAAAGTGAGCGATGTATCCAGTGTGGTTCTCGGAAGGCTGCCTGTTTTTGGAGGCCTTTTCTCATGAGCATCTTGGAAACAAGTTTTTAGGGGAAATGCTCTGCCCAGCCACTTGTGGGGAAGAGGATGTATTTTCATGGAGTGTTTGTTTGTCAGTCCACCTTGGCCTCTTCCCCATGCTTGAGTTGTCAGAGAAGCTCTGGTGAGGAGGAGGATAGGATTTGCTTGTCCTTTTAGTATGTACGACATGGTTCTGTGCTCCAAGCCCTCATTCTCTTCTTTCCAAACTATGCTTAGGATTGTGCTTTGTGGTGATGTTCATTTTGCAGGTGCTAGTGTCTTTCTCTGCTCAGCTGAAGCGTTAACCTCTGAGTGTCCTTGCTTCTCTGCATTAGATACGGTGTTAGAAACAGCCTACTCCTTTCTCCAATGCCAACTGCTTCTACTGCTCAGATCTTGGGGAATAACGAGTCCATTGAGCCCTACACCAGTAACATCTACACGCGCAGAGTCCTTTCGGGAGAGTTTCAGGTAAGGCTGCCAAGCTAGATGAGGTAAATAGCTTTTAACCAGACAGCCGCAGTATGTAACTTGACTGCCCCAGGACATGCTAATGGACCCTTTGCTACAAATTAAAGAAATGCTTGTTTGGCTAGAGAAGGCCCCAGTGAGACCTCAGTGTTGCCTGCGGGATTGATTGCCAAAATGGGGGTGAGGAAAGGACACCCAGGACTTAGGGAAAGTTCAGAGGCCACAGGGCTCATCATGGAAGAGTCAGGAGGAAAGGTTTCTGTGTGTAAAGAGTTTACTAATGTGTGTTGACAGAACATGTAATTAATGTACAAAAGTCAGGGGACTGGTCACACTGCAAGAAGGGGCAGAGCTAACTTAAGGAAGAGATTTAAGGATTGATAAGGGAAAAATCAGACAAAGCGGAGTGGCAGGTTCTCCTTAGAATGTGAAGTTGGGTTCAGTCGCCCATGTGGGTGTGCGCCTTTTCTACAGGAAGAGTTCTTCTGTCATAGGTAGGTGATGGGTTAAGTGAGCACCCCTTTCTTGCCTTCCCTGTATGACTGATGGGCTCTGCACTCTACAGATTGCAAATCCGCACTTGCTGAAAGATCTGACGGAGAGGGGCTTGTGGAATGAGGAGATGAAAAACCAAATCATCGCCCACAGCGGCTCTGTCCAGGTACGTGCGAGGAGCTGAGCTCAATGTGCCAGTGAAGGCAGCAGGGCAGGTGTTCCTGGTAGCTGGCACGTAGGCTTGGGCGCTGCCACACGTGCTCAGGGTATGTTTCATTCTGCGAGAGCTGGGATGTTGCCCACTGGCTGTAACACAGTATAGTGCCTCTGTGAGAAGCATTAGAAGACTTTTCTGACCATCGTGGTAACTTGCAGGCTGCCATTGACTTAATCGTTTTCTAATTATTAATTGAACAGGGATTAGGTGGATGGGCTGTTCCCTCTAAGTTGCCCCAGAGAATGTTAGTCTGCCTAGTTGTGTGTGGAAGAAGGGGAAAACTTCAGATCCACAAATAGACTTAGAACAAGAACCTGCGTTGTAGATGTTGGCAGCCTTACGTGAAAAACAAAGGAGGCTGGATGGGATCAGTGAATTATGCCCTTCTGTGTGAAATGTCTTTTCCTGTAACAACATGCTTAGGGTGAACACTCTGCTACTAAAACACCTTCCTTTTGCCCCGAGCTGGGAGGATAGCCAGTTAGGACAAGCAAGGGAGAGGAATTAGTCCTTGTTAAGGGGTTCTTACCTTAGACCTCTGCTTGAACAGAGCTTTTTCCCTTCAAGTGTCACAGAAAGGAAGCTGCCTGTTTTTTCCGACCATAAAATGCCCATTGAGGGGCGTGCATTGACTGGTTATTGGGGATCAGAATTGGTTGGCAGTAACATTAGAGAGCAGTTGCAATGTGGTTTGATGTTAGCCAGGGTAGCTTGTTACATATTCCCAATGAACCCCTTAATGTCTGTATAATAATGGCAGTGCCACTGAGTAACCAGTCCTGTTCTTTGCAGAACATCCCAGAGATTCCAGATGACTTGAAGCAGCTCTATAAGACAGTCTGGGAAATCTCCCAGAAGACCATTCTCAAAATGGCAGCTGACAGAGGCGCTTTCATCGATCAGAGCCAGTCCCTGAACATCCATATTGCAGAGCCCAACTATGGCAAACTCACCAGCATGCATTTCTATGGGTGGAAGCAGGTATGGGAAGGGCGGGATGGAGGGAGATGCAAGAGCCTACTCGCTAGCTTTGGGACTGGCACATACTGTCACTAAGAGTTGGCTTGTGGTTTAGGGAAAAAAGGTCTGTTTCCCTGTCATAGCCGTCAGCAATCTCTCTCCTCTTTTGAGGCCTGGCCTACATAAAAACTTAGGTCAGTCCAGCTACATCACCCAGGGATGTGAAAAATCCACACCCCTGCGTCGTGTAATTAAGCCAGTCTAACCCCTGACCAATGTTCCCTCTAATTTTTTTCCATCCATGTGCAGAATAAAATTTTCACATATGCAGATGTGCACCAGTACTAGAAACACTTGCTGCCAGCTGTGGGTGGCGTTCTGTGTTTCCTGAATAGCTGCCCAAGTGCTCAGCTTACAGGGAACACTGCCCCAATGTAGCCAATACTAGGTCAACAAAGGAATTCTTCCATCAACCTAGCTACTCTTGAGGCTGATGGAGAACCTACACTGACAGGAGACCCCCCTCCCGTCAGTATAAGTAATGCCTATGCTGAAGCACTACCATGGTCTAGCTATAGTGTTTCAGTTGTAGAGAAGCCCTGAGGATAAAGAACGGGTGAAGTGGGGAGCTCCTAGCGTTGTTCCTATCTATGGATCTCAGCACAGTCGCTGAAGGTCATTAGTTAATGCCGTGGTAGTGGGTGTGTCCTGTTGGGGAGCCAGTAATGAAAGCAGCAGCTGAGTAGACAGAACTCTGCCTGAGCTCTCCAGCATATTACAATTGCCTGACTCCCGTGCTCTCACTCTGCAGGGTCTGAAGACAGGGATGTACTACCTGAGGACGAAACCAGCTGCCAAGCCCATCCAGTTCACCCTGAACAAGGAGAAGCTCAAAGAGAAGGCCTCCCGGGACGAGGAGGAGAAGGAGAGGAACAAAGCAGCCATGGTGTGTTCCCTGGAGAACAGAGATGAATGCCTGATGTGCGGCTCTTAACGCACCTGCCAGTCGGTGCCTGCACAATGGCTCCATCTGGCTTAATCTCTTCGAGGGTAGATAGGTCTAGTTTTACTTCCCTGTATAAGGTCTTGTTGGGCCTGTGATGGGAGGCAGTCAAGGAGTAGTGTACAATGCTTTCTTCATCCCTGGGTTGGGGCCTGTGCACACACCACACACACACACAGCGTCAGAAGTTTGTATGTATCCCCCCTGCAACTTAGCTCCTGGGAAACTTCAGAGCTTTTGTATAGTCTTGCATTATTCACTGTAGATGGAATTTTCCTAAACCTGGACAGGAAAAATGCTAAAGCCTGTTACCTTAGGGATGAGTTCTGTACACTTCAGACGGTCCTCATTTTACTACTGTGCTTTATATAAATCCCAATGAATGAATTTCCTTTGCCACAGAAATGTGGCGGAGAGAGAAACATCATTGTGCCCTGTCTGTTGTTGTGAGGGGAGTGTCAGTTTAGGCTGAGGAGTTTCTCTTCCCAGAAGTGTTTTGTGCACCTGCTCAAGCAACCCCTCACAAGGGACTCCTGGTTCTCGGAAGATGCTGAGGGCAGACTGGTTATATGTACAATTCACACAGACTTCTTCACCATCTGGCCAGAAGGAGCGTAGGGCACTGCACTTACAAGGGATTACCTTTTTCCTGTTGCCAGGAAACAAGAAAAGCAACTGTAGCAGCACACTTGTCTGTACAAAACCTGGGTGCTGGTTAGTTTTCAAGTAACCAGCTTAAGCGTTCTGAGAGAGCCCTGCTGAACTGCACATGCTGTCTCTTTTCGGGAGCCAAATCCATCTGGCTGGGTCAATTGTTTGATCATTCTAAAATAAATATTTTTACCTTCCTGAGAGCTTAACTCCCCTTACTAATGCAGCTTCGAGGGCCTAGTTCTTGAATATGTATTGAATTTGTGCATTGTGCACATACACTCAAACTCTATTACTGGATTCAGCTATCTTAAAAAGTATAGAATAGTTCAGTCATGTTGTAGAGAGTTGTAACTGTCCTTGTTCCAGGACATCAGTGAGACAGGGTGCGTGAGGGGATATCTTTTAAGAGGCCAATTTCTGTTGGTAAGAGAGACAAGCTTGTGAGCTTATACGGCTTTTCGGGTCTGGGAAATGTGCACTGTTACAGCTCAATCTAAGCTGGAATAGATGGTTTAGGATAAATAGTTAACACATTTCAGGGGACCATTCAAGGTGAAGTCAGCTGCTAACCCTTGTGCTGTCGCACCATAACTGCGGGTGAAGGCTGTTTTTCACAAAGCGATCATTCTCTGTAGCTGACTTGTCTGTCCTCTATAATGGGGAAAAAACCACTAAAACACCATCAGAAAACACAATGGGGAGCTTAAATTCAGAATTTTGGTAGACTCCAAGGCTATATTTATACCACAGAGATGTGTTGACTTAGTGTCACTGCATTAATTACTGCTGTGGCTCATGTTCGAACTACCCTGCTGTCAATGGCACATGTCCCTGCCAGCAGATAGAGGTGGGAAGAGAGGGGTACTTCAACGGGGCAGCGCCACACAGCTGATCCCAGGCTCTGTGCGGTGCTGCCCCTTTAAAATGCTGCTGCGGTGTTTCAAAGCAGCAGCGTTACCCAGAGCTGACCACAGGCTCTGTGCAGCGCTGCCCCTTTGAAACGCTGTGGACTTCCCAGCTGACCCCGGACTCCTTGTGGCATTTCAAAGGGGCAGTGCCACTTGGAGCCCAGGATCAGCTGGGGACTCCCCACCTTACTCTGTGCTCCACGCTGGCACCTATGCATTTCAAAGTGGAAGCGCCTGCGTGGAGCCCGGAGTCAGTGGGATTTCCAGCTGGCCCTGGGCTCCTCGTGGCATTCCAACTTTAAAATGCACAAGAGCCCCCACTGAGGCTCTTGTATATTTCAAAGGTGGAACGTGGAAGTGCCTATCGAGTAGTCGATGGAAATTCCATCAACTACTCGACTAGTAAATTAAGCGCTAGTTAAAATCCCTAGAATGCATTGCTCTAGCTACACCAAGATAAGCCCTACACCTCTCGTTGAGGTAGTTTTATGGTGTTGGCATAGCAGGGGAGTTACATCAGTGGTGTAACATTTCAGTGTATACAACTCCACTGCTTTGTCAACAAAACTAGTATAGACAAGGTCTAAAAATCACTGACATAGAATTCTGTTTTATTACAATGATTTATAATTCACTAAACTGCACCCCGATCTTCCCTTTTTCCCCTCCTCCCCAGTGCCTGGAGAGGTGTTATTGCGAAACTTCACCTTGAATGGTTCCTTTGAAATAGCCATTAACTGTTTATGCTGAACAGTCTATTCCACCTTTAATTTAGCTGTACCATTGAGCATATTTCCCAGACCTCTTAAGCTAAAAAATTGTCTCATCAACGTTGAGCCAATAAAAGATCTCTCTCCCCATCGTGCATTTCTAATAGGTAAAATCAACAAATAGTCCTGTGGCACCTAGGGGTATATCTACCCAGCAGGGCTAAAGTCGGAATAAGCTACGCAACTTCAGCTATGTTAATTGCGTAGCTGAAGTCAAAATAGCTTTATTTAGCTTTAGGTGCTGTCTACACATCAGGAAGTTGAAGGAAGAGCACTCTTCCTTCGAATTCCCTTACTCCTCATAAAATGAGGGCTACAGAAGTCGGAGTAAGAAGTCCTCCAGCTCGACATTATTTTGAAATAAAGGCTTGTCGTGTAGACACGCTCTTTGTTATTTTGGAATAACCGATATAATGCGGCTGAGTAGACAGACGTACCCTTAGAGACTAACCAAAATATTGAATCATGACAGATCCGCATCTAGACTGCTGGTTTTTTTTTTTTAAAACTCCGTTTTGAAAAAAAGCGGTGGCCATATTTATGCTAATGAGGCACAGGATATTTAAATCCCGGCTTCATTAGCAATTTATATGTGCTTGATTTGCATCCCTCTGTCGACAGAGAGATGCACTCTAGACTTAGCCAAAGGTGCCACAGGGCCACTTGTTTTTTAAAGTTACAGATTAACATGGCTACCACTCTGAGATATAGGTAAAATGTGAGTCAGTTCTTTTACAAGGGAAAGAAGTGTCAGTCCCTCTTTATACTGTGGTAGCTTCTAGAGTCCTTAGCAGATTGAGCCCAGTTGTCCTGTATGACACCCATACACAAGCCCTCAATCTTCAAAATGAGAATTTGGCACAGGTGAGATATGAACTCAGTCTCCTGTGTTCCAGTCCTTACTTTAACAGACCTTCCTTCTTTCCCAAGTTCCCACCAGAGTGTTACCAGAAATAGGTTTGCAAATGTTTTCTCTTGGGGGAAACAAGTCCTACACCTCTTGAGTATGGCCTAATTGTTCTCCCAACTGGGGTGCTTTCCCTCATATTCACTTTAAATGTACCGAGAGCGCCAGAGGCGAGAAGCCAAGGGGGAGAGCGTGCAGATGCGACCTCTTTGTGGCAGAGAGATGCTCCAGCAGTTCCTCTGTAAGGCCTGGCCTACATCTCACTGTTCCCTGTAAGTTGTGTGTCTATGCATCCACTCAGGAGAGAGTCCAACCCAGCTCATTAGTACAGCACCCACGCTAGTTTTTTTGTTTTTACTGTTGGTGCACATTCGCCAATGCCTCGGTGCACATAAAAATGTATTCTGTACATGGATGTTATAAATCTGCCCATGAATCAAAAAGATTAGTGGGAATATTGATCTACACTATGCCCCCTTCAGCATAGGGGAAGTTGACGTACTTAGACCAACTTACTGCAGCGTCTTCCATGCAGTAAGGTTGGCAGTGGATACTCTCCCACCGATTCCACCTACTCTTCTCGTCCTCACGCGGCAGGAGACTGACTTTTTGCGTCTAACCAGATGGGATAAATCAACCACTGGTGGAATTGTCGGTGCAGCGTCGATCCACTGTGTAATGGAGACAAGCCCTGATTTATGGAGGTGGCTGTGGTGAGGGAAGGGCTCAGAGAGGAGAAATGGTGGAGCAAACAATCCCCCTCCATAAGCCACCTTATCCCTGCCCCCCTGATGCTCCCTAGCTAGCCTGCCCTTTGTTTATGGTTATCTTGTGCCCAGCTGCACTGTGAGCTCAGCTTTCATCACAGTGAAGGCACCACAGTGTTTAGTTGAACCACTTGCACAACATGGGCCCACATAAGCTCACTTAGTAACTTTTTAGTCAATCTTGTTACTTATGTTGGAGCTCTTGCATCTTTGTTAGAAAGGCATCCGTAGAGTTCTGCAAATCCACAGATATCCACTTTGCATCTGGGGATACGGCTATGGATAACTGGCTCTTTTTTGCAGATATGTATGTGGATATGCATTAGTTATGTCTACATTACACTCTCGTGCAAGAACCTATGTAAATGAGGCGAAGCGGTGAATATTGCCGTGCCTCAGTTGCATACTTATGAGCTGCCATTTTTGCGCAAGGGGCTTTTGCGCAAGAAGGAGCAGTCTACACTGCTTCTTCTTGCACAAACCCCCCCTCTTGTGCAAGAGCCGCTCTGCCTGCAAATAAGCAATTGGGGTTAATGGGAGGTTGGTCGTAAGTACGGATGGTCGTAAGTCAGTGTGTTTGTAAGTGGCTGTACGTCTGCAAAAACTCTTGAAGAGCCTCACCACACATTCATCTGTTCTCCAACTTTTCTTAGCTATCTGCTAAAGGAGCACTCAAAGGAAATCAGAATACTAGGACTGGAAGGGACCTCGAGAGTTCATCGAGTCCAGCCCTCTGCCCTCGTGGCAGGACCAAATACTGTCTAATAAATGCAGAGATACTAAATGAGCTCTTTGCATCGGTTTTCCTGGCCAAGAGGTGAGGGACATTCCTAAACCTGAACCATTTTTGTAGGTGACTGCTGAGTAATTGTTCCAGATTGAAGTGGCAATAGGAGAGATGTTGGAATGAATTGATAAACTGAACAGTCATAAGTCACCAGGATCAGACACTATTCACCCAAGAGTTCTGAAGGAATTCAAATGCTGATGAGGATAACTAACATACCAGATTTTTAAAGAGGTGATCCTGGCAATTACAGGCTGGTGAGCCAACCTTCAGTATCGGGCAAACTGGTTGAAATATAGTAAAGAACAGAATTATCAAACACACAGATTAACATAATGTGTTGGGGGGGAAGAGTCCCCCATGGTTTTTCTAAAAGGAAATCATGCCTCGCTAATCTACTAGAATGTTTTGTGGAAGTCAACAAGCCTATGGATGAAGGGTATCCAGTGGTTATATTGTAGTTTCAGAAAGCCTTGATGTCCCTCACCAAAGGCTCTTGTCCCATAAAAGCTTACTTGATTTAAGAGGGAAGGTCCTCTTATGGATCAGTAAATGGTTAAAAGATAGGAAACAAATGGTCAGTTTTCACAAGGGAGAGGTAAATCATGGTGTCTTGCTGGGATCTATACTGGGACCAGTGCTGTTTGACATTCATAATTGATTTGGGAAAACGAGTAAACAATGAAGTGACAATGTTTGCAGATGATACAAAACTACTTAAGATAATGAGGAGTCTTGTTGCATCTGAGAGACTAACAGATTTATTAGGTCATGAGCTTTTCCTGGTCATGAGCAAACCCACTTTATCAGATGAGTTGGAGTGGCTCCTTGTTTTTACAGTTACAGACTCCTTGTTTTTACAGTTACAGAGTAACACACCTTAACCCGCCGAGACTTTTCACTCAAGATAGTTAAGTCCAAAGCAGACTGCAAAGAGTTACAAAGAGATCTCACACAACTGGGTTACTGAGCAACAAAATGGCAGATGAAAGTTAATGTTGACAAATGCAAAGTAAAGCACTTTGGAAAACATTATTCCAAAAAAGACTAACAATGTTGGGGGATGATTAAGAAAGGGATAAATAATAAGACAGAAAATATATCGCCTCTGTATAAATCCATGGTACCCCCCATACTAAACACTGTGTGACGTTCTGGTTTCACCGTCTCAAAAAAGATAGATTAGCATTGGAAAAGGTACAGAGGACAGCAATGAGTAGGCAGATGGGACAGCTTCTGTACAAGGCAAGACTAAAAAGATGGGGATAATTCACCTTAGAAAAGAGACAGCAAAGGGGATATATGATAGAGGGCTCTCAAATCATGACTGGGGTGGAGAAAGTAAACAAGGAAGTGCCTGAGGATGCTGTGAAGGGCTTTTGAACAGGGTTAAAAAACCAACTAGATAAGTTTATGGAGTGTAAGGTCATCAATGGCTATTAGGATGAGCAGAGGTGGTGTCCCTAGCCTTTGTTTACCAAAAGCAGGTGACAAGGAATGGATCACTTGGTGACTATCTGTTCTGTTCATTCCCTCTGCGGCTCCAGGCATTGGCCACTGTGGGAAGACAGGATACTGGGTTAGATGGACCTTTGGTCTGACCCAGTGTGGTTGATATGTTCTCATGTAATTCAAATACCAGGCATGTAAAGGCTGTGGTTTGCCGCTCTGGTCAAGGATCTGACCTTAAATATAGCCCATCCCACCAACTGCTCCGCTTCCCTTTGAATCAGAGTAATTTAAATCCCACTGTTTACTTCCCAGTGCTGTTCTTTATAAATTGGATTCCTGGGTATGCAATTGGGCATGCAAAATGCTGTGCAGGTGGTGTACATGTGCACTTATCGGGATGGCGTCAAGTGCGTAAGAAGGCAGTGGGATGTGTATCTGGTTACTTTCATGCATGGTGCCAGGCCCTTGTGGTCAGAGGCTGTGTCAGGCATGTATGCGTTTGTGAACACAAGGCAAAACCCACCCTGCATCAATGCCAGGCCGAGGCACCTCTTATGGCAACCAGAACGTGGCCAATACACGTGTCTCTTTCTGAGCTAATGCATCTTAATTTACAGGCACAAAAGCCCACTGCTGACTGGTAACATTGCCATCCCAATGTGGCTTTGGGAAACAGAGCTGGTCTTTTGCCCTTGCAAAGAGCTTTGCATTTTTAAAACATCCTTGGTTCTTGCAGTAAAAGATGCAGAGACTGCTTTAGAGAGAGAAAGTTAAAGAAGTGGCTGAGTGAAATAGGGAAATACCCCCCCACAATCCCCTCCCTCCCAGCACAAAACTCTCAGAGACTGACTCCAAAGAAAATACCCTGACTGCCCAGGGTCCCTTAACAAAGCAGAATATCTCCCCCTCCCTGCATTTAAGCAAAACCCAACAGCGCAGCGTGATGATTACTGTTTTGTAAGTACATTGCTAAAGCATCCAGCACCTTCAGTAAGGATCGGGGCCCTGTTGTGGTGGGTACTGTACACAAGTCATATTGTCCCTAGTGTAGCGTTAGGTGAATCAGCCGAGCTACTTACAATTCTGAATAGTGGCAGGGGCTAAAAGATTAATCACTGAGCCCTAATTTATTGGACCCGGAGATACTGAGGGATCCCCTATTCTGCCCCAGTCAAACACTGATGGGGTAACACGGCTCCTGATTACATACAACACACTTGATGCTGTCTGGACTCTCGAAACACGAAATGCTCTTTTCCTGTCCTCAGGGTTATGCAGCTGTCTAGGCCCCTGCTGCACAGAGGTTGACAGACGACCATGTCGCCGATCTGTTTTCAAGCCAAAATGTTAGGGTGATTTCACAGCTGTAGAGCCAAGTGCAGCAAGACGTCATGGACCCTCGCCTCTGACACGGGGAGGTGCGGGACACGGGGGAAGAGAACCAGCTCAGACTGTTTTCAGTTATCTCAGGCCACGTGGCTTTTCAGTGGAAGCTTTTTAAGCGTTGTTCACAGTAGTGGCCTGGGATGAGATCTAGGGCATCGGGCTGTCTCTCTGTCTCATCTCCTCACATGTGTAAACTGGGTAGGGAACTTTCTCTCTGAATGCTAGGAGCCTGTCTGTGCCTCACAGCTGAAGAGGAGCCTATTTTTAATTAATTGAATGAATTGGTATGGAGGCTGTCTGGGCCGAAGGCCTCATCCACATGCTGTTTGTGACGAGCCCAGCAAATGTTGGCTGCTCTGTAAATAAAACAAGGGGCAAGGCCGCTCTGGTGCCTTGTGCGGACAGTCAGAAGCGTGACTGTGCACAGTAAAGAATGGGGCTGGTTCCAGGCAGGGGTATCGAGGCCATTGGGTCCGCATCATGCACAGTCCTAGAGTGTCCATGGACGTGGGTCCCTGGCCCACTCTGTAGAGCAACGTCAGCTTGGTGCATTGGTGTGATCAGGTATATGGCCTGTCCGCTCTGAAGGGCCCATCCCTCCTGGTCATGGGGCATTGAAAGCACTCAGCTTCTGCGGAGGACCGGTCCCTCTGTTCCCAGTGACACCGCTATCCTCCGATGCCCTCTGCAGCAGCCGCAGCTTCTTTGGCAGCACAGGGCGGAGACTTGTCATCCTGCGCAGGCAATGCCGCACCTGGCTCAGCAGCGGGGACTTGCCGTCTCCCGAAGACCCTCAGGACGCGCTGCTTGATCTCTTTCGTCCGCACGCCGTAGATGATGGGGTTGAGGGTGGAGGGGAGCAGCAGGTAGATGGCGCTCAGCAGGTTATGCACATCCTGCGAGATGGCCCGGCCCGCCCGGTACACGATGGAGGAGGAGAGGAAGGAAGAGTACATAAAGAACATCACCAGCAGCTGGGTGCCGCAGGTGTGGAAGGCTTTGCGCCGCAGGCTGCCCGAGGCGATATGCAGGGCCGTGTGGATGATGGAGGTGTAGGAGGCCAGGATACAGAAGGTATCGAAAACGATGACGACGGATCCCATCACTATGCCCAAGATGCTGTTGCGGGATGTGCTGCTGCAGGCCAGGCTCACCAGGGCCATGTGCTCACATGCGAAATGCTGGATGACATTGGACTGGCAGAAAGGTAGCCTAGAGGCTAGCACGACCATGGGGCAGACCACGGAGATGCCACGGATCAGGGCAGCCAGGACCATCCCCGCCAGGAGCCGCTTGGACATGATGTCCACATAGCGCAGCGGCTTGCAGATGGCGACGTACCTGTCCAGCGCCATCAGCAGGAGAACAGAGGAGTCCATGATGATCAACAGGTAAATGAAAAACATCTGGGCCAGGCAGCCGGGCAGGGAGAGATGGTTGGAGTGAGACAAGAAGCCCAACAGCATCTGTGGCAGGATGGCGCTGGTGCTGGAGAGCCCCATGACGGAGAGAAGCGAGATCAGCAGGTACATGGGGACATGCAGGCTCCGCTCCACCCAGATGGTGTAGATAACCGTGCAGTTCGCCCCCACATTCACCAGGTAAAGGAAGAAGAAGGGAATGAAGAGGAGAGCATGAAACTGCTGCAGCCCAGGGAAACCGAGGAGGATGAAAACTGTGTAGGAAAGATTTCCTTCCTGTAGGCTTTGTCCCCCTCCTGTCATCCTAGGACTGGGCAGTGGGAGGGGGTGTCACAGAGCCCAGACAGCAGGGTCGCCCCCTTTTTACGTTCAATTTTTTTCTGGCAAGTTAGAATGGCTCCCGAACGAATGGCTGGTTTGCAGAGCGGGTCTGTCGGTCTTTATAATGCGCCCATGACTGTGGGTTCTCAGCCCCACTAGCCTGACAACATTATTAATACTAGATCCAGAGGTTACTTAAAGTCCTTTCATCGTTCCCAGCACGTGTGTGGAGTGGCTCTTGGGTACTCTCCAGAGATGATGCTGACCCAGCTCACCTGGCCAGAGCAGTGAGAAGGCTCCCTGTAGTTCAGGCATTCAATGAGAGGAGCTCAGGCACTCAGGGTATTTATTCTCCTCTGGAAACCCCTTGTGGAGCACACATCACTATCACTGACTCAGAGGCATACGAGGGTTGGGCGCTGTCTGGCACAGGCATGAAGCAATGTTTTCTCCCATCCAGCTTCAGTGGTTTATAGCAACGCTCTGGCCATTAGAAAGCGCTGTTGCTGTCTGATTTGTTGTTGTAGGGTTGCTTGTGGGCCCTGGGGTGCTGATGCCACTGCTGACCATGCTGACCAATATTCATAGACATGTGGGGCTGGAAAGGATCTTGAGAGGCCATCTAGTCCAACCTCCCTGTGCCAAGGCCAGGCCAAGTAAATGTAGACCATGCCCGACAGGTGTTTGTCCAACCTGTTCATAAAAACTGCCACTGATGGGGATTCCATAATCTCCTTGGGAAGCCAATTGCAGGGCTTAAGTACCCCTAGGCTGTGTCTAGGAGGGAGGGATCATGTGATGGTTACCTGTTGTGATCCCTCCCTCTGGGGCATCTGGTATTGGCCACTGTTGTCAGACAGGATACTGGGCTAGATGGACCGTTGGTCTAACGCAGTATGGCCGTTCTTATGTTCTACACTGGCAATCGAATGACAAAACTTTAGCAGCTCAGAGGTGTTAAAATGACCCCCCCACACAAGACAAAAGTTTTGCTAATAACCAGTGCTGATGTGAGTAGCACTTGGCCTTTCATTGCCAGTGTGAGCAGTGCTGGTTCTGCCCACCAGGGGTGGAAATATTTTGTCAGCAAAAGAGCTGGCAACCAAGAATCTACACTGCCTGACTTTTGGCGACACGGCTGTAGCCACACAGCTGTTCCTCTAAAAGCAGCATGGTGTGGACAAAGGCTTAGAAAGATGTTTCTAATTCTAACCCGAATCACCCTTGTTGCCCATTAAGCCCATTTTACTTTTCCTCCTACCTTCAGTGGAAATGAAGAACAACTAATCACCATCCTCTTTATAACAGCTCTTAATGCGTTTGATGCGTTTATCTGGTCCGCCCTCAGTCTTCTTTTCCCGGAACAAAACATGCCCAGTTTTGAAAAGCTTTGCACATAGGCCGGGTTTTTGACACCCTATATCATTCTTGTTGCTCTTCTCTGGATCCTCTCTAGTTTGTCCCATCTTTCCTAAAAGTGTGGTGCCCACAACTAGATGCAGGACACTTCCTGCAGATTGACAGTGTGTTGTGTGCAGAAGTACTTCTTTCGGTTTGTTTTAAATCTTCTGTTCATGTCATTGGATGACCCCTGATTCTTGTGTTTTATGCAGGGGTAAATAACACTTCCTTGTTCACTCTGTCCACTCCAGTCATGATGTCACAGATCTCTAACATAGCCCTGCTTGGTTATCTCTCTTCTAAGCTGCAAAGATCCAATCTTTTAAATCTCTCCTCATATGGAAGCCGTTCCATTTGCCCAATCGGTTTTGCTGCCCTTCTCTGTACCTTTATATATTTTTTGAAACGGGGCAACCAGAACTGTACACAGTATTTAAGAGGTAGGCATACCATAGATTTCTATAGTTGCATTATGATACTTTCTGTTCTTTACTATAGTTTCAACTAGTTTGCCTGGTACTGAAGTTCGGCTTTCTGGTCTGTAATTTCCAGGATTGCTCTTGGAGCCATTCAGAAATAATTGGTGTTACGTGAGCTGTCCTCTAGACATCTGGTGCAGAGGGTGATTTAAGTGATAGGAATTTGTTCCAAAGCCTCCTCTATTGACACCTCAATGTGGGGCACTTCCTCAGATTTGTCACCTAAAAATAGTTCAAGAGTGGGAATCCCTACATCCTCTGCAGTGAAGACCAAAGCAAAGAATGAATGTATCTTCTCTGCAAGAGCCTTGTTTTCCTTGAGTGCTCCTTTAGTACTTCAGTTCTCTAGTGGGCCACTGACTGTTTGACAGGCTTCCTGCTTCTGATGCACAACTGTCTATGTATTTAGTTTGTGTCCTTAGCTAGTTGCTCTTCAGATTTTTTGGACTTGCTTTACTATACTTCGATACTTGATTTGCCAGAGTTTATGCTCCTTTCTATTGTCCTTAATACAGGTTGAATCTCTCTAGTCCAGAACTCTTGTCCAGAAACATCCATGGTCTGGCATGATTTTAGTTAGCCAGATGTCCACTTTTCATGGGTGTGACCAAGTTTCCCATGGTCCCATAAAGTTTGTTTACAGCCACCAGTCCTGGCTCTCAGTGTTCTGTGCTGTTTTTTAGCTTTAATTTAACCCTTAAATATCCTCTGACAGCCCCGTAAGCAGTGGAAGTGTTGGTAGTGCTGCTAGACAATATTAACCTTCTATGGTCCAGAAAATTCTCTCAGTCGGCACCTGGGCAGGTCTCAACAATGCTAGACTAGAGAAGTCTATCTGTAGGATGTGATGTCTAGTTTTAAAGGATGTCATTTTGACTCTCACCCCCTCATTTACTCTGCTGTTTAGTCTGAGGTGGAGTTTTTTTGGTCCCCTTTCCTTTTTAAAATGTGGGTTATACATTTAGTTTTACTAATATCAAGATATCAAAATACCAAACTTTACTAATATCGAGACTATGTCTGTATCCACTAGGCAAGTCACCCACTTAAAGGAGGAGTTAGGTTAGTTTGTATTTGACAAATCCATGCTGACTATTCCTAACAATATTATTGTCCTCTAGGTGCTTGCAAGTTGATTGTTTAATCATAGAATACTAGGACTGGAAGGGACCTCGAGAGGTCATCGAGTCCAGTCCCCTGCCCTCATGGCAGGACCAAATACTGTCTAGACCATCCCTGATAGACATTTATCTAACCTACTCTGAAATATCTCCAGAGATGGAGATTCTACAACCTCCCTGGGCAATTTATTCCAGTGTCTGACATTTGTTCCAGTATCTTTCCTGGTATTGAAGTCAGATTGACTGATCTATAATCCTTTGGAGCCTCTTTATTCTCCTTTTGAAAGATATGTACTATCTTTCCTCTCCTCCGGGACCTCACCATTGCTCTATGGGTTCTCAAAAATAATTGCTAATGGTCCAAGATTGTGGAGGGTGAATTTAGTCAGGCCCTACTGATTTGAATATATCTAATTTATCTAAATATAAACCTGTTTTATGAACCTGTTTTCCCCTATTTTGGGTTATGTTCTTTCCCCCCCTTCTTGTTAATATTAAATGTGTTAAACATCGAATCACAATTAACTGGTTTGGTGAAAACAGAAGCAGAACAGACATTAAACATGTCCGCCTTCTTGATGTTACCAGTTATTAGTTCTTCTTTCCTGCTAAGTAGACAATCTACAGGCAGTCCCCGGGTTACATGGATCCAACTTACATCGGATCCCTACTT
>CM057845.1:309941987-309965313 GCA_030068395.1 Apalone spinifera
AGTGGCACCTAGACCACAGCAACAGTTAAGATCAAGAGACCTCTACAGCATGGGTTGTACATCAAGAGGCTCCTATACTCTGCTTCAGAGGTCCCGGGTTCAAATCTGCCTGTAGTGGTTACATAAGTATACTAAGTAAATATCCTTCCGCCAGCCTCGAATGAGTTCTCACCTAACCTGGTTCTTATTTGCTGAGCTGTCTAGTTAGATGGTGATGGTCAGCGATTGGGAGTGTGTCTGTGCAGGGGCAGCTACACTCCCCAGTGTAGCCATGTGGCTGTGCAGATGGTGTCTGTGGTGGGAGAGGGGTGCGTGTGTTCTGGAACTTGCGAGGCGGGTGTGGCTCAGACCTCCGGTTCCAGCCTGAACCAGAACGTTTACACTGTACTGCTGCAGCCTGAGCCCCAGTTGGCTGGGCCTTGGGCTGCCCTGCGGGGTTTTATTGCAGCACTGACATACCCGTAGGGTCTATCTTACCGCTCTGAGTGCCAAGACAGAGTTCAGGCGGCCCCCGGAGCCATCAGGCCTTTGCTTGACTGAAACAGGATTAGTCAGACTAGAAGCTAGCAATGCAGAGTAAGAAGGGATCACAAATCTACGGCTCCCAGGCCACCTACAGCCTTCCTTAGCCCTGAGAGCTGGCAGTGTGCGCTTCACAGGCCGGGTGAGTCAAGGTAACCCGGTGCTAGCTGACGCTTGCCTTCTGACTCCTGGATTAGCATTGGCCTACTCCTGGCCACATCATGTGTTACTCATGGGCTCACTCCGTGCAGGAAACTTAGGCTAGGCCTACACTAGACCTGGAAGGTCGGGTTAAGATACACAACTTCAGCTACGTAAATAATGAAGCTGGAGTCAACGTTCCTTAAACCGAGCTTGATGCCATCTTCACCACAGGAGGTCGATTGGAGCAAATTCTCCCATCGGCTTCTCTTACTCCTCGAGAATCAAGGAGTACCGAGGGGACACTCTCAGCATTTGATTTAGTGGGTCTTTACTAGACCCAATAAATCAAACGCCAGAAGATTGATCTCCAGGGTGGCAAGTGTAGACATAGCCTTAGGCCTCAGGACCTACCTAGACTGACCTTCCTGTGATCTACAGCCAGGAAGGGGCAAAGCCACCAGGCCTGTTTCTGATCCCATGGACTTGCCCCATATAGATCAAGAGTAATTTCATTGATGCCAATGGGCAGGTGAGGGTGGAAATTAGAAAAGCCTTGCCCCAATTCCTACCCATAGTTTTAACGGGTTACACTGGCGCACAGCGAGGAGAGACCTGGGCCCATGCTTTCTCCATCACACATTCCCATCCCGGGGAATTTAGCACCCCTCCAGGGTGATGACCAATTGGCTCTCCGGGTAGCGTTGTCATGGCCGGCGGCCCACTTCTGGACGTAGCAAACACGACCCCCCTCCACAAGTCTTCCATTCATTGACATAGATGGAGTCTTTACATAACTTTGGTCCCATACAGCCACATCAGGTGTGGCTCTCCGTTGGTGCCCCAGACTGAAACCCTTTTGCAGTGGATGGGCACATAGCTGCGAATTCTAGAGGAGAGACACACCCACCCCTGCTGCTAGAATTTGGCTCTAGTGAGCCCCCACATGAAAGGAATGGGAGTCCGGACAATATATTTATGGGCCTTCAGCTAATTTTTCTTGCTCGACCTACAAACAAGTTCAAGTTAGAAAGCATCTAAAGTTTTTTTCCAGTCAGCTCCCCTCCCGGGGGTGCAGCTCTGCCGGCGAGTCCAATTAGCAGTAACGAGATGGACTGTAAACATAACACCAGGCCACAGTAGGGCTGATTAGCCCTGGCCAGGGAGGCTGAAGGCTGGGCCCCGGCCTGGACACAAGTGGGCCAATTAGTAAGTTTTTGAAACAGTTGCCAGTTCCGCTGGGGGATTTTGCATCAGTTTCCACCTAATGAGACCAACATGTTCAGAGCTAAGAGCTTCCCTGGGGGCGCCAGGCTCTCACACGGCCTGTTCATGGATACCGTCAGTACATCTTCTTATGCCAAAAGTCAGCGAGGCCTGGGAACCTGGAGCTGTCGGTGACAGGACAGCAGTGGGGTTTTCGAAGAGTTCGGCTCAGACTCTGGTCCTGTTGCCCACCTCTCTGCAGTTTGCCTGTCCCAATAATTAATCCCTGGACCCACCCCGTCTGTATCCCTGCTTCTTTGGTCAGGCACCGGAGCCTTTATGGCTCCGACATTCCCCCAAACCCTTGCTCCAGCTGCAGCCAGTGCTGCCAATGACGCATTGAGGCAGCGAGCGCAAAGAAGTCTGGGGCATATGGAAGGCTCAAAGGCCCTCGCTTTGCCTGATTCAAACTGGGGCCAGAGAGCCTCTGGGGAAGGGTGGCTCTGGCCCGGCCTGTCTGTGAGTGACCATGGAGGCCCAAGTCCTAGCCCAGCCATGGCCCCTGGATGTCCCCTGGTTTGCACAGGTGTAGCCCCGAGAGATGTCATACATCAGGAAGTGATGTCACCAAGCACTCAGAACAGCCACCAAGGCAGCCCCAATCCCTGACGCGGGTTCCCCCTCAGCAGCCAATCAGCATCAGACAGGCAGGTGCATAGCCTGTTTCCCCTTCTGCCAGCTCCGCCCCCGCAGCACCCCCTGCTGTTCCAGCTTGGACCCATACACTGCCCTGCTGGTGCCCCGTGCTCTTGGCCTGCAGCACCCCCTGCTGTTCCAGCTTGGACCCATACGCTTCCCTGCTGGTGCCCTGTACTCTTGGCCTGCAGCACCTCTTGCTGTTCCATGTCTTAGGGTTTTGCAGCACAACTCCAAGCAGCTATTGGCAGCAGCTGTTACTAACTCCCCCCCTTTGTGTGTTTGCACCAACGCACGGTAGCCTGCTTTTCACCACAACCTTTTGAGGCTTTTTGTCTCACCCCATCTGCCGGGTCGTGCTGTGCAGTTTGTGTTGCACCAGAGTGTGCTGCTAAGCCGGGACGGAGCTGTTTGCATTTGGTCCTTGCCGTGTGGTGACACTCAGCCCTGGGCATCATCTCATTTGTGTTGCCATCTGGGCCTGGGGTGCCACATCACAGCATTTGCATTGCAACGTCCTGCTTTGCAATGTTTGAGTGATTGCACCGTGATATCTCTGCTGCAGCTTTTTGTTATGTGGCCGCCTGGGTCACAGGGCCACATCAGTTGTCTCGCGCTGGGTTGTGTTGTGCAGTTGTGTTACATGTCGTTGGTTTCATGGGGCCACAGTAGTGCACCACAGAGATGGTCAGAGAAGGAACCATCTTTTGCGGGTCTGTTCCATTCCATCGAAATTTTGAAGTGTTTTGCAAATGCCGGTCAATTTCGCTTGTATTCCATCTGAGGAAACAAACAACCTGGGGGGGAAAATTCCATCAATGTCAGAACATCCCACTTCTGCATATGGAAAATCAGTGATTTCAATTTTTCATTTCATTCCTTTTAACAGTTTTTGATAGTCTGTGTGATGTTGTCTATTCTAACACCATACAAAGTAAAAAGGCACAACCAGCACAAACTATTTTGATTGACTCAAAATACTAGGGTTGCCAGATGGTTTCAACAAAAATACTTGACACACTTGACCTGACATCACAATCTACATTACATCTTATTTAGAAAATACTGGACATTTCTATTTTCTCAATTTGTTTCCCGAAAAGAAAGTTCAAATGCTGGACTGTCCGGTTCCAAACTGGACACCTGACAACCCTACAAAACACAGTCTCTGCCTCCTCTGAAATTTCCCTTTTGAAATCTCGTCTGCTTTGCAGAGAGGAATTTCCACTCTCCGCACGGCTCTGCTGTGCTGTGGGCAACATGGCAACCTGCCACTGTTCTGTTTGTGTCTTGAGGCTGGGATCCATGATGCAAACCATCAACTCCTGGCATCCCCTATGGTTATAGTGAGTGGTGCAGTCTGGCTCATGTTAACCATTAGGGACCATCACAAATTGTCACCCTGGTCCAAATTTTAAGGACGTCGCTCCAATCCTTCCTTAGGCCACAGTCCAAGTGGACTCCCTGGAGGTGCTCCAAACTTATACTCATTTCATGGAGAACAGAAGATGGTCCATTGGGGGTGAGCAGATGCAGAGACAATGCTACCGGAGCTGCTCCCTTATGAATAATTTACTATGCCCTCGGCTTGGCGGAGATGCTTCCGTGCTCTAACCAGGGCCAGCAGGAAAACCTGTTTGTTCAATAGAAATCTTAACTTTGTTGAAGTTTGTAAAAGTTGGGCAAACTTTCCTCTCCCGAAGGCCTGTGCTGAGATACCAAGAGGGAGCCTGTTTTGGTGACATCTCCAGTCCCAGCGGGCTGGCTCAGAAAACTCCTCTAAGAACCAGCTGCAGGTTGAAACACAAGGGTGTGTTTCCAGTGGCTGTTCTTGATCTTTGGAGCTTTGCAGCTTCTGGCGGGGGCAGTGGAGCTGGAATAATTTTTATAGTGGGGTGCTGAGCACTGTTGAACCCAAGTGGAAACCCTGTACATAATGGAAACTATTTCAAACAGGGGGTGGCCACAGTACCCCCCCCACACACTTCATTCTAGCACCTATTGTTGGTGGGGGGCTTTCAATGCAGCACATAGGGCGGGGCTCTGTGGAGTTACAGCAGAGCAAAAAAAAAATCTTTATTTTGGCCGACAAAAATTCAGGGTTTCCAAACTGGCTGGGTGGACTGGTGGGCTCATTAGCTCTGCTCTTTCCTCTGGCTTCCCATTAGTTTTAGGCCCCAAGTGAGCTGAGTTTGTTCGGTCTCGGCCTAGTTGCTGATTTGTGGGCATCATAAAACCACCATTCGCCCTTGGGCTACCCGTCTAGTCTCTGCGTCCCTCTGGTCTGGAGAACTCCAGCATTACTGTGCAGGGGCCCACGGCTCGGGGGGCAGTGGCAGGATAGAAGGGCAGGCATGGTTAGAACTGCAGGGGTGATGCTGTCGTACAGTCTGCCTGTGCTGTAGCTACCTGCAATCAGTGTGACAGTCACCAATGAGGTGAGTGCTCGGGACCTGATCCTGTTCACTTTTGATCAATGTTAAAACTCCCGTTTACAGCAAGAGTGCAGGATCAAACCCTAGTGCACATAAGTGACTTGCCCCTCCCAACAGGGGGAACATTTGACATGAGCTGGTGAATGCAGCCAAGACTCACGACGGGGGTTCTTCTTAAGGTTTGTTTTGCTTGGGTCAAAATACTCAGAATTTCATTTCTCTTACTAACATGTTGCGATGGCCCCTCTCTGTCCTGTGAACAGCCTCCCCCCAAACCTCACAAATCCCTTTCAACCAGCCCTCACCATAGCCCCCCGACAGCACCGTGTCTGTTTCCTTGTCTCTGTTGGAGGGACCCCGACTCAACTGAGTAAACAACATGCAGCAGCTTTGCAACACCATGCTACCGACACCTGTCAAATGTGTCAGATGCCTTATGTCAATACATCTACAGGTTAAGAGCCGAAGCATTGGGCTTGTCCGGCGGACGCGGGGTTAAGCTGTTGATTGCTTTTGGACACTCCACCCAAGGGACAGATTAAAAATTGGAAAGTTAGTCACTGGCTAATGGGATGAGGTGCCCAGGGGTTAATTATGTAGCCACAGTCCATTCCTCCGTGGCCACTCAGCGGCTAGTGATAATGAAGCTAACCAGGCTATTAAAAGCTGCCTGTAAACAAAGGAGAGTTTTATTTTCTCTTAGGGGCCCACTTAATAAACAGTGGACAAACTCAGGGAGCTCCAATGACCCTTGGAGCAATCATGCCCCAGATAATGAGCAGGAACTCAGGAATTACGGGGTGAAAAACAAACAAATATGAATTTAAAGGGCCTGTGACTGATTCTTTGTGCCTGTGGAATATGGGTCTAATAAATAAATAATCAATCAGGACTAGATCAATATTCCAGAACTGATTGTATAAAAAATGTATCCTGCCCCTGTCCCTCTGCATGACACTCACACGCCCCCATTTATGTTATGTTGCTCTGGCAGGGAGTTCGGGGCAGCTGGGAAAGGCTGGGTTAGCTTGATTCTGCCAAAGGGCTCTGGGTGTTCTGGGCCAGAGACCTGATTCTTCTCTCAGTGACATGGTGCCGGTGCGGAGTAAGCCCTGAGTGCAGTGGGCAGGCTGCTGGAAGAGGGAGGAGAATCAAGCTCAGAGTTTTTCTCCCCACTGTTTTCTAACACACACTGTCAGGTCTCTGCCTGGGCACCTGCAGTGTGAGCTGGTGGCCACATGAGGGACCCTTTGGCCCATAAAAGAGGCATCAGCAGATAAAATGGGGGCTTGTTTATCTGGCTTTTCCTAAGTAGCTGAAATTTAAGTTTATGACACTGACAAGCACATTCCAGCCGCTCCTGCTCCAGGGCCAGGTTCTGACGCCCTCCCTTACCCTTCTGACACCCTTCCTCACTTATGTGAGTTGTCCCATTGAAACCATTGCGACCGAGTGTGGAGTAACATGCTGCAGAGCATATGTCAGGAGCCAGACTCTGGCCTTAGGATGCAAACTCCGATCCCTCTGCCTGTACCTGCACTGGGGGGCTCACTGATATTTGGGGGCAAAGCCTCATGCAAGCAATGAAACACAGCCTCATGACAGCATAAATCATAATCAATGCCTGTATTATCACACTTAGGATCATTATACCAGGGAAATAATCATTTCCCCCATTTTAAGGGCCTGCTGCTGCCTCCACTAAAGTCAACGGCAATTTTTCGAGTGTCTTTCATGGGAGCAAGGAACCAAGTTCAGCATGATTCTCAGATGGTAGTGAGGCCTACAGAACCATTTCTGCAGCCTGCCTAGACAGTACCCACTTTTCTGTTCCTTTTCTACTCTATGTAACATTGTCTGCAAAGATCTGCTGGAGACCTGGGTTCTATTCCCAGCTCTGCCACTGCCCTACCGTGTGATCTCGGGCAAGTCACATCACAGCCCCGTGCCTCAGTTTCCCTCTCTGTAAAATGGGAATAATGATCTTCCCTGCCTTTGAAAAGTGGATTTATGATATGCATATGCAAAGCCGCCAGACCTGGTTTGTGGGCAGGTGGGATTGAACATGCAACCTGAGGGATTAAAGCTATGTGCATCTATAGCATGAGCTAAAAACTATGGGCCGCTCAGCTAAGGCTGTAGAGCAGACTTTGCTCTCCCTTATCAGTGGTCACAGTGCCTGTGGGTGAAAATCAACCTATAAAAACAAATACTCTAATTATTCATTAATACTGCCCCTGAGCCATGGAACTTATGGCTGCTGGGATAACAGAAATATTTGAAGGAGTCTTGAGAAATCCCCCCAAAAGCCTAAGACTAAATACCTAAGGTGAAGTGAGCATGCACATAGCTCCGTTGATGCACCTCCGCTGTGATGCGCTGGGCCCCCACCTTTCTAGTCCTGGACTCCTACTCTCACTGACTCTCATGGATCCTGACTCACTGCATCTCTGTGCTCGTCCAGACCCTTGCTCGCCTGAATTGTGCAGGGCCTTTGACTGCCCAGACCCATCTTGGTAAAAGCGAGGACTGGGGAGTGGGAGCTGTCTCTAGAAGGGGGTAACATGGACCATTTGTGTGAAACTGCCCTTGATCCAGGCCTCACGCAGGCCGGGGTGTTCTTGGGACCAGGCGCACACGTTCGCTTTGCTACAAACGCCCTTACGTGCCTGTTCCAAGTGAATATTTGCACCCACATGTGACTAGGTGCGTACTTCACTGTACAGCCACACAACTGTTCGCACAATGGGGTGCGTGCAAAGCAAGCATGCAACTCGGCACACACAGGTCACTCCTGTGGCAGAAGATCGCTGGCGTGAGAGCTGTTGTAGTACCTGGGCCTAAAAATGTCCCCTCGTTGTGAGATCAGCTGTCTGAAGTAGGTGAGAGTTCATAAGCTGCCGCAATGACCTTTAATGATCCGTGCTGAGGGGAAATGGCCTGGAAAGGAGGCAGACTAACTCAGTCCAAGTAAAAGGGCCTACTGATGTGGGTCAAGGACTCTGTTAAAATCATGCCTGGTGAGCAGGAGAAGACATGTAACTGGAAATGAACCAAAATCAGCATGTCTGACTTTAGGCCTAAGGGGTGGACAAACTAATGGGAGGGATGAATTATGCTGCCCACTCCCCACCCCCTTTAGGTTTCTTACAAAGAGACTTTGGAAATAACACCCATCATCAGCTGTCTCGGCCCTCATCCCAGCTCGTCTTGTCTCACCGTGCTCGACTTTCTTCATCAGCTGGCCTAGCTTTTGTTTAAAGGAACTTTGACTTCCCCCGTGAGTTCTACAAGTCATCCCATTATCACAAAATCCCGTTCTCATCCCCCCCAGTGAGTACCAGCCAGCCCTGCACAAGCACTTAAGATACAAATATCAAACAGCCACCCTGGGTCATACCAATGGTCCATCTAGCTCAGTTGCCTGTCTTCTGACAGTGGCCGGTGTCAGAGACTCATGTAGGAATGAGCAGAACAGGGTAATTGCCGTGTGATCCATGCTGTCATGCAGTCCCCGCATCTGGCATTGATCCTGTATTGTATTCCCTCGCACTGTTGTGTTATTTTCTGCCCCACTGTTTTCTTTCCTGCATCCTATCTCGCGCTCAGACCTTTCCATCAAGCCTGGAAGTCACTCATAACCCACTCATCCAAACTTGCCTTGCTTAAGGAGAACAGATCCACCCAGATCACTCCCCTGAGCAGAGCGTATCTAACCAGGGTCCAAGCAGCAGGTGTCATACTTAACGTGCCAGTCAAATCATCCACGCATCACTAACCAGCGATCCAGTGCACCAATGAAATCAGCTAACTCCCCATTTGGCCAGTGGGTTTTATTCTGTCTCTCCTCCACTTTGAGTCTTTTCGTGAAGAATTGAATCCGCGACTGCCTGCAATGGGGGTTGGCACCCAGCTCCCGCAAGTACCCCCCTCTGGTTGGGAGTATCTGCCTCCTTACATTTGGTGACCCCTTTCAGTGGCTCTCAGACTGTTTTTTCAGTGCCACAGTACTCTGGCTGAGTCACAGATTGGCAGCGTGTTCACCAGAACAGATCATTTCCGGCATACACAGTCTTATCTTAGCACCCTTTTTGTGCTGGCTCGCTCTAGCCATCTCTGTTCTTTGGTCTTCAAGTAGTCCAGCCCTGCTATGGGGCCGTATCCCCATTGTTTCCTCCCTGGAGACACTGTCTTCCTGCAGCCCTCATCGGGTTCAGTCCCTACTCAACCCCAGCAGCCAGCTGGGAATATCTTGCTCCCCCACTCCCTGGCCCCACTGAGCTGCTGTCTGTGTCAATGCTGGTCTTCCAGGCAGCTAGGCTCACTGTCATTTCTTCTACAGCTCCAAGCAGTATAGTCAATGACTGGGCTGTTCCATATCCCCTTTTATATGGCCCTCCTGGCTTCTCCTGCAGCCACTCTAGCCTGCTTGGAGGACCTCTCCATTGCTTCTTTCTTGGGATGGCTGCGGCAGAGCTCTGAGATCTCCAGCAAGGGGCTTCGGGCCTAGTCCACCTCATGACACTACCCTTCGTCACCTGAGGACTGAGAGGAAAATTGTCCTTTTCCTCACAGAAATGGTGCTCTGACCATAAGACATGGATATTTTGGCTCCAAAAGGAGAGACTTTGCCAAGCTGTGACTAAGTTTGTTTTGCAGCATCCCTCAACCACAGTTTGTTTGCATTTCGTCGTCTCTCTTGTGTTTAGTTGTGAAACTTTTTTCAGTTGGAATGAAAGTGTCTGGGTGTTTGTCAAGTAATTGAATAACACCAAAGGGCTCTGCTTAAAAATAACCCAGCATCTGCCTGTCGCAGTTTAATTTAGGGGGCACTCAAGAGTTTATAACCATCCTTAATGCTTTAGGCCTTTAAGATCAATAACGATTTCACAGATCCTGAATGCAGGAGACACCACATGAGATCACCGGCCTTTCTACTCGCTTCCTCGGTGTCCTTTCTGCAACAGCGGCCGAGGCAGGATGTTCCAAAGATGGCAAAAAGGCCAATTAATACAGCTGGCTAATTGTTCAATGTGACTGAGGGGGTAAAGGTCCCTTCTTAACAGCTGCTGAGATTGGCTGATGCTACTTTGGTTTCAGTCTTATTAGCTTCTTTAAATTACTCATGATGGGGCTAACTATGGGCTCAGAACACCCCTGAAATTTGTAGGAGTCAAGGTCTACTTGATGGTTCAAACCCATCCAATAGTTTGTATAATTGCCCACCCCTTTCCAAAACCGAGCCACTGGGCCTCAGTCCCCTGTAGACGACCTGGGTGCAGATTTGAAGTATCCCCATGTGAGTCAATGGAGGGCCCCAGCAGCACCAAGGGTGCACTGAGGGAGACAGGGAAAGCTACAGAAAGTCGGGGGCTCTGCTGCTGGATTTCTTTGGAGCTGCTGGTAGTCAGGGCCGGCCCTCAACATTTTGGCACCTGAGGCGGGGAGCTCAAATGATGCCCCCATGCCTCCTTGCTTGGGCCAAAACTTTGAGGTCTCTTGTGCCCTCCTTCCTCCACCACAACACTCCACCATCTCTGTGCATCTAGAGCAGAGAGAAAACAGATGCACCAGCAGCAGACACAATTTTCTACACTCTGGGTCCTAGTGACACTCCCCCCAAAGTCTGGCACCTGAGGCAGCCGCTTCAGTTCGCCTACCGGTAAGGCCGGCCCTGCTGGTAGTGGTAGGTTCTCTAATGCCAGAGACCGCTTTTGAGCCGAACCACTGGTTTCATCCCACAGAGAGGTCCCTCCTGACATAAGAAGCAGAAATGCCACAACCAGCACAGTCGACACCGACCAGTGTAATTAAGGGTACGCCTACACCGCAGTGTTATTTCAGAATAACTGACATTATTGCGAAATAACATAGTCTGTGTCTACACTACAAGCCGTTACTTTGACACAATGTCAAAATAATGACGAGCTGGAGGACTTCTTACTCCAACTCCTGTAACCCTCATTTTACGAGGAGTAAGGGAAGTCAGAGGAAAGGTGCTATAATTCAGACTTCCGGCTGTGTAGACAGTGCCCAAAGCCGAAATAAGCTATTTCGACTTAAGCGACACAAATGACGTAGCTCAAGTTGCGTAGCTTATTTCGGCTTTAGCTCTGCTGTGTAGACGTGCCCTTAGTGATAATGTCGGTTCCAGTCGATCAAACTCCCATGAGGCTGCAAAACCCTCAGTTAAGCCTCCCAAAGCGTGATTTCTGTAGTATGGTGACACAATGAGGGGTTAAAAGCTAGCAATGGTGGGTTTTGGCTGCATATCCCTGTTCTGGTCTTATTGACATGGTTGCTTCAAAATTCTGCTCTCGGTGACACTGGAATAACCCTGTCAAAGACACAAGGGTGAAGGACAGAACTTGCTCTGTATTTTTGACCCCTGGAATGCTGGTTGTTTGAGTGGTGGGGTGTGGAAACTGTGATTGTGGTGCTTGCATTGTGATCATGGCGATCCTTTCACGCCCGAAGTCCTGTGTTTCTGAGTCACACATTCTTCATCTCCCCTCTGACACTCACGGCCGATGGTGCTTGTGGTTCATTCCCCGTTGCTATGTCCTCTGACGGTGTCCACTCCGTGGTGCTCTGTCTGGTGAACCCAACTCTCGGTGCTGGGGCTCTGAGGAGGGAGGTAAATGAGGGGTTGGTTCATCAGCCTGAAGATGTCAGGAGAAGCTCTGTAGAATGCATGTGACCACCCACAGAGAGGGCGCTGAGGGAAAAGAGCCCAGGCAGAGCTCACGCAGAGCGGGGAGAGAGGAGCGGCGCTGGAGAGCAGGGCTGGAGAAGCAGGAGGAGAAGCAGGACAAGGTGGGTTTCTGGAGCCCAAGGGGAGACGTGATCACTAATGCTGCAAGCAGTGGAGACGTCACGGAGAATGAGGCTAGAATTTCACCCTGAGCTCCAGACTGGAAAATAATGTTTAAACTGCAGCGGGCACCAACCTCTCAGCCGGGGTAGACAGATTCATGCTAATGGCGCCCAAGCCTGTTGCTAGAAACAGCCGTGTGGATGATGCGAATTGGGCTGGACCTCAGGCCCTGAATTCTGGGGCGTAGGTGAAAGTGACAGCCCCAGATGAAGCACCCCAACATCCACACTGCTAACTTTAGTGTGCCCGCATCAGCCTTTCTAGCACAACTCTCTACCCCAGCCAGAAGAATGGCATCCAGTTCAGTATAGACAGACCCAAGAGTTCGGCAGAGACTTTGCTGAGAGCCCTATCTGTGGAGCAGAGACGGTGGAAGAGGGACCTAGTGGGGACCGGAGAAGGAGTGGAATGAGATGGACGCAGGATAGTGGCAGTGAATGTTGAGCGCGCGGCGTTGATTGGTGAAGGGAAGACATATCCAGTGATTGGCTCTTTTGTCCGAGATGATCTCAGGAAGGCAAAAACCACAAGAGCTTGCAACAGCAGGACGCAACATCAGCAAGTTGAGCATTATCTGCCTCTATAGACTTCTGAAAATCCTGCATTCCTCACAGTGGCTCCCGCCATTCCAGGTGCTCTCGTTCTCAGCGCGTCGTTCGACCAGATGACAGGACAAGCCATGTCTCAGCCGGGCCGGCCTGTCATGTCCCAAGGCGCAGTGCCCATCAGAGTGTGACTCTGCAGCCCTTTCCAGCTGTGATTTTAACATCATTTTCCCTGTGGGTTTCTGTTAATACCTGTAACACATGCTCTGGCACCGCGCTGCCTTGTTCCCCAGTGTCCAATTGAAGATAAATGAAGTCCCATTGGTGTCCGTCTGGCAGCCCATTCACCGCCGCTGTGGTGCCTGTGGGGTTTATGAACAATTCCTGCGAGCTAGCGGCATTTCATCCCTTCTGTGTGCACTTATCAGCTCGCGCCTTCCCCCATATGCCGGGCATGGGCCTGTCTGGCCTGGGTTTTACCACACGTGCTGCTCCAGGCGGTGGCCCTGCTGGGTTTGGACGTGGAGCTCTGCCTCCCTTTCTGCCAGGGGTCTCTTTCCATGTGGCATCTTGGATTCTCTATGATGCCTTGCAGGGTCAGGCACCGGCCACCCTGCATGGCTTTCGGGGAGGGGGGACGTCTGTTGCTTGGCCAGTTCAAATCACTTTCTCCAGGGTTAGTTCTGTGTCCCCCCCATAGATTTTCTTGGTGTTTTTTGTTCTGGTTTCCAATCACAGTCTGGTCTCCTCTTGGGGACTCTGTAAGCCCCCCCAAAGCAACACGATTAGCTCTTCAGCCTTGGATTGGTCACAAACTCCTCTCTCGCTGCACTTTCTTGTTGCACCCCCAAGTTAAAAATATCTCCCTGGTGGTTTGTGTTTACGGGCAGGGCAGCTCTCCTGAGCACAGCTTCCCCGTTGGCCTTCCCGTCTGAGTTTGCCGAGAGCTGTTAAACACGCCCAGGGCATCAGCTGTTGCCACAAAGGAGACCTCACTGTGATGGGTTTGTTTTCACTGCCAGGTGCAGCGTGAAGCACTCTTTAAATGTCTTCTGGATGGCTTCCATGTTTCCAGGGAGCGTCCCGGAGCACTTAGCTGCCCCACGCGTCAGTTTTATTTTCTACAGACTCCTGCTGCCACGGAGGGTTTGGAAATCGCTCTGAGCCCCACAGGACAGAATAGCGATCCCCCAACTTTTCCCATTGTGCCCCTCGTTGGCCTGGCTTTGCCCCAGGAGCTGCAGTTGGGGGCTGGGGCCACGAGCGGGACTGCAGCACACTGGGGAGGAGGCCCAGACAGGGATAAGGAGATGGGGTTCAGAACGATGACGGGGATGGGAGCCAGAGGCTGAGGCTGGGGCCATATCTCGGGGAGGAGCTGGTAGCAGAGCGATGTTTGGGGACGGGGCCAGAAGGGAGCTGGGGAGTGAGTGGGGCTGGGTGGCTCTTTCTTCTTGCTCCGCACGGAGGCTGGTCCATACCCTGCCATTCCCCTCCCCCATATATTCCTGTATGCCAGGGTTGAACAAATACCGGCCTGCGGGTTAGATCTGGGCCGCCGGCGTTAGCATCTGGCAGACCCCCACCATTCTATTTACCCGCACAGCTGCACGTACCAGCGATCGCAGCACTCATTGGCAGCAATGTCCCTGCCTGTGCTGCTTCCCGCTGCTCCCATTGGCCAAGAACAGCGCTCCGTGTCCAACGGGAGCTGTGATCCCAAGGACCTGTGCCCGGGCGGGTAAGTATAGCAGTGGCAGCCCGCCAGGGACTAACCCTGGCAAAGCGACACCGTGTTATTGCCCACCCCTGCTTCATGCTCACCCCCGAGGGCTGCCTCCCCAGGATGGGGACCGTTGGGTCAGAAGCAGATCCTCTTTATTCAGAGAGGCAGTGCCAACTCCCTCTGCATCACAGAACGTGCGTTTCTGCAGAACGCTTCTGAGAGACCCAGTTCCCCAAACCAGCATCTTCCTCGGCCATGGCTGGCTCTGTTGTGTGAGCTCCGGCAGGGGCTGCATGGGAGCCAAGAAGTAGGGGTCAGGTGACTTTTCCTGCAGTGGAGAAGCCAGTTCTTCGATTCCTACACTCCGAGGCCAGATGGGGCCATGGTAGTCATCTCCTCTGACTTCCTCCATCCCGCAGAGCAGGGACCGGCCCCAGATTGGCTGTGCTTGAGCTTCCGGAGTCTGTCGCTACAGGGCAGGTTTTCTGACCCTTCAGTCGTTCCCGTGGCTCCTGTCTGAGCCAGGGGCACCATTTCAGACTACGGTGCTAGTGGTGGGGTGACCTGCGCATGCTGTTGTGACGTAGTGGGGGGTATCTTGCTGGTTGCTGGGCTTGGGCTGTGGGTGACCCCCAATGGCTGCTGTGTGTAGCACGGCCCAGCAGGGCAGAGGTGAGTCATTATGCAAAAGGGGCTTCGTAACCTGTCTGACCAGCTACCCCCCAGGGAGAGACACAAAGAGAAGGCAGAGCCCAACCCCTGGCTGGGGGGCAGGGCTGGAAGTGAGTGAGTTAGTTTCTGGCTGGGTATCATGGAGGAAGCAGCCGAGCCAGGGGCTGGGATTTGAGGGCCCAGTCCCCCCACCCCATCTCAAGGGGGGCTGAGGCATCCTGGGCCTGGCCCTGGAATTGGATTGCATCTATGCTGTGCTGTATCCTGGAGAAGCAATAAACTCCCTCTATTCTACTGGCTGGTGGAGTCTGTCCATGCCGTTACGGGGGTGCAGGAGACGGGAGAACCCTAACGCGCCGTCACAGCTGTGATGGGGAGGAGAGTGAAACCATGGCGGGGGTGTGTGTGTGAACTGAGGACACAGGTTTCAGCAATGTTACTGAGCATACTCAGTACAAGCCAAGCACCAAATGGGTGAGGGAACACCAACCCCATCCACCCTCCCCCCCATCATCTCTATCCAGGGGCTACTAAGGCACTATAAAACTCTACTTTTTTGGCAGACAACTTACAGTTAGTTGACAGGAGCACTGTATCTAATTCCTATACTGTATACAAGAAAGAAAATTAAATCAATAGACTCACTCAGCTCTCACACTAACATATTCTGATACCTTGTGGCAAGTCCCCTAAGGGATGCTGGTTACCCTTAAAATTTTAATGTCTATTCTTACTTTGTTACTAATTCTGTGGAGAGAGAGACAGATCCTGTCAGGACTCCTGGGCTCTATCTCAGCTCTGGAAGGGGAGTGGAGTCTAGTGGGTTACAGTAGGGAGCAGATATATTTCAGCTCTATAGAAGAACATGAGAATGGCCACTCTGGGTCAGACCAATGGTCCTTTTAGCCTAATATCCTGTCTGCCAATAGCGGCCAAGGCTTCAGAAGGCATGAACAGAAGACGCAGTCACCAAATGATCCATCCCCTGTCACCCATTCACAGCTTCTGTCCAACAGAGGCTAGGGACACCATCCCCACCCATCCTGGCTAGTAGCCATTGATGGACCTACCCTCCTTGAACTTAGTTCTTCTTGGAACCCTGTTATAGTTTGGGCCTTTCCACCATCTCCTGGCAAAGAGTTCCACCGGTTGAAAAAATAATTTATTTGGTTTCTTTTAACTCTACTGCTTATATATTTAATTGGGTGAGCTTCTTGTCCTATGTTAGCGAAGGAATGAATAACATTTCCTTATTCTATTTTTCCACGCAGTTCATGATTTTCTAGACCTCTAACATACCCCCCCACCTTCTAGTCATTTCTTTTCCAAGATGAGAAGTCCCAGTGTTGTTAATCTGTCCTCATATGGAAGCCGTTCCTTACCCCTAATCATTTCTGTTGCCCTTTTGGTAGCTTTTCCAAATCCAATAGATCTTTTTTTAGATGGGGGTAGCCATATCTGCATACAGTATTCAAGATGTGGGCATCAGTGACTTCCTAGAGAGGCAATATGAGATTTTCTGTCTTATTATCTATTCCTTTCCTAATGAGTCCTAATATTCTGTTAGCTGTTTAGTTTCCAGACTGGAACTGCACATTCAGTGGATGTTTTCAGGGAACTATCCGCAGTGATTCTAAGATCTCTTTCTTGAGTGCTAACAGCTATTTTAGATCCCATCATTTTTGTATCTATAATTAGGATTATATTTTCCCATTTTTCCATTACTTTGCACTTATCAACACTGAATTCCATCGGCCCCTGTGTTGCCCAATCACTTGTTTTTGTGAGATCCCTTTGTCACGCTTTGCAGCCATCTTTGGATGAGTTACCATTGACCTCCTTTTTCAAGAACACTTGTAAGTTTAACACAGTAACCCAAATGCCAATCCCAGCAGCACAACACTCATTCCTACTAGTTCCCCCCATCTTGTAAGTGACAATGTTTGACATCTGACAATGTTTTCATGAGGGTCTAATGATCCTTCAGTGGCTGGAATGCCCAGCCTTTTGTTATTCTCATTCACCCTGCCCCTCTCTCTTTTTTATAACAAACTTCCTGCCCCAAAGGCAAAGCTGTAAGCAGCTCAAATTCTGTTGCATCTAAGAACTGCCTGTGGAGTCAGGACATGGGTTTTAAGCGGACCTCATGTATGAAATCCAGAGGTTTGAATTTTAGGGGGGGATACTGCCCCTTAGCCCCCCATAAATGGTGCCCTTGCTCTGAGCCCCTATCCAGCTGATCAACATCCTCTTGGAGCTGTGGGCAGCAGCACGGGGCACAGCCTTCCCACAGCGGTCGCTGTCAGGCCAGCAGGCAAACACTGAATTTCAGCTGCCTACGATGCTCTGCTGGCACAGAGCAAACTAAGCAACCCCCCTAGAAAGCAGAGACCCACCCCTCCCCACATCAGGCTTTCTCTGGGTTCTAAATTTCCTTCATCCTTTGAAAAATGACTCCGGCTGGTCTGGCAGCACAACCAGCCTTTTTCAGGGGCAACAGCCACCCAACCCCCCTCAGGACCACCAACAAGAATCCAAAGTTCCCAGAATGCACTGGGCCCTCCTTAGCACGACTCGCTCAAGGGATGATACATGGGTTGTCAACTTGCACAAAATAGAACACCCTGGCCCACCCCTGTTTTGCCCCTTTCCTGAAGCTCCACCCTTACTCCACCCCTTCTCTCAGGCCACACCCCCACTTGCTCCATCCACCCTCCCGCATCGCTCCTTATTCTCCACTTTCAATCACTTTCATTGGCTGGGGCAGGGAGTTGGGGTGTGGAGGGGTGATGGATCTGGGTGGGTCAAGAATCGGTGGGGTTCAGAGTCTGGGAGAGGAATCTGGATTGAGGCAGAGGGCAGCAGTGTATGGGGATGAGTGATTCAGTTGTGGGTGTGGGCTGTAGCGTGGGGCCAGAGATGAAGGGTATGAGGTGCAGGAGGGGGCTCCAGCTGGGGCAGGGCATTGGAGTGTGTGTGAGGTGTGGGCTCCAGGAGGGCAACACAACTTTCCTCAGCTCCTTTGCAACACCGCGCTGCAGATACCTGTCAGACGTGCTATGTCAATACATCTCCAGGTTAACAGCCGAAGCATTGGGCTTGTCCGGCGGACGTGGGGTTAAGCTGTTGATTGCTTTTGGACACTCCACCCAAGGGCCAGATTAAATATTGGAAAGTTAAGACACAGGCTAATGGGATAAGGTGCCCAGGGGTTAATTATGTAGCCACAGTCCATTCCTCCGTGGCCACTCAGCGGCTACTGTTAATGAGAAGCAGGCTATTAAGCGGTGCTTGTAAACAAGGTAGAGTTTTATTTTCTCTTGGGGTCACTTAATAAACAGCGGACAAACTCAGGGATCTCCAGTGACCCTTAGAGCAATCATGCCCCAGATAATGAGCAGGAACATGGGAATTACAGGGGTGAAAAACAAATACAAATGTGAAAGGCCTGTGACAGATTCTTTGTGTCTGTGGAATAAGAGTCTAAGAAATAAATAATCAATCAGGAATAGATCAATATTCCAGCACTGATTGTGTAGAAATGTATCCTGCCCCTGTCCTCCCGCATGACACTCACATGCCCCCTGTACGTTACGTTGCTCTGGCAGGGAGTTCGGGGCAGCTGGCAAAGGCTGGGTTAGTTTGATTCTGCCAAAGGGCTCTGGGTGTTCTGGGCCAGAGACCTGATTCTTCTCTCGGTGACACGATGCTGGTGCGGAGCAAGTCCTGAGTGCAGTGGGCAGGCTGCTGGAAGAGGGAGGAGAATCAAGCTCAGAGTTTTTCTCCCCACTGTTTTCTAATACACACTGTCATGTCTGTGCCCGGGCGCCTGCAGTATCAGCTGCCGGCCACATGAGGGGCCCTTTGGCTCATAGACTAGGCATCAGCAGATAAAATGGGGGCTTGTTTATCTGGCTTTTCCTAAGTAGCTGAAATTTAAGTTTATGACACTGACAAGCACATTCCAGCCGCTCCTGCTCTGGGGCCAGATTCTGACGCCCTCCCTTACCCTTCTGACCCCTTCCTTATCAGTGCCGTAACTAGGTGCAAAATATTAATTATGCGCTCCCCCCTTCCTTAGGTTAGCCCGCGTTGCTCTCTTTATTTTTGCAGCTTATTATTTTTGCTTATTGCGTCTTTGCGCCCCTGATTATGATGTGCCTGGGGTGAGCGCCCGCTTGCCCCACCCTTGTTACAGCCTGTTCCTTACACTGGATACTGTCTATCTCTGTGAGTTGTCCCATTGACACCAAGTGCGGAGTAACGTGGTGCAGAGCATGTGTCAGGAACTAGAATCTGGCCTTAGGATGCAAACTCCAACCCACAGTGGGGGAGCTTCCTGGTATTTGGGGGCAAAGCCTCATGCGAGCAATGAAACACAGCCTCATGATCAGCATAAATCATAATCAATGCTTGTTTTATCACACTTATTATCATTATTATTATTGATGATTAATAATCAATCCCCCGTGTTAAGGGCCTGATGTTGCTCACACTAAATTACTGGGACTTTCCCCACTGTCTTTAAAGGGAGCGAGGAACAGTGTAAATCTTGCATGACAGTGAGGCCTATAGAACCAGTTCTGCAGCTGCCTACACAGTGCCCAATGTTCTCTTTCTTTTCTACACTATGGAAACTCAATTTTTCTGGAGGCAGCCCAGTGTCACGGATAAATCTTTGGCCTAGAGATTCAAGCTGGGCGGTATTTTTGGGGCAATTTTTTTTTTGCTAAAATATGCAGTTCTGAGCCCATTGAAACATTTTGTGACTTTGCCAAATTGTTTTGGCTTGAAAAAAATCCATGAGCAAAAAACAAAATAAAACAAACTTCCCAAGCAAACAAAGACAAACCCACCACCAGCACCAACTACCACAATTCCTCACACCTGAAAAGATTTTCTTTTTGACATTTTCAAAAGGAAATCTTTCCACTTTGTGATGTGAAAAGCCGTTTCATTTCAACTTTTCTATTCATGTTATGCAAAAAGGTAAAAGAATACTCAAGAACTAAACCAAATTTTCCCTTGACCCCAGACAATTTCCCCCACTTCATTTTTTGTTTTCTGTTTTTCTTTCTATGTCACGTAGGGTCAACACTAAATTAACTTTCCCCTCTGCTTTTTTGGTTCATCTACTGACCTGGAAAATTAGTTATTTGCAGAGCTCTGCTGGGGATCTGAGTGCTATTTGCAGCTCTGCCACTGCCCTACTGAATGACCTTGGGCAAGTCACAGCACAGCTCCATGCCTGGGTTTCCTTCACTTTAAAATGGGGATAATGAGCTTCCCCACCTTTGAAAAATGCATTGATATGCATCAGTGAAAATCAAGCTATAATAGCTAAGTACTCTGATTATTCATGGATATAGTTCCAGAGCCGTGACTCTCATAAATACTGCTGGTGTAATGCAAACAGGCAGAACTGAATCTGGGACCTCTGGAGATTAGTGTATGAGCCTCTACTGCTTGAACTAAAAGCCAGCAGGCTCTCATATAAGGCTGTAGAGCAGACTCATTCTTTTTTTCTGTAAGTGGTCTAAGTGCAAATACATGGAAGAGTGACCCATACTCAGTGGCTACGGCTACACTGGACCCCTTTTCCGGAAAAGGGATGCAGATGAGACAAGTCGGAATTGCAAATGCAGCAGGGATTTACATTTTCCCCACTCCATTTGCATGAACATGGCTGCCGCTTTTTTCCGTCTCGGAGCTTTTAAAAGAAGGAATAAGAGATCTTGTGGAAAAGGCTTTATTTTCCGCAAGAGCCGCGTCTAGACTGGCGCTTTTTTCCGTCAAAGCTCCGAGATGGAAAAAAGCGGCAGCCATGTTCATGCAAATGGAGCGGGGAAAATTTAAATCCCTGCTGCATTTGCAATTCCGACATGTCTCATCTGCACCCCTTTTCCGGAAAAGGGGTCCAGTGTAGACGTAGCCAGTAGGTATGTGGGTTACACTGGGATACCAGAGAGATTTGAAGGAATCTTGAGACATCCTCCCAAAAGCCTAAGACTAAATACAGGAGGTGAAGGGAGCATGCACATATCTCCGTCAACGCACCTCAGTCCTGACCTGCCAGGCCTTTTTTCTAGTCCTGGACTCCCACTCAGCTCTGCCCATGCACCAGATCCTGACTCACTGCATCTCTCTGCTGTTCCAGACCCTGGTTTGCCTGAAGTGTGCAGGGCCTTTGCTTGCACAGACCAAGTTTGGCAAAAGCGAGGACTGGCGAGTGGGAGGTGCCTGTAATCCACGAGGGGCGAGGCCGAAGGGGTAACATCGACCCAGCTCTCATCTGTTCTGTTTTTGTTCATTATGTTGTTTCCAAGACATGCAGGTCGGCGTTTTCTTCTGCACCAGGTGCCACACGCTCCTATTTGTGCCTGCCCAAAGAATACTTCCACCCACATGTGCCTAGGTGCATACCTAACTGTACAGTCGCACAAGTGTTTGCACAATGGGGCATGTGCAAAGCAAATGTGCAACTCTGCCCACACAGGTCTGCATGATGAATGCAGTAGCCACCTCCAAGCTTTGCCAAAAGATCCCTGTTTTCACAATAGTCCCTGGCAAGGGAGCTGTGAGAGCTATTGTAATAACTGGGCCTAAAAATTTACTCTAGTTGTAAGCTCGGCGGTCAGAAGTAGGTATGGGTTCATGAGATGTCTTTAATGATCCATGCTGAGGGGAAATGGCGCATACCTTCTTTCATTTTATTTCCCGGAAGAGGCTTTTCCACCATTTGGCCCTGTCTACCCGGGGCCAAATGTTAGAACCCCCCCTCTTTCTAAAGCCCCCTTCTTCCTCGTAAAATGAGGTTTAAGGGGCTTTCGAAAGAGGGTTTTTTCCCCAACATTTGGCCCCGTGTAGACAGGGCCAAATGGCGGAAAAGCCTCTTCCGGGAAAAAAAAATGGAAGAAAGTATGCAAATGTGAGCGCTATTTGCATACCTCTTCTGAAAAAATCCCAGAGTGTAGCTGTACCCAAAGTAAAAGGGCCTAGTGATATGGCTCAAGGACTATGTTAACAACAGCATTTATAATCTTCCAGGGCTCATCTCAATATCCCTCTCTCTCTAGCCCTCCTTGGGCTCTGGTCTTCAAGTAGGCCAGCCCTGCTATGGGGCTGTGACCCCATAGCTTCCTCCCTGAAGACAGTGTCTCTCAGTCAGTCGGGAGAATCTCACTCCCCCAGTTCCTGGACACACTTAGCTGTCCATGATCCAGCTGGTCTTCCAGGCAGCCAGCCTTACTGTTGTTTCTTCTACAGTGCCAAGAAGTAGTCAGTTACTGGGCTGTTCTGCATCTCCTTTTATATAGCCCTCCTGGGCCCTAATTGGCTGATTCCCCTGCAGCTCCTCTAGCCCTCTAGGAGGACCTCTCTATTGCTCCTTTCAGAGCTCTGAAGGCTAGTCCATCTCATCACACTGCCCTTCGCCTCAGGACTGTGAATAAAATTGTCCTTTTCATCAAAGAAAAGTTGCTCTGTCAGTAAGAAAGAGTTTGGTTCCAAAAGGGGAGACTTTGCTAAGCTCTGACTAAGTTTGTTTGGCATCATCCCTCAAGCACAGTTTGTTTTCACTGTGTTGTCTCTAGTGTTTTTAGTCATGACACATCAATTGGAATGAAAGCATCCGGGTGTTTGCCAAATAACTGAGTAAAACCAAGGGCTCTGCTTAAAAATAACCCAGGCTATGTCTATACTACAAGGTTTTTGAGCAAAAACCGGCAGCATGGCCACACCTCAAGCGCAAAAAAAAAAAAAACCACAAAAAAACAACCCCCCAAAAAACCAGTAAATTGACAGGACAGAGGGCTTTTGGCAGGTAGAGTTATTCCTCTCCTCACGAGGAATAACTCCTTTTTGCACGATAGCTCTTGCACAAAAAGGTGTGTGTGGACGCTCCACAGGGGTTTCCTGCGGAAAAAGCACAGGCGCTCTGATGGCCATTTCTTGCGCAGGAGTGTCCATGCAGCGTGGATGCTCTCTTGCGCAAAGGCACATCACTTTTGTGATGCACTTTTGAGGTCTGGACGCGCTTTTGCACAAGAAGTTTTTGCAGAAGATCTCTTCCGCAAAAAGCTTCTTGCGCAACAACCCCACAGTGTAGACAAAGCCCCGGTGTCTGCCTGTCACAGTTTAATTCTGGGGGCAGAGCTGTTCTTCCTGAAAATAAGCAGCGGAACGGCTCTGCGCAAGAGGGGTTTTTTTTGCGCAAGAAGGAGACTGCTCGTTCTTGCGCAAAAGCCCGTGCTGCAAAATGACGGCTCATTAGGTATGCAAATAAGGCGTGGTGATATTCATCCCAGTGGGGCAGAGCTCATGGGGCTCAAACTTGTGCATTAAAAACAGCAATGTGGATGATCCGAGTTGGGCTGGAGCTCAGGCCCTGGCTCATGGGGAGTCAGGAGAACAAGCAGCCCCATCTGGGGCCTGCGCCAGAGCATTCACCCTGCTAACTTTAGTGAGCCAGCTGGAGCCTTTCTAGTGCCATCTGTTTACCCAGACT
>CM057845.1:309982912-310001514 GCA_030068395.1 Apalone spinifera
CACAGTGTACAAATTCTCTCTTGCCCTGACCCGACACAAGGAAGGGCGGTCTGTCAGGACCACGACTCAAAATTACCGGGCTATCGTAGACATTATTGGGCCCACTCAGGGACGGATTCCGGAGGGAACCGGTAACTCGTGGTGGAGAATGTGGGCACTGACCCACACCCCGATTTGGGGTGAGTTACAGGGGAACCCCCCCTTTTTTTTGTTTTTTTTTCTGCCTAGGTTAACGGGTTGTTAATTCCCCGAGCAGAAATGGAGATAAATGGAATAGCTGGTGGAGAACCAGAAACAATTGTAGCAGCAACAGACCCAGGCGTTGCAACAAATCCTGACCAAATTCCAAGAACAGCAAAGACAGATGATGATGGAATTATGGGAAGCCCCGCCGGTGGCCGGTGCTGTGGGGAGCAGGTCCCCCGTGGCGGGGGGAGATGAAGGCATGGTAGGCGTGCAGCTGCCGATCTGGCTAACCAAGCTGGGGCCAGAGGACGACCCCGAGGCATTCCTTGTTACGTTTGAGAGGGTGGCCACAGCAGCCAAGTGACCCCAGGACCACTGGGTGACCCTCTTAGCCCCTTACCTGTCGGGGCCAGCACAGTTGGCGTACTGGGGGATGTCAGCACGGGATGCCCTGTGTTACTATAAAGTAAAGAAGACTAGCCCCACGATGGAGTCGGCCGGAGGGCACTACGCCCGGTGCGGGAGATCAGAATCACGGGCCGGAGCGGAATCCCCGCCAGGAGGCAGAAGGGAAGGGAGCCTGTTACCAGTGCGTCCAGGAGGGGCATTTTAAGAAGGATTGTCCTCTCATGGACTGCACGTTTGGCCAGGGACAGGCCAGGAAGGTAAACAGGGGCAAGTGGGACCGCACGCAGTTAACACATGATATACGGGTTAATGACCGGTGGGTGGAGGCTGTTCTAGATTTGGGGTGTGGCCAAACGATTATGAGGGCCAACCTCCTGAACCCCATGAAACCACGGGGCCGCCGGTGTATATGCGGTGTGTGCACGGAGATACCCACTCGTATCCCACGACCCGGGTAAGGATCCACGATGGGTGGGTAAGGGGGACCTGTGAGATAGCAGTGGCACCCAGGCTGGCGTACCCTGCACTATTGGGACGAGACTGGCCGGGACTTGGCCGCTTGCTAAGTAACTGGGGGCAGTCTCAGACGAGCACACAGGGGGAATGGCGAGACGGATACGCCCATGTGGCCCACGGCGAGGAGGTGGAAGGCCCGCCATCCAGGGACGACCTCCGAATGGACACCTGACTGATCGCGCCCCGCCTAGAGCTGGATGAGGGGGACTTCGCTACCCTGCAGAGGGAGGACCCGATGCTCCAGAATGCATGGACTCAGGTAGGGGACATGGGGGAAGGCAAAGGACAAGGGCCCACGGATCTATACCAGGGTTCCCGGTTCGAAGTACGGCGGGACCGCCTGTTCCGGGTCATACCCGGGGATGTTGAAGAGGAGCAGAGGTGCCAATTACTTGTACCCCGGCCTTACTGGTGGAAAGTGATGGAGTTGGCACACGACCATGCCTGGGCCGGCCACCTGGGAACCAAAAAAACCCAACAACGGGTACTGCAGCAGTTTTATTGGCCCGGGGTGTACCAGGACATTAAGGATTTCTGTGTCTCCTGCCCGCAATGTCAGCAGACGTCCCCAGCGCGGGTACCCTGCGCCCCTTAGCCCCCTCCCGATTGTGGGGACCCCATTTGAGCGCATTGCATTGGATTTGGTGGGGCCCTTGGAGAAGTCGGGTAGGGGCACTCATACATTCTGGTCATCGTGGACTGCGTGATGCAGTACCCCGAAGCTATTCCCCTGCGGAAGGCAACTGCCACAGTAAAAGCAGAAGAGCTAGTAAAGTTATTCGCCCGGTTGGGGTTGCCGAAGGAGTTGTTGACGGATCAAGGCACCAACTTGATCTCAAAAGTAATAATGGAGTTGTGCAGGGTCCTCCAGGTGCGGAAACTCCAGACGTCTGTCTACCATCCGCAGACTGATGGGCTCGTAGAATGCTTTAACCGAACCCTGAAGGGGATGCTCCGCAAGTTTGCCATGGACGACCCCTGGGATTGGGATAAGTTATTACCTGCATTGATGTTTGCGATCCGGGAGGTACCCCAAGCGTCCCTGGGCTACTCCCCCTTCGAGCTGCTGTAGGGACGGCGGCCCCGGGGGATCCTAGATCTGGTAAAGGAGGGTTGGGAAGAGCAGGTGATCCCGGCCCTCGGAGTGGCACAGTATGTTGAGAAACTGCGAAAGGACCTCTGTTGCCTGGCGGAGTGGACCCACGCAAATCTCCAAAAGGCCCAAGAGGGGCAGCGGGCCCATTACGATCAAAAAGTTAGAGCAAGAACCTTCACGCCAGGTGACCTGGTCCTGTTACTACTCCCGACCGGGGAATCAAAGTTATTGGCCAAATGGCAAGGGCCCTTTAGAGTAGTAAGGCAAGTCGGGCCGGTAGACTATGAGATATTACTGAACAGTAACCGGAGGGAGACTCAAATTTATCACATAAATCTGTTAAAAAGACGGAACCCCGGGAGGCCCTCTTGATTGAACCAGCAGATATTGAGTTCGAACCGTGGGGAGACCCCGAGGTGGGGTTGGACCAAGCCCGAGTCGGAGAGGAACTCTCGGCGACTCAGCAAGGGCAGGTGAGACAGGTCCTACAGTGGTTCCGGGGGATACTGACCAGCCAACCCGGGCAAACCCAACCCATCTGTCATGATATAATGACAGAACTGGGCAAAATAGTGTGGGACCACTTATGTCCATTTCCCCGTAAACTGTGGAACACGGTAAGGAGGGAATTCCAGGCGATGTAGGAGTGGGGCGTGATCAGAGAGTCCCGCAGCGAGTGGAGGAGCCCGATATTGTTAGTGCCAAAATCCGATGGGTCAATCCGGTTCTGCATAGACTTCCGCAAAGTGAACGCTATCTCCCGGTTTGATGCGTATCTCAGGCCCCGCATCGACGAATTATTGGACTGGCTAGGGAGGGCCAGGTACCTCTCAACTATAGACCTTATGAAGGGGTACTGGCAAATCCCCGTCCCCAGAAGCCCAGGCCAAGATGGCTTTTGCCACCCCGTTTGGGCTATATCAGTTTGTGAACATGCCCTTTGGCTTACATGGGGCTGCCGCCACATTCCAGAGGCTGATGGATTACATCCTGCGGGACCATCAGGATTACACGGTGGCATATATAGATGACATCATAATCTTTAGCAGGTCGTGGGAACACCACCTCGAACATGTAGCAGCCGTACTGGAGGCACTCCAACGGGCGAACTTGACAGCCAACCCGAAGAAGTGCTGCTTCGGGAAAACGGAGGTTTCTTACTTGGGGTACACGGTGGGGCAGGGCCACTTAAGCCCCTGCTCAGTAAGATCCAAGTGGTACAGGATTACCCGACCCCGACTACGAAGCAGCAGGTTTGCCAATTTTTGGGACTCGCCAGATATTATCGAAGGTTTGTGGCCAACTTTTCTTCATTGGCGGCCCCCCCTTACGGATCTGACATGTAAAGGGCAGCCCCAGCGAGTTAAGTGGACAAAGCAGTGTGACGTTGCCTTCAGGAAGTTAAAACATAGTTAACCCATGCCCCGGTGCTAGTACAACCGGACTTTAATAAACCGTTTATTTTGCAGACCGACGCTTCCGACCTGGGGTTGGGGGCGGTGTTAGCACAGGAGGAAGATGGGGCGGAACACCCCGTGCTATATCTCAGGAAAAGGGGTATGCGACCATTGAAAAGGAAGCCCTGCCCTTAAGTGGGCTATTGACTCTCTACGTTATTTCCTCCTAGGTAGCAAATTCACCCTGGTGACCGACCACGCGCCCCTCCAGTGGATCAGAGCATGAAGGACACGAATCCCCGCATATTAAGGTGCTACTTAAGCCTACAGCCATATCAATTTGAAGTAAAGCATCGTCCTGGCACCGCAAATGCAAATGCTGACTGTTTATCGCGGGTACCCGAGCGCGAAATGGGAGCAGTGGCGGGGATGGGTGAGGATTCGAGGGGGGAAGGGTCTGATGGGGCAGGACACGGGACTGATCCACCCCGCACTAAAGGAGGCGCCGAACCGGGCCTAGCCGGGCAAGGGAGAGATCCGGGGGACAGCAAGGGGCGGCGCCCAGTCACGGGACCAAAGGGGCTGCACCAGAGGTGGCCGGCAGTGCCGCGGCAGTGGAGTGCCGGGCTGGCTGGTTGCAATCCGGTGACGTCACCAGTGACGTCATCCGCGCGCCCCAGAGGGGTGGGTCAGGGAGCATGGGGGCGGAGCCAGGAAAGGACGCCGAGGCAGGCAAATTGAAAAGGGCATGGAGCCCGAACCCAGGGGGGATGAGTGTTCCTCCCTTAGGGCCCTGGGGCGGGGCTTGGAGAGAGGGAGGGCCCAAGCCCCCTTCCCAGACCCCCAAGGCCACCAGCGCCACAGCCGTACAAATTCTCTCTTGCCCTGACCCGACACAGGGAAGGGCGGTCCGGCAGGACCACGACTCAAAATTACCGGGCTATCGTAGACATTATTGGGCCCGCACAGGGACGGATTCCGGAGGGAACCAGTAACAGGACCATGGGGTAGAAGCAGATCCTCTCAAGGCCATTCTTAGGCCTACTCAGTGTGCACAGCTGCATAGGGCACCATTACATGTGGGGCACCAGTGTTGCTCCAGAGTTAGTAGTGCCCTACATGGCATGTGCCTAGGGCCACCCCCGGCTGCAGACAGCACCGGCTCTGGTGGCCCCAATCCTCTTGCCTCATGCCCTGCCTCCTGGCCCTGTCAGCCTCAATCTGCTGCCCCCTGCCCCACCTCCTGGCCCCATCGGCCCCAGTCCCCCCGGCCTCCTGCCCTGCCTCCATCGGCCCCAGTCTGCTGGCCCCCTACCCTGCTTCCCGGCTCCATCAGCCCCAGGCTGTTGGTCTCCTGCCCTGCCTTATTGGCCCCAATCTGCTAGCTCCCTGCCCTGCCTCCTGGCCCTGGCAGATCCAATTCCTGGCCCCTGGTCTCCCGCCCCAATCCTCCCTCCCCACTCCACCTCCTGGCTCTGTTGCTCCCAGTCTCTCAGCTCCCTGCTCCACCTCCCAGCTCAGTCAGACCCAATCCCCAAACCCCCGGTCTCCCTGCTCCAATCCTGTCCCCGACTTGCCAGCCCACAGCTCCCACAGGCTGCGCCGCTCCCCCTTCTGCCTGTTCTGCCTTCCAGCCTGCAGTGCCACTCAGTCTGCCTGTTCCCCCACCAATCTCCCTGCCCCCCACAGCTCCTCCCCCACAGCCCTGAGCACAGCCCTGCCCCATGGAGTAGCTGCCCCCTGCAGCAGGGGATGGAGGGTGCAGGTGGTTGGGCTATGTAGGGCACCAAAAATCATGATGGCCCTGCCTGGCAACCTGTCTGGGTATCCAAGCCATTGAGAGACCTAGTTCCCAAAGCCAGCAGCCTCCTCGGCCATGTCTCCCTCCACTGGCCGGCTGAGCTGTGTGAGTGCTACGGGGGCTGGATGGGAGCCAAGACACAGGGGTCAGGTGATGTTTCCTGCCATGGAGAAGCCAGTTCATCGATTCCTATGCTCCGAGGCCAGATGGGGCCATGGTGGTCACCTCGTCTGACCTCCTGCATCCCGCAGAGCACGGACCGGCCACAGACTGGCTGTGCTTGAGCTTCCGGAGTCTGTCACTGCTCTCACCTGATTGTGCCTCATGGAATGACTCCCTCTGGTCACCACGAGGGTTGGGCCCTCGGTCAGCGCCTGGCCTGACGGTGGGAGGTGGGGAAGAAAGGAAAGGCCTCAGGACTCCTGGTGGGGACGCCTTCCTCGGGTGACGGGGGTGGCAGATTGGGGCAGGAGGACTGGGGCTGACAGGGCCAGGAGGCCGGGCATGAGGCAAGAGGATTGGGGCCACCAGAGCCGGTGCTGTCTGCAGCCGGGGGTGGCCCTAGGCACATGCCATGTAGGGTACTACTAACTCTGGAGCAACACTGGTGCCCCACATGTAATGGTGCCCTATGCAGCTGTGCACACTGCGTAGGCCTAAGAATGGCCTTGAGAGGATCTGCTTCTACCCCATGGTCCTGTTACTGGTTCCCTCCGGAATCCGTCCCCGCGCGGGCCCAATAATGTCTACGATAGCCCGGTAATTTTGAGTCGTGGTCCTGCCAGACCGCCCTTCCCTGTGTCAGGTCAGGGCAAGAAATGTGAGAGCTGCTGCCAGTGAGGGTAGGACTGCCAGCTTTCTAGTCATGCAAAACTGGGCACCCCTGCCCTGCCCTGCGCCTTCTTTGAGGTTCTGCCCCACCCTTGGCTCTGGCCACTGTCGGCAGACAGGACACTGGACTTGATGGACCTTTGGTCTCACCCAGTCTGGCTGTTCTTGTGTTCTTTAGTTCATCCCCCAAGGCCCTACCCCCTATTTGCTTCATCCCCTCGCCCTGTGTTGCCACTGTCCCCCACCTTCACTTGCCTGTGGCAGGAGGCTGGTGTGTGTGTGCATAGGGGGGTGAGGGCACTGGTTGGGAGTTTGGGCACTGGGTGGAGCCATAACTAAGGGGTTCAGGGTGCAGGAGAGGGCTTTGGGCTGCGGCAGGTGGTTGGGATGTGACAGCTGTGGAGCCGGCAAGTGGGGCAGGAGCAGTGTGTGGAGACTCCCTGGCCACCCATACACCTAGGCGGCTGGGACCTAGTGGCCACTTCCAGGAGCCACATGGAGCCAGGGCAGAGAGGGAGCCTGCCTTAGCCCTGGGCCCCCACCGTGCCGCTGGCAAGAATTTGAATGGCCTGGTCGGTGGTGTTGACCGGAGCCACCAGGGTCCATTTTGTTTTGGCCTGGCAGCTCTAAGTGAAGCGATTCGAGGATCCCAAGCCACACGCCAGAAGAGTGCGCATCATGTCTCTGTGCCCAGCAGGCTGAGCGGGCTGGGGCTGGTGTTGACTAGCCTCCCATGGCAGCTTGGGACTGATGTAGCTGTGGGTGGGCAGGTGAGTCTGTCCCCTCTCTTCCATCCCAAGTGGCTCCCACATGCTCCTGCGGGCAGCCAGTGGGCAGCCTCACCCGCCCTCCCCACGTCTATGCACACAGCAGCCCTTTGCACTGTCCCTCACCAGCCTCACACGAGTCACTTGGACCGCTCTGCCCCTCCCCATCATTCACCTACCCCTTGCGTTTGAGTCCATCAGAGGACCCAGAGCAAGTCAGGAACATAACCCCTGGCTTTCCCGAGAGAATGAGGTTTCATTCAACTGCGCTCGATCGCAGTCACATGAGTAGGGTAAAGGGAGCATCCCAGGTCCGTCTGAGTCCACCCCTCCACAGGTCCCACCTGAGTCCACCCCTCCACAGGCTCTCCAGTTCCAGGCATGAAATAATTGGCACAAATGCTCCTTCACCTCTGGTGCTAGCAGCAGCTTTACACAATGTATGCACAAGGTTTCTAATTGTTTCCACCTGTGCGCAGAATACATTTTGTTCTGTGCACTGAGGCATGTGTGGATGCGCACCACCAGTAGAAACACATGCTGCCAGCTGTGGGTGCTCAACTCACCAGCTGGGCGGCACCTGACTCTCTCCTGTGTGGCCGAGCACTCAGCTTTCAGGGATCACTAATGATGGGTCTGGGTGGAATCCTTAGAGGAGACTTTAGCCATGACACCACCATTCCTGCCACCTGCTAGTCACGTCATGTCGTTGCTCTTATGCTCAGGACTAGGGGTCAGTGGCCAGGCTTACTCAACAAGAACACCTTAAGCACTCTGTGCCGTATCCTTTTGGTCCTCGCCCCATACACAATGGGGTTCAGCATGGGTGGGACCAGGAGGTAGAAGTTGGCCATCAGGATGTGGATATTAGGAGATACATTGTGGCCGAACCGGTGCATCAGTGATGAGGCGGCAATGGGTATGTAGAAGGCCAGGATGGCACAGACATGGGAGACGCAGGTGCTGAAGGTCTTGAGACGGGCATCAGCTGAAGCCAGCTTGAGCACGGCCCGCAGGATCATGACATAGGACAAAACAATGAACAGCGAATCCACGAGCAGCACAAGGAAGCCGACGGTCAGGCCATAGAGGTTGCTGACGGTGAGATCCCCGCACACCAGCATCACAACCGCCATGTGCTCACAGTAGGAGTGTGGGATGACATGGGTCCTGTAGTACCCATGCTGTCGGACAAGGAGGAGCATCGGGGAGATGTACAAAATGCCCCGGATCGTGGCTGCCAGCCCAATCTTGGCTACGATTGCATTGGTCAAGATGGTCTTGTGTCTCAGTGGGTGGCAGATGGCGACGTAACGGTCGAAAGCCATGGCCAGGAAGATCCCAGACTCTATGGTTGAGAAGGAGTGTATGACAAACATCTGGAGAAGGCAGGCATGGAAGCCGATCTCTCTGTACCTGAACCAGAAGATGTTCAGAAGCTTGGGCACGGTGGCAGTGGAGAGGACCAGGTCGATGGTGGCCAGCATGGCGAGGAAGTAGAACATGGGCTCGTGCAGGCTTGGCTCTGTCTTGATGATGAAGAGGATGGAGCCGTTCCCCAGGATGGTGATGACGTACATGGAGCAGAAGGGGATGGAGATCCAGATGTGCAGGGTTTCCAGCCCAGGGATACCGATCAGCAGAAAGGTTGGGGGACTGAAGCAGGAGCCATTGAAGGGTAACATGATGCATTTCCTTTGCCAGAGGAGATGTCAGTAGATGCTTTTGGCCCTGTAATAAGAGGCAGTGTGTGCTAGTTAGTGATGATAGCTTCTAACTAATCCTCGGGCATGTAGTGCTGGGAAGAAACACATCTACCAGCCTGACCACACCTAACCAATAATGAACAGTTGACAGTTGAGGTTCTGTGGCCAGTGTTATGGGGAGGAGTTGATCCAAATGGGACCTTTTGGCCTTCAAAACTATGAGACACCGATTCAATTAGGGCCTGATCCATCTCCTACTGAACACAAGAGGAGTTTTTCCATTGATGTCAGCAGAACTAAGTCTGTACATTTTCCTCTTAGGTATCTCTAAGGCTATGTCTATAGTGGGAAGGTTTGGTAACAAAAGTGTTGGCGACAGGAAAAAAATCAGCAAAAGTGAAAACTGGTCAGACTGTTTTTTCTGTCTCCCACTGTCGACATCTCATGGCCACATGGCTAGCTCCCCTGTCAACAGATGAAGCAAAGCAATGTGGGTGAGCATTCCACAGTGTAGTGTTATAGGAAGGCAGAGCTGATCCCTGCATTTCCTGGGATTCTCTCTGAGTTCTCCCCCAACAGTCTCAGCTGCTGGGAGCAGCATCCTGAGTAGCTCTGTGAGCTCTCCATGCTGAGGAATGTCAAAGCAGTGCCGCAGTCTCTGCAGCCCTCCTTCTGCAGCGGCTGTGTTTCTAACAGAGCAGAATGGGAGCATTCCAATGATTTGCTCATTTTGTTTGTTCCCCAAATGGAGTAGCTCACTCAGCTGCCGGCTACTTCCTGGAGCTTTGAAAGGAGAGGGAGGAAGGGGGAACGGGGGGGGAGGGGGAGGCATGCATACCTGCAGGGCAGCAGAGATCACAAAACACTGAGCAAAGCCATCATTGCAGGATATAGGCAGAAGCCAGTTCTCTCAAGAAAATAAACTGGCTTTTTGTTAACACTGGCTTTTTGTCAACAATAAAAGGAAGGGAAAAGACAAAAGTATCTTGCAGGGGTGGAAGTTTTTTGTCACCAAAACTGGGTGTTGCATTGTAGGGTTACGCTCTCAGTTTTGTCAAAAAAAGGCAGTTTTTGGTGACAGAACATGACAGTGGAGACAAGACCTATGAATATGATGACTAACAGCAGCTGCACTAGTCTGGGTAAACAGGATTAGTGCTGTCAACCTGCAGAGTGGGGTGGTTGAGTTACTGTCTCTGTGAGAACCCAAACTTTGCATTTCTTGTCATTTTTGTATGTGGCAAACCATGCTCTAGATCAGGGCTACTCAACTTTGGAAGCCCTGGGGCCGCAATGATACTCACAGCACATGCCAAGGACCGCAACTTAAGTGTGGTTGCATATATATGCAAATATACATGCAAATGTATGCAAATAGCTTCTTTCACACTGACAGGCTTGAATACAAAGCACTTCCCACAATGCCCCGGCGCTCCCAGCACCTCCTCCTGGGGGGCTAGAAACGCCGACATCCTGTACCTGACTGTTTCAGCCAGCCCACCCACGTGGGAGATGCCTCACTGTTGTGAAGCCATGTTCAAAAGATCCCACCTACGGGCTGCGTGTTTAGCCCTGCGTAAACCCAAACCGCACCGCAGGCCACAAACTAACAGGCTGTGGACCGCATGCGGCCGCTTGTTGAGTAGCCCTGCTGTAGATGCCTTCATACAGGGGACATCTATCTCTGCCTTGCTATCTGTCTTAGCTTTTCCTCCCCTCCCAGTGCTGCTTCCTGTATTTGCCTGACATAATTAAACAGAGAAAGAACAATCTCTTTTAGGGCATGAATGACAGCAACACATGTTATCAAGGGACCACACCTGCACAGTCCTTTTGGCAGAGGGACTCAAATGAACACTAAGAAAGAGATGATTAAAAATAGAAGACTTTCTGAGAAAAAAAAAACAACATATATAGTAGCAGATTTACCTGGCATTGTTTGGAACCTTAACTCAATTACATTTTTTTTAAATAAAAGGAAAATGCACATGCTTTATTAAGTGATTGCATTTTTCTAAAAATACAATGTTATTTTTATGAAGTTAATTTTTATTTTGGATTTCTTAAGGGATTTTCCATTCATTTTTTTAGTACATTTTTTAAAATGGGAATTCCATCAAGTGTATTTTCTTCATCCCTATAAATGCTTATCATTCACTATGTTTTAACAAAAAAAGGGCTACAGTCAATTTGGCTTCCAATAATAATTTCTTCTAGTTTTCAAACCTTAAGCATTGATTTAGCTGTGCCAGAACAGAGCACTACTCCAAATGTCTCTGTTGTAACTCTTTCAACATTCTCACAGGTATGTCAGTTACAAGGACTGTACTTGATTTGGTGATGCTCTCTTTTCTGTTTGGTTTTATGAGAAGCAATCCCATTCCAGGCACAATCCCATTTTTCTAGCACAGCTAAACCCTTATGCTGCTTTAAATTATGATAAGAGGGATTTTCAGTCTGTATGTTTGTGTTCCTAGCTCTTATCGTTTAGAAATTACTGAACAGACAGACAGACTCACATACAGACAAACTTTCTCAAATATATAATAGAATATATATAGTTATTCTCATTTGGTGAGAGAGTAAACTACTGAACAAAACATGAGATTATCATCTATCTATCTAATCTATAGCTAGCTAGCTATCAACATGATCCATTGTCTACAGACATAGACACAGATACAAACAGTGGCCAATCAAAATAAGGCATTTTTGGAACATATTTCAAGCACAATTAAATAATCAAACTTGATCTTTTCGGACCAGCTCTATCTTGGTTAATAAGGTGGGATTTAATTTTTATTCTATGCTTGTCCACCCGCTGGTTAAAGTAAGGTGACAGGACAAGGACGGCACCAGTCCCTCATCTTTGCTAATAATAAAGGCTGGTTGAGCATTTAAGGCACTAAGCTGGGATTTGAAAAAGCTTGTCGAATGGTCAGCTCTGCTACATGCTCTCTTTGTGACTGTGAGCAGGTCATTTGGTCATTGGTCTCCCTGTGCCTCAGTCCTCCCAGCTGTACAATGGGGATAACAGCCCTGCCTGGTCCTAGTGGAGCCATCTCTCAAAGGCTGCGAGGCTCCCAGCTTCTGCGGTGCTGGGACCATATAAAGACCGGAGATGGGGAGAGACGTTTTCTGTTCAGCGGAACCAGGCTATGGTGAACATTTAACACCTACCTGAGCCACAGGGAGCACATTGCTACAGTGTGGAGCGCACTCACTTCTCAAGCACGACGGCAGGCTCCATGCTGGGGCTGTAAGGCACTGGCAATCCGCAGCATGCTTGGTCTCTTGGCAGCAATGGCTTTCCTGTAACATCGCAGGGATGTCAAGGTCAGAGCAGGCTGGTATTTATAGCTCCTCCAATGATGGGCCCATTGGGGGACCTCAGCCAATGGGGAGAATTTGCAGCTCTGTCCTTTCCACACAGCAACAGGCTTCTAAAATCCCCCACTGAGTAGTAACTCTCCATAGGCCTGGCCATTCTCCGGGTTGCACTCTGTGTGCAAACACACAGACCCTGGCTGGCTCCCAGGATGGAGTAAATTAGTGGAGCGCCACTGAAAACACTGGAGTTACACCAATTTACAACAGTTGAGGATAGCTGGCTAGCTAGCTAGGCTAATATGGGGAGAGAGAGAGAAAGACGCGTGTGTATGGAGATAGATAGATAGATAGATAGATAAGGTTTATGGGGATAGATAGACAGATAGATAGGGTGAATGGGGATAGATAAACAGACAGACAGGCTTTATGGGGATAGATAGGTAGAAAGATAGAGTGTATGGGGATAGACAGATAGATAGGGTGTATGGGAATAGATAGATAGATAGGGTGTATGGAGATAGATAGGGTGTATGGGAATAGATATAGATAGATTAGACAGATAATCCACATTTCAAAGCAAATACTTGTTTGACTTCAATATTTTTTAAACTAACTTTACAGCTAGCAGATTTTCACTCCTAATGGGACAGTAAATCTGCATTTACTCTTAGGACAGCTATTGAGTGATACTGGGTCTTAAAACAAGTTGTGGTGTTCTTTACTCTTGTACAGTAGAGCCCCTATTTGACAGGTTCATTGAAGACTGATCAGGTCATAAATTTGAAAGTTCATTACATTGAACATCTCAACATTGCAGGAGGCATAGAGCATGTGTTGTAGTATGATGAAGTTCATTGCTTTCTTCTTGGCTTTGCAAACCACTGCAAAGGGATTTCCAGTGTCTCTCTTTTAAAATGTCAACTTATTCTTCATCAGCATCACTTTTGCTGGGTGATTTTTTTTATTTTCCATTCATTAGATGGGGGTTCATAAAATCCAACTTCTAGTGTAACTGTTATTTTCGGTCCTGCATAGGAAACAACCCTTTGGATTTCTTAGTGCTTTCCTTAATGACAGCACCTTACAGCTTTGGAATAATGTTGTATTGCACACCAGTATCCCATTCAAAAACCAGACAAGAGAGCTGAGGCCCTTCCTACCTTCGAAGAGGGTGTTTCCTGTTGCATTTGCGGCATAGCTGACAACACACTAGCCTGGATAGACCTACGCACACAGTGGCCATTGGAAAACTATTGTTTTGGGGGGTGTTATTTTGTTTTCCTTTGGTCCTTGTTTTCTCTTTCTGAAATGCTACATGCACTAGTTGATCACTCTGTGCTGAGAAACTCTTCATGTTGCTAGTCAAAAGGGCCTGGGGTTCCTAGCTGTGACCACCACTAACACAGGATCAGTGGTGACTGAAACCCTGAGCCCTTTAAATTGCTGTTGGAGCCTCATGTGAGTTGTTCTGGGTGGTCTTGAGGGCTGCCTGCCCCAGCCCCACCCATTTTCCTTGGGACCCCACCCCTTCTGGGAGCATGCAGCTGGCCCCTCCCACCTTGCCCAGGGGCCTGGCAAGTCTGTCAGCCCCCCTGCATGCTAGCACAGTGTGTGTATTTGTCCCCTCCTTTTAATGTCTGGTCCACAGGAGAGGATAAAGGCCTACTGCTGCTATGTTCAATTTCTCATTTCAGAATTTTTCTTTCTAAAATGTAATTTTGTTTGTATAAAAATATTTTAGTAATTAAAAGGGTAAAAAAAAATCTAAATGCCAGTTTTCAAAGTTATAGACATGAAACATTTTGATCGGCCTGCAATGAATTTATTTTTAAAATTTCACTTGACAAGAAAAACTCAAAGCTTTGGCTTTTTGTCTTGATTGGGGGCCAAAAAATTTTTTACATCTCAAAATTTGCAGTGGGATGGAAAGCCCATTTCCCCACCAGTTCTATTAGAAACATTTCATGACATCTAGAGCACAACAAAGTGTTTTTTCTTTATTTAATTCATAGGTAACAAGCTTCTCCTGAATGGCCTTGGCTCCTTCCAACCCCACCCACTCATCATCTTTCAACCTCATGGACATCCCAGGGCTGCAAGCTTCTCATGTCTGGTTGGGATTCCCCTTCTCTTCAATGAACTTCATTGTGCTGCTGGACAAGTGCGTAATTCTGCTTATTCTCAGGTCAGATCAAACCCTCCATGAATCCAAGTGCATTTCCTGTGCATGCTACCAGTCATCAATTTCATCTCGGCGATTTCCAAAATGCTCAGCATATTCTGGCCGAAGTTGGTACAGATTGCTTTGGATGCCTGTTTCATGCAGATGCTCTTCGTTCATTCTGTTACAGTGGCGGAATCCGGGATGTTCTTGGATCTGGCCTTTGACAGAAATGTTGCCATCTCGGACCTTCTGGGGTACCAGGTCATCCTAACATGCCAAAAGATGACACCGCTCCGCCTGGCCAGGCAGCTCACAGATGACCTTTGCTTGAGTCCAGTCACCTGGAGGGCAAAGCACTTCCTCTACTGTGGTTCCAACTTGATCACCCATTCGTACTGTGAGCACATGGCTGCGGTGCAGTTGGCCTGTGCAGATCCCTGAATCCACAGTCAGTATTGCATGGCTGTGCACAGGTTCATAGTAGTGAGTGACAGAGCCTTCCTTTCCGTGTCTTATGGGATGAGTCTTCAAGATATCCTGCCTTAAAGTCTTTGGCACCTGTGGCTCCAACCTTGGCGTGATGCTCCTCTACTATGCTTCAGGGATGTCTTTCATACAGACGCAGAGCTTTGGCCAGGGGGTGGCAGGCCAAATTCAGGTTCTGCTGGGCAATCTCTACTGCACCCTTCCCCCCAGGCTAAACCTGGCACCTTACAGCACTAGGGCAAAGCAGGTGCAGGATGCAGTGCTAGGATTTGGACCCCCGAAGGATCCAGTCATAGAATCCTCAGGTTGGAAGAGACCTCAGCAGGTCACCGAGTCCAGCCCCCTGCCCAAAGGGGGACCAACCCCAACTAAATCATCCCAGCCAGGGCTTTGTCAAGCTGGGACTTAGCCATGTGACATTGTTGGAAAAGACATGCTTTGGGGATGCATTTTAACACCCACAATGGATTTGAATCTGGGACCTCTAGAGCTTTGCATAGGAGCCTCTGCAGCGTAAGCTATGAAGCCAGCTGGTGCTCAGCTTAAGCTCTAGAGCTCCCTTGTTTTTAATCTCTCACTGTAAGTGGTCTAAGTGCCACTACGTGGGACACTGAACCATGGTGTATGGATTACATACTTCCCCTAGCTAAGGAAGCACATCCTGCGTGTCAGACACAAAGTCGAGATTCTTGACAAGCCCCCCACTCATAACCACCTGTAGACAGATTTGAACCTGGGAGCACTGGCTTTATAGCTTAAGCTGTAGAGGCTCCTAGCAAAGCTCTCAAGATCCCAGGTTCAAATCCACCTGGTAACACATTAACAGAAGAAGATATGAGAAGTCATTCTTCTGCTCTACTCTGTGCTTATTAGGCCTCAGTTGGCATATTGTGTCCAGTTCTGGGCACCACATTTCAAGAAAGATGTGGAGAAATCGGTGAGGGTCCAGAGAAGACCAACAAAAATGATTAAAGGTCTGGAAAACATGACCTATGAAGGAAAACTGAAAAAATTGGAGTTGTTTAGTTTAGAAAATAGAAGACTGAGAAGGGACATGATAGCGGTTTTCAAGTATCTAAAATGGTGTTATGAGTAGACGGGAGAAAAATTGTTCTCCTTGGCCTCTGATGATAGGACAAGAAGCGATGGGCTTAAACTGCAGCAAGGAAGGTTTAGGTTGGGCATGAGGAAAAACTTCCTATTTATCAGGGTGGTTAAACACTGGAATAAATTGCCTAGGGAGGTTGTGGAATCTCCATCACTGGAGATATTTAAGAGTAGGTTAGATAAATATCTATCAGGGATGATCTAGACAGTGCTCGGTCCTGCCATGAGGGCAGGGGACTGGACTCGATGGCCTCTCGAGGTCCCTTCCAGTTCTAGTATATGATTTTATAATTGTCTACACTGGACTTTGTGGTAGATCCTGGCAGGATTTCACTGGTAAGCTCCAAGGGCACTCACACTCCAAGAAGAGATGACAATTGGGTTTGACTGAAACACTGGGGAATCTCTGTTAACCCCCCCCCGAGAGAGAATCATAACAAATCAAAACAGATGAGAGAGAGCAAGAAAGAGAGAGAACACATTGTACATTGTAGCTCAGAATTATAGAAAACAGTAGACTGTCATGCTAAATGAAGAGTGCGAGACACACTGTGGAGAGGTGATGTGTCAATGAGTCTCAGGTTTTAATGACACTCTGCAAGGGGTTTACTGTGGGAATCAGAGAAATCCCTGAACAGGAGAATGTCACATGCTTAGACAAGACTGTACTGAAGGCCCGTTAAATAGACAGACAGACAGACAGAGTGGGGATAGGAAATAGGGGAATACACACCAGTTAGAGTTCTGCAAAGTTTTACATAGCAAGATGACTCCTTATTTGTGTTGCAGTAACACCCAGAAGCTCTAGCCAAAGACCATGGCCCTGCTGCATTAGGTGCTATACAATAAGCCATAATCACAAGACCGTCGCTGTCCTCAGGAGCTTAGAATCTAAGTTTAAGGTCTTGTTTATACTTACGAGAAGATTGATGCTCTGGATATTGATCTTCCGGGGTTCCATTTATAGGGTCTAGTAGAGACCTCCTAATTAGAATGCTGAGGGTACCCCCATTAACCCTCGTAGTCCACAGGGTCGTGAAGAGTAAGGGAAGCTGATGGGAGAGTTTCGTCAACTTCCTGCAGTGGGACTGCCCCGGAAATTCGATGTAAGGTACATTGACTTTAGCTACGCAATTCTTGTAGCTGGAGCTGTGGATCTGAAGTTGAATTTCTCCTCCAGTGAAGACCTGGCCTATGACAAAAGAGAACAGTTGGAGGCAACCAGTAAAGAGGGCAAGTGAAAGGAAACCATGAGAGAGGGCGTGGACTCACTGCTGCCTCACCATTGTCAAGTCTTCTGTCCACATCACAGCAAAGAAGGGCTGTAATGAGGCTTGTGAAGGTGATCAGCGAGGTGGCTTTGTGGATGTCAACTCACTTTGCATATGTGCTTTAATGCAGCAAAAGAAATGTTTCTGATTGTGTGTGTGTGTGTATGTGAGTGTGTGTGTGTATGTGCACGTGTGCACACAGGAAACACTGAGTTGTAGTGAATGCAGGGGATCCAGGAATTGAAGCAAACTAGACGTAAAAGTGAATCTGATACGTCTATTTCCATGGGCCAAGTGGAAGGAATCATGGGAAGCCAACAAACATAGCACAAAAGCTGAAGCAGAAATTCGATTTAAAAAATGTTCCCAATTCCAGTGAGTTTTCACCAACACAAGCGCATGTTTTTTAGTACCTGATCTCTGGTGTGACAGAGTTTCTCTGACCAGTGCTCAGTTCCCCCGTGTGTGAAAGCGGGTTAATAATGCAAGGATGCAAAGTGAGCTGCAGGGAGTTGTTCCAGCACCCCTCGGTGAGAGAAGTTAGTCCCTTCCACTACTACTTTCCAAGCTACGCACATTGGCCTTAATTCTGAACAGCGCCCAACATGCCCTGGGCACAGTGACAGGACAGGAGTACTTCAAGTTCAAGGTCTTGGTCCTTGTTCAATGGACTAGACCCAGCATTTCAGAAAGGTCACCTCAATGACTGAGCTGAAGACCATGGTCAACAACTCAGCTCTCAGGCCCAGGGGAAGGCTCGGCATGAAGGGCGAAGGGCGTCAGTGCAGGAGACAGAGCTCTCTTGTGGTCTGACCTGAATGTGAAACATTCCCCAGAGCTAGGGGCCCTCCCAAACCTCTCTGTGCTCTGCTCCCCAGGCACAGGGTATATCTCTCACTGGCCTCCTCTCACACCGCTCTGCCCCACACATTTCTCCCAGTGGCTACGTCTAGACTACATGGCTCCGTCGACGGAGCCATGTAAAATAGTTTATTCGGCATAGTCAAAGAAGCGGGGATTTAGATAATCCCTGCTTCATTAAAATAAAAATGGCCACCGCGCTGGGCTGACGATCAGCTGATCCGGCACAGCACGGCAGTCTAGACACGGCGCGGTCAACAAGGGAAGCCTTTGTTGACTGCTCCGGTATGCCATGTAGTCTAGACGTACCCAGAGAGGCAGGGGAGCCAGCGTGTGACAGGCGGTAATGTGAGGCGCTACCGGAAGGAGCTCACACACCGTGCTGAGGCGCGTGGTATGAAGCACTGAATGGAACAGACTGGAACAGAGCCATGCAAGGGAGCCAGTGGTAACTCATCAGTCCTGTGACCTGTACAGTTCGGAGCAGGGCTGCTCTAAACAACACTTGAATGATACAGCCCCAAAGGACCAGGTCCCCTACTGAGGACTGTAGGGGGAAAATGACATTCTCATCCTCCTCTTTTGTTCCCATCAGGTCCCCAACACAACCCTACCAAGGACTGGGAAAGAAACAAAGAGTAGGACCTGGCTATAGCAGCTCTATGAAACGCAGGA
>CM057845.1:310030306-310047112 GCA_030068395.1 Apalone spinifera
CTTGACCAAGCCCTGGCTGGGTTGATTTAGTTGGGATTGTTCCTGCCTAGAGCATGGGGCTGGACTTCTGAGGTCTCTTCCAGCTCTATGATTCTATGATTCTATGAACTGCTGCGGGCAGTTAGTTCGGACTAAGGGGGATTTAAAAATGGCGGCGCCCGGAACATGCAAATGAAGCCCAGGATATGTAAATTCCGGGCTTCATTTGCAACTCCGGTTGCCCTCATTTGCCTACCTAGCTTGAACTAACGAGCTAGTGTAGACATACCCAGGGTGCTTAATCACTGGAATAAGTTGCCTAGGAAGGTTGTGTAATCTCCATCTCTGGAGCTATTTAAAAGAAGATTAGACATCTATCAGGGATGGTCTAGACAGTACTGGGTCCTGCCATGAGGGCAGGGGACTGGACTCGATGACCTCTCGAGGTCCCTTCCAGTTCTAGTGTTCTATAGTAGCAGAGCATGGAGAGGCGCCACAGGTCGCAGGGCAAAAGTTCTGCTAGTGAATGAGTGAACCTGACAATGGTGCGAGCTCTGAGAATGTCGGGATTTTCTGCCATTTTGTTTTTCTGGAATGTGTTTGTATGCCTTGTGCCTCCTTGCCTGAGGAGGTTGTGAAGGCTAGGACTATAACAGGGTTTAAAAGAAAACTAGATAAATTCATGGAGGTTAGGTCCATTAATGGCTATTAGCCAGGATGGGTAAGGAATGGTGTCCCTAGCCTCTAGTTTGTCAGAGGTTGGAGATGGATGGCAGGAGAGAGATTGCTTGATCATTACCTGTTTGATTCACTCCCTCTGGGGCATCTGGCATTGGCCACTGTTGTCAGACAGGGTACTGGGCTGGATGGACCTTTGTTTGCGCAATATCAGCCCTATTCCTGTTAGATTACATGAGCAGAATCTGCCTCTTGACCACAGCTCAACTTTGCTTTATATTAATAAAGACTTGATGCCTTTTGCCTAGGCCTTGGGCCTCCCACCAGGCCTGTGATACATGAGCTTATGTTTCGGGCCCTCTTCTTACTACACTAGTCAATCCATTTAATTGGTATTAAGCCAGACAGACCTGGTTTTGTAATGTTTGTCCCCTGTCCAGAGCACTGTTGATATAAACTCAGCCATGCTTTTGCTGGTACCATGCATGGAGGATGCTGTTTTGCAGGGTGTGTTGCTCTGCCCCCACCAGCGTGAGCTCACGTGGATCATGCATGTGAGGTCACACTGGTAAGGGTGGGGTGGCCTGCACTGGAAAATCTCACTCTCTCTGTCCCATGACCTCACATGCACTGGGCATGCAGACGAAGGTGGGGACAATGGAGAGGTTCTCCTGTGTTGTGGGGCTGCCTCAGTGGCCACTCTTGCTACTGGGTTCTGCTCAGATCTTTCTTTGGCCAAAGAGCTTGAAGACCCGTTCCCGGATCTGCTTGGTCTTCAGGCCGTAAACCACTGGGTTTAACATGGGGGGGACGACGAGGTACAAGTCAGCCAGCAAGACTTGGGTGTGACGTGCAAGGATGAGGTCAAACATGTGCAGGTACATGGAAAGGAGCCCGCCCATGTAGAAGAGCAGGATGACGCAGAGGTGGGAGCTGCAGGTGCTGAAGGCCTTGAGACGCGCCTCGTGAGACGAGAGCCGTAAGACAGAGCGGAGGATCATGCCGTAAGAGAAGGCGATGCAGATGGAGTCTGCCACCACTAAGGCTGTGGCCACGACAACATTTAACAGGTCACTGACTTCTGAGTATGTGCTGGCCAGCTCCACCACGGCCATGTGCTCACAATAGGAATGAGGGATGACATTTGTTTTACAGAACGGCAGACTGGTTAGAAGGAAGGTTAAAGGTGTCACAACTGCCAATCCTCTCGCAAGGGACAGCAGCCCAATCAAGGCAATCTTTGGGTTGGTTAGGATAGTCTTGTATCTCAAGGGGTTGCAGATAGCCACGTATCGGTCAAAAGACATGGCCAAGAGCACTCCTGATTCCACGGCAGTGAAAGTATGGATGAAGAACATCTGGAGGAAGCAGGACTCGTAGCTGATCTCTCTGGAATCCAGCCAGAAGACGCTCAGCATTTTGGGGACAACAGCCGTGGAGAAGACCAGATCAATGACAGCCAGCATGGAGAGGAAATAGTACATGGGCTCATGGAGGGTCACATCCTGCTTTACCACGAAGAGGACAGTACCGTTTCCTAGCAGAGCCAGCACATACATGAGGCAGAATGGGATGGCGATCCAGACGTGCTGAGATTCCAGGCCGGGGATGCCGGTCAGCAGGAATGTAGGGGGGTTAGGGCAGGACAGATTGGAAGCTGACATGACCTACAGCAGACGTGGATCAATCCATGCACAAAGTTCTTTCCCTGCAATGCAATAATAGAAGTGCTGGGATTTTTTGGGAGTCGGGAAGTGTTCCCTTTAATTTTTTATGTGTGTGTGCAGAATGATATGGAGATGATATGTGAAATCTCACCTTCGTGTTGGTGCACATAAAATTCATTCTGCGCATTGAAGATCTGTGGTTGGGTTCAAGGATTTGGAATGTGGCAGGGGGCTCATGTTTGGGAGTGTGAAGGCTATTCCCCACTGGCTCTTCGAGTGCAGGAGGTGGGGGTCCCTAGAAGACTTTAAAAATGCTTTGCCTCGATAGGCTTCTGCTTAGAAACTTTCCAAAGCTTTACCACAAATCCTGACCTTGGGTGGTATGCAGCCACCACCCAAGTGCAAAACCTCTTTTCTGAACCCAGGAAGACTCATTTGGGATTTTCATTTGGGAATTTTACTTGGGTACCCCAAGCTCTTTAATCTCCCTAGGGAGAGAGCTTGAAAAAAACCTGTAATTTCTGATAGCTGACCGCTCAGTCTTAAGACACAAGCAGACAGACCCACCTGCTTTGTAGGACAGAGGAATGAGATCAGAGTCTTAAAAAAGCTGATCTTATTAACAAAGCAAAACAAAACAAAAAGATATATTTGGTAAAGCATACTTGGTTGCCAGGTGTGATAGAGCAAAAAAAGAAAAAATGAAATCACAGAGAATTCCTTCCCTTGGACTCAGTTTTAGTTACAGTCTACAAGGGAGGTTAGCACAGAGGAGTTTAAACAAACAAACAAACCAATTTGATCTGGTTCAAATCTAACTAAACATTCTCATTTCACTTACATATCCTTTTGCTCCAGGGTTCAGTCATTCTTTAGGCATAGATATCACCAAAACCTCCATGCCTTTATTCCTGGTTCAGTCCATCTCTTTCTCTCCAGCTCCTGCTCTAAAAACTCAGAAAGAACTATAGCAGGCACATCGTTGCTTTCAGGGGCGGTCCTAGACTAGCTGCCGGCAACTGGCGCCCTAGGCGAACCATGTAATCGGCGCCCGCACCTCCAAACTCCTCAATTATATTACGCCACCATTTGGCACCCCATTTAACTTGGCGCCCTAGGTGACGGCCTAGTTCGCCTATATGGACGGGCCGCCCCTGGCTGCTTTCAATTCAAAACACTTTAGGTACATCTACACTGTAAGGCTATTTGGGGATACCAGAGGTCTCCTGAAATAGCTACCCCATGTCTACACAAGCTGCCCATTATTTCAAAATAGTTTTTGAAATAACGGGCGCACTATTTCACCATCCCAGTAAACCTCGTTGCTCGAGGAATAAAGGATGGTCAAAATAATGCTTTATTTCAAAATTTGGCACTGTGTAGATGTGTCAAATTTCAAAATAAATTATTTCAAAATAAAACCAAAATAAGATACTCAATTTGAATAGTGCAAATTGTGTATCTTATTTCGAGGATAGGGTGCAGTTTAGACGCACCCTCTCTTCCTATTGGCTCTCCTGGATCCCTGACAACACTTCCTGGATACTCACTGTTCTGAGTTTAACCTTTTACAGACAATTTAGTCACTGTATGCGGGGATATTTAGAAAAGGGTAGTACCCCTCCTATCCATCATGGGGGAGAGGGGATCAGGGCTTTGGCTGGGGACGGTTTGGGGGATGAGCCATTTGCAGTTCAGGAAGGGACTCCAGGCTTAGGCAAGGGGGTTGGAATGTGGGAGTGGGTTCAGGACAGGAGGCTGAGGTTGGGAGAGGGTTTGGGTGGAAGTTAGGGTGCAGGAGGAGGCTCAGATTTAAGGTATGGGGTCTAGAAGGGAGCTAAGGTGGGGGGAAGGGGCCTCAGGGCTTGCACAGTGGATTGGGGATCAGGGTGCTCTTACCTGGGGCAGCTCCTGGTTGTTGTTGTTGAGGAACAGGTGGCTCTGTTTAGTCCATATTGTCCCATGCCGCCCAGTGCCCTTCTGTGGCCTTTGGCCATGATTCCTGGCTAATGGGAGCTACAGGAGGAGCCTCCAGACAAGGGCAGTGCCGGGAGAGAGCTTCCTGGCACTCTCAGTGATGTGGATCCAGCCAAGGGGAGAGGAATGGCAGCGCACCAAGCCACTTTCCAGCCCCCCGGAAGGGCTGGCCCTGAACAGAATAGTTTTACAGGCTGCCACTCCTAAAGCCCCTTTCTTAAACCTGAGAAGCACCACGCTCCCCTGGCCCTAGAAGGCACTACAGATCAGTAACTGACCTCCGGTATAGAACAGGGCATAAAACTTCACCCAAATACCTTGTACGGAGCCCAGTGTCTTGGATCTGACTAAAGCATCTTCCAGAAAGGCTTCCACTCCAAAATGAAGACCTCAAGAGATGCAGGGCCCATCATGTCCCCAGGTGTCTGTCCCAATGGCAAATCACCCTCATCTGTAACAACGTGGGTCTCATTTCTCATCGGAATTTGTCTGGCTGTAACTTCCAGACAGTGGTTCTTGCTCTGCCAGTAGATTAATGTGTCCTTTACTAGCTGGAATTCTCACCCCAAGAAGACAGAAACCTTAGTCGAGTCATCTCTTGTTAACCCTGATGAGTTGCATGGTTTGAGCTCTTTATGTCTCTCACTTCCAGGCATTTTCCCAGCCCCCAAATCATTTTTGCAGGGTTTCTCTGTCTTTTCAATTTTTCAACATCGCTTTAAAATGTGGACGCTGGACCTGGTGGCTGTGTTGTCGTGTCGGTGCCCCCCATGCCATACACAGCGGTAAAGTCGCTGTCCTGTTTCCACTCAAGAATCACGCTAACCCTGTTTGGTCCAGGTGGGCAGGGTTCCTAAACGGTGCTCTGAAGCATCTCTCGCCTGTGTTTGTCAGAAACTGAAAATGGGTGAATGGGGATGGATCACTTGCTGATTACCTGTTCTGTTTATTCTCTCTGGGGCATCTGGCAGTGGCCAGTTGGAAACAGGACACTGGGCTAGATGAACCATTGGGCTGACTGGGTCTGGCCATTCTTATGGTCCTACTTATCATAATGGACTTCAAATTCAAGTTCTCAGTGCTGGCAGTTTCAGTGTAAGAAAATTACCATCTGAGAGTTGTGTAATGGTGCCCCAGCCATACCCAGTCCTGCTCTCTGTTAACTAGTACATTGATCCATGTGCACTCATGGCCCTGTGGTGCTGAGCTATTAGCAACTCCAAATACAGGGAGCAGTGTCTTTGCCATACGAGGGGCACCTCTCTGACTTCCTAAAAAGGCTGTAACCCGTGTTTTTAACTTTCCCATCACTCAAACTCTCCCAAAAGGTATCTGAAATGCCAGTTACATCACCTCTCTTCTCAGCAGTGCGACATCCCAGTTCCTGTCACTTATTACCAAGTCTCCTTGCAGTGGTGTATGAGCCATGGAAACATTTTCCTCCCTTTCAGTCTCCTGACACAAAGGCCTTTCCAAAGAGCAGCTCTCGCCTTCTCCCCTCGTCCCGTCTATTCAAACAGCCCTACCCAGTCACCTACCTCCTTGCAGGTCTCTTGTCTGTCCTTCCTCATGCCACTGTCCTGCTGTGCCCGTGTGTGTATGAGTGTGAAATGTCCGGGCAACATTGCAGGGTCTTTATAATTCATCTCAGCTGAACCTACTGGGATCTGTGCAGCACAGGGCTGTCTCTGGGGACTCAGGCCTCCCTGACTGTGCTAGTCAGTTAGGCGAAATGGGACTGGCCCTAGATGGATTCTCACGGCCCTGCTTTGCCTTGCCAGCCCCAGGGTATGGAAAGCACAAGGACAGGGTAGTGCAACCTAGTTTAGCTGTGCACATTAGGGGTAGTGGGGTAGGTTGCATCTTTCTGTGTAATTCCTCCCTAGGGGGAAAATCCTCTCTGCTGAATGTCTGTCAAGTCAGTGCCACACCCTAGAGCAGGTGCTCCCTACCTAACAGAGCTCCCTGCCCAGCAGCCGGTTGTGAAAGGATGCCCTGCCTGTGGCTACGGATGGATCTCACTTTGGTTCTCTTGGCAATGCTCTATTGGCTAAGCCGGAAAGCCACCTCCTCCGTGCCCCGGCGTGCATTACATTCCCCTCCCCCGCTAGTTTTGCCTCATCCTCCGTGCTTTCTGCACCAGCGTCAGGAGTAATAACTGGACGAAGCAAGTCTCTCATGCGATATTGGCCTTTTGGGCAGCAGTAGCCAGGGCCATCCCTAAAGAAACGTTCAGGGTCTCGGTCAAGTCACGTGTATGGGCCTCCCTTTAACATCTTTTATAAGGGTGAAATTTGATCACAATGAGCTTTTCCAGGGCAGCTGCTGGCTGCCGGTTAAATCCTGCCATGTAGTTATAGTGTTGTTCCATTGCAGCTCTTGTTTATAATGATAATGAAGTTGATATAATTAAAAGAACCTCCTTAAGGTTCTGATGGGATGGGCTGCATCCCAGCACTTACATGCCAGACTCCACCATCCCACACTTCCTGGCAGCAAATGCTGCTTTTGGAGCCCAGGTTGATGCTGCTTCCTGGTTCCTGGACAAAGAAGGAAGCCCTCTGCCCTGCCTCTCCGGAGACATAACTGGCTGCAGCTGGTTCTTCATTATTTGTAATTTGGAAAAACCTGTGCACCCCTGAAGCTGCTTCTGGCTGGGGTTGTCAGCAAAATCCTGCCTGCTGTTGCTGTGTTTGGGAAGACCCTGTCAACGTGTCCCCTGAGGGATGAATTCGCAAAGCACTGGAAGCGGTGTTGTCCCATTTGTCTCTGTGCCTGCTAGGGCTAGCCATTGTATCCCAGCAGCAGGGTGTAAGGGGGTTAGGGGAGTTAGTGCAGAGTTGGGGTGCACAGAAGAACCAGTGGAGTGCAGGCATGAGGAGTGCAGGGGGTTGGGGTGCACTGGAAGAGCTGGGTGGTGTATGTCCTCCTCATCTGAACCCCCACCAATTCCCCCCTCCCCTTCCCTTCCTTCCCACCCATCCCCACTTATCTTCCTCTTCATAATCCCTCTCCCCTCTCCCCACACCACTCTCCCTCTAATTTGTCTAGCCTCTGACTCCTGATACTGGTCTAGGAAGCATTCATAGGCCTAATCCTCCGTCCCCACCCCAAGACAGGTCACATTCTTCTCCCAATTGAATTGCCTCCCCCCATGATTTACAAATTCATGGCTACTGCCAAACTCCTTGGCTGCATCTAGACTGGTATGATTTTGCATAAAAGCGGCCGCTTTTGTGCAAAATCTTGCCGCCTGTCTACTGTGGCCGCGAGTATTTGCGCAAGAACACTGACTTTGTAATGTATAAAATCGGTGGTTCTTGTGCAAATACTCTGACGCTCCCGTTCAAGGATAAGCCCTCTTGCACAAGTATTCTTGCACAAGAGGGCCAGTGTAGACAGCCACGTTAATTTCTTGTGCAAGAAAGCCTGATGGCTAAAATGGCCATTGGAGCTTTCTTGCGCAAGAGAGCATCTACACTGGCACGGATGCTTTTGCGCAAAAGCAAATCTTTTGAGCAAAGGCACATGCCAGTATAGACGCTCTCTTGCACAAATACTTTTAATGGAAAAACTTTTCCATTAAAAGTATTTCCGCAAAATCATGCCAGTCTAGACGCAGCCCTTTTGTCTAATGAGGCTGTGACCGGCTTCCCCTCAGAGTTCACACCATCCAGCTCCAGGCTCACCAACAGAGGGGGGCAAAGGAGGCAACTGCCACAGAGCCCAGTGATTCACAAGGGGCCGGCGCTCCCAGTTGCTGTCTGGTGGAAGCTAGCTCTAGCCCCGCCCCTTCTGGCCAAAGCCCCGCCCCTTCTGGCCAAGGGCCCACCCCTTCCAGGAGTAAGGAGCTGGCCCACTTTCCTTGCCCAGGGGCCTGGTGAATCTGTTGACCCCACTGTCTACCTCAATGAAATCGATCTGTGCTGGGGCGTTACTAGCTGTTCGGGGTGGGGGAGGCGGGAGGCATGCAAGATATGACTTTGGGCCCCCTCGCCTCTCACTGCTCACCTCTTGAGCATTACTGCTTAGGTAACGTTCATGATTTTACTCCATTTTCTTAGTATATTAAAGAGTGATTAAGTGAATTTGTATAGTTCTAAGTGTGCCTAGTGTTTCACAGGGTGAAAATAACTTTAGTTTCTTACAGGTACTGTCATATCGAACCCCCAGGTCGGAGGTTGGGGGAAGTGATATGACGGTACGTGTAAGAAATTTAATTGTGGGGTGGGCGGGGCTCATGGCAGAGGGTTAAAGAGTGGGGAGGCTCAGGGCAGGGAGGTTTGGGGGTTCAGGAATCAGGGAGAGGGATGTGGGGATGCAGAAATCAGGGTAGGGGGGCTGAGGAAAGGGGGCTCAGGGCAAGATGTGTGAGGGGGGTGCAGATATAAGGGCAGGGAGATTGGGGTGACAGGGTCAGGGCAGGGGGCTGAGGGAAGGGGAGCTCAGGGCAGAGGGTTTGGGGGGTCAGGAATAAGAGTGGGGCTGGGGGATGTAGGGGTGAGTGCAGGGGGGCCAAAGGGAGAGAGGTGCCAGGTGAACGTGACATGGAAACGGGGTGAGACAAATGGCTTAGACAGAGGGAGAAGAGCAGAGAGGTTATTGAGAGCTGTGCAGGGCTCAGATGAACATGGCTCGCCCTGGCCCTGTGGAGGGACAGCTGCCACAAGTTGCTCCCCCCACTGGTGGATGAATGCTTTGGCTGGAGCCATTCTTATCCCCCAAGAGTGCTGCTGACACAGAGGGGACTCGGGATAGCTGGGGCAGTGACGACTGTGCAAGCTGCCATGGTGGGCGCGATCCCCTGACATTGCCCTTGCTCACCCTGTGCCTCTGGGATCAGCTCCCTTCAACGCAGCTCAGGGGGTGCAGCTGAAATCGTAGGTCACTTCTGAGGGCATCGGGGCATCAGCCTGGAGTGCTGAGTTCCCACGGCCAACCTCTACCCAGGCTGTGGTGGCCCCCACTGCAGAGGGACATGGTCAGCCAGCCTGCCCTAAGTCCTGTCCGCTCAGGGATTAGCCAGCGTGGCATGCTGGCTCCAGAGCCTGATTGGCTGTTTCCCCCCAGGAAGTGGGGAAATAGCGAGGATAACCATCAGAGGAGGTTTTTCCCCTAGGCAGGGATGGAATCAGGAGAATTCATAGAATCCTAGAACTGGAAGGGACCTCAAGAGGTCATCGAGTCCAGTCTCCTGCCCTCATGGCAGGACCAAGCACTGTCTACCATCCTTGACAGGTATCTGTCCAACCTGCTCTTAAATATCTCCAGTGATGGAGATTCCACAACCTCCCTTGGCAATTTATTGCAGTGCTTAACCACCCTGACAGTGAGGAAGTGTTTCCTAGGGTGTGTCTAGAGTACAAGGTTTTGTCGACAAAAGTGGACTTCTGTCGACAAAACTATACCTGCGTCTACACTACTGCCGAGTTCTGTCAACAGTAAGTCGACAGAACACGGGAGATTTGTCGACAGCAGTAAACCTCATTCTACAAGGAATAACGCCTTTTTTTGACAAGAATTATGTTGAAAAAAGGCGCTATTGCATCCACACTGTGCTTTTTGAAAAGCAAGCGTCTACACTCTCTATCAAAAAAGCGGCTTGATTTGTCTACAAAACTGGTTGTAGTCTAGATGCTCTTTTTCTACAGAGGCTTTGTTGACAGTATCTGTCGACAAAGCCTCTGTCGAAAAAAGCCTATAGTCTAGACGAAACAAAAGACAGGACTATGCAGCACTTTAAAGACTAACAAGATGGTTTATTAGGTGATGAGCTTTCGTGGGCCAGACTCACTTCCTCAGATCAAATTTTGGAAGAAAATTGGCATGACCATATATACCAAAGAGATACAATAAAAAAAAAGTGAACACATATAAAATTGACAAATCAGATTTTAGAAGAGAGGGTGTGTGTGGGGGTGAGGTTAGTGTCTATGAGATAATGATATTAGGCGTGATAATTGGGGAAGCTGTCTTTGTAATGGGTAAGATAGTTAGCATCTTTGTTAAGGCCCATTCGTGAAGTGTCAAATTTAAACATGAATGACAGTTCTGAGGTTTCCCTTTGTAGTCTGGTGTTAAAGTCTCTTTGAAGTAAGATACATGTAGTGAGGTCGTTGAGACAATGCCCAGTCTGGTTGAAATGACAAGAAACTGTTTTTTCTTTGTTAAAGTGTCTGATGTCTGATTTGTGGGCATTGATTCTTTGGCGAAGTGTCTGAGAAGTTTGTCCAATATACATAGCAGATGGACACTGTTGGCACATGATGGCATAAATTATATTTCTGGATGAACAGGAACATGTGTTCTTGATCCTGTAACTGACATGGTTAGGTCCAATAATGGTGTCAGCAGAATAAATATGAGGAAAAAGCTGGCAACGGGGTTTGTTGCAAGGGAAAGTTCCAGGGTTGGTATTAGTGTGGTATGTCCTGTGGTTGTTGGTAAGAATCATCCTGAGGTTAGGTGGTTGTCTATAGGAGACTATGGGTCTGTCTCCCAGAGCCTCTCGGAGTGTAGTACTCTGGGAGACAGACCCATAGTCTCCTAGGGTGTGTCTAGACTACATGGCTCCGTCGACAGAACCATGTAGATGAGGCAGGACGACAAAGGGAAATGAAGCAGTGATTTAAATAATCGGCGCTTCATTTAAATCAAAACAGACGCCGCGCTGTGCCGATCAGCTGATTGTCGGCACAGCGTGGCAGTCTAGATGGGGATCTGCTGACCCCAGAACCCTTCATCGGCAGATCCTTTATGTCTTGTGAAATGACGGAACCATGTAGTTTAGACATAACCCTATAGACAACCACCTAACCGCATCTCAGCAGGGCAGGGTTTGGGAAGAGGGAGCATGGGGCATTGGAGCATGGGGCCTGTCTTAAGAGGCAGAGCCCTGGTTCTAAGATTTCAGAGCTCATGAGCTCTCTCTCTCACTATCTCTCTCTCACTCCCTACCCCATACCGCATCTTTGCAGAGCGGAGGAAGGGGCAGACAGAGCTGGACAGTTTTCCCTGTCTTAAAGAGACAGTGCATGGCTTCTCTCTTGCCAAGCAGCAGCTGGCCCACACACTCTCTGTGTCACTGTCACCTCCCTCCTGTGTGTACCACACTTTCTCTGTCCCACATAGTCACTGGCACACACACACTGCCACACACACTCTCTTCTTTCTGCACCACACAACCTCAATCTGTGTCACCAAATCTATCCCTCACACACAGAGGGTGTGTCTAGACTACATAGACTACACCTCTCTGTCGACAGAGAGCTGTCGATTAGGCACATCGAAATTGCTAATGAAGCAGGGATTTAAATATCCTATGTTTCATTAGCATAAACATGTCCCCTGCTTTTTTTTAAACGGAGCTTTTTCGAACCCCCCCCCGGCAATATAGACACAGATCTGTCGAAAATAAACCCTTTTTCGACAGATCCTATAAACCTCATTTTTTGAGGAATACAGGATCTGTAAAAAAAAAAAAAAGGGGGGGGGTATTTTCGACAGATCTGCATCTAGACTGCCAGTTTTTTTCGAAAAAACTCAGTTTAGAAAAAAAAGCAGTGGCCATGTTTATGCTAATGAAGCGCGGGATATTTAAATCCCTGCTTCATTAGCAATTTCAATGTGCCTGATTTGCATCCCTCTGTCGACAGTCTAGACATAGCCAGAGTGTCTCTCTCTCTCACTCATACACTTCCTTTTTCTTGCACGGTGCATGTGAGGCCACAGTGTTGGGGACGGGGACACAAAGGTGAAAATGGGGACAATGGAGTGGTTCTCTTATGTTGAGCGGCTGTATCAGTGGCCTCCATCCATACGGGGTTCTGCTAAGTCCTGTCTTTGCCCAAAGAGCTTGAAGACCCGTTCCCGGATCTGCTTGGTCTTCAGGCCATAAACGACTGGGTTCAACATGGGGGGGATGACGAGGTACAAGTCAGCCAGCAAGACTTGGATGTGACGCGGAAGGCCAAGGTTCAACATTTCTATGTACATAGAAAGGAGCCCTCCCACGTAGAAGAGCAGGATGACACAGAGGTGGGAGCCGCAGGTGCTGAAGGCCTTGAGACGCGCCTCGTGAGACGAGAGGCGCAGGACAGAGCGGAGGATCATGCCGTAGGAGAAGGCGATGCAGATGGCATCTCCTCCCACTAAGGTGGTGGCCACCACAACGCTGTACTTGTCACTGACTGACGAGTCAGTGCCTGCCAGGTCCACCACAGCCATGTGCTCGCAGTAGGAATGAGGGATGACAGTCGATTTACAGTAGGGCAAACTGGTTAGAAAGCAGATGAAGGGTGTCACGACCCCCACCGCTCTCGCAAGGGACAGCAGCCCGATCAAGGCAATCTTTGGGTTGGTTAGGATGGCCTTGTATCTCAAGGGGTTGCAGATAGCCACGTATCGGTCTATGGCCATGGCCAGGAGCACCCCCGACTCCACCGCAGCGAAGGTGTAGATGAAGAACATCTGGAGGAAGCAGGACTCGTAGCTGATCGCTCTGGCATCCAGCCAGAAGACGCTCAGCATTTTGGGGACAACAGCCGTGGAGAAGACCAGATCGATGACAGCCAGCATGGAGAGGAAATAGTACATGGGCTCATGGAGGGTCACATCCTGCTTTACCACGAAGAGGACAACACCGTTTCCTAGCAGAGCCAGCACATACATGAGGCTGACCGGGATTGCGATCCAGATGTGCTGAGATTCCAGGCCGGGGATGCCAGTCAGCAGGAATGAAGGGGAGTTAGGGCAGGACTGATTGTAGATTGACATGACCTTCTGCAGACGCGAGTCTGTCAATTTACAACGTTCTTTCCCTGTAATACAAAAATGAAAGGGCTGGGATTTTTTGGGAGTTGAGACATGAGTGCTGTCCAGGTCTTTGCCACTGACATGTAGGGTCACCTTGGGTCTGTCCCTATCCTGATCGGTGACTCAGTTTCCCTTTTCTTCCTTTGTCTTGTATATTATCTTTGTAAGTTCCTAAGTGCATGGACTCTCTCGCATGCATGTGGGTGTACAGCTACTGACACGGTGAGGCCCTGATCTCAGCTGTGGCACAGTCACTATTGTGCCGAGAGATAAGGAGTGTAGGCCACAGAGACTTCCATGCCAATCTCCTCTTTCCCCAGCCTTCAAGTGTAATCGGGAGACCTAAGAGCTGCTTACGGGGATCCTGCTCCATGCTCGGAGATAAGAGGAGGAAGACCAGGGCTGTGGTCACAGGATAATGACTTGGAGACAGCAGACACCCCTGGCTACTCCCTGCATCCCAATCCCTTGCACAGCTATTGTAGTGGGTTGTGCCAGGGCTGAGCCTAGCCTGATATGTACATGGGAAAATGAACCAGAGAGAATTGCAGCTGTTTAATCATTGCAAATTACAGCCGGTACCTCCAGGGCATCTATTTACCTATCCCCATACTCTCTCTCTCTCTCTAGCTAGCTATCCAAATATACGCTCATAGAATCATAGAGCTGGCAGAGATTTCCAGAGGCATGAAGTCCAGCCCCCTGCCCAAAGCAGGACCAACCCCAACTAAATCATGCCAGCCAGGGCTTTGTCAAGCTGGGACTTAAAAACCTCTAGGGATGGAGATTCCAGCACCTCCCATAACCTATTCCAGTTTTTCCTAATATCCAACCTAGACCTCCCCATCTATCTATCTATCTATCTTTTTGGCTGATCTTCTGTATAGCACAGGGCATTAAACTTCACCCAAGTACCCTCCATACCCTCTCAAGTACCCTCTCACTAAAGTATCTTCCAGAAAGGCCTCCACTCCTGAACTGAAGACCTCAGGAGATGTAGGGCCCATCATGTCCCCAGCAGTCTGTCCCAATTGCAAATCACCCTCTCCTGTATCAACATGAGCTTCATTTCTCATCTGGATTTGTCTGGCTGTAACTTCCAGCCTGTGGTTCTCGCTCTGCCAATAGATTAATGTGTCCTTTACTAGCTGGGATTCTCACCCCAAGAAGATAGAAACCTTAGTCGAGTCATCTCTTGTTAACCCTGATCAGCTGCATGGTATGCCCAAACCAGCCCCCAAAGCAATTTTGTGGTTCTCCTCTGCACCACATGCTTTTTCAACATTGCTTTAAAATGTGGACACTGCACCTGGCCGTCTTCTAGTGTCTTATTTCCCTATGCCGTACACAGTGGTAAAGTCTCTGTCCTGCTCCATTCACACATCCCCTCTTTACACAGCCCAAGGGTCACGGTAACCCTTTTGGTCCAGGGTGGCCTGGTGTGCTGAAGCATCCCTAGTCTGTGTTTGTCAGAAGCTGTGAACTGTCAAAGGGGAGGGATCACTTGATGATTGTTCTCTTCACTCCCTCCGGGGCACCTGGCATGGGCCACTGTAGGGAAACAGGCCACTGGGCTAGATGGACCATTGGGTTGACCAGGTCTGACCATTCTTATGTTCCTATTCATCACGATGGACTCCAAATTCAAGTTCCTGGTGATAGGAGTTTCTGTGTAAGAAAATTACCATCTGAGAGATCTGTAATGGTGCCCCAGCCGTACCCCATCCTGAGCTCTGTTAGTCAGCACATTGACCTTGTGCGCTCATAGCCCTGTTGTGCTGAGTTATTAGCAATTCAAATACAGGGAGCAGTGCATTTAATATCGGGGGGGGGGGGGGGGGGGGGCACCTCACTTACTTCCTGAAAAGGCTGCCACTGGTGTTTTTAACTTTCCCATCACCCAAAGTATCTGTAATGCCAGTTACATCATTTCTCTTCTCAGCAGTGTGAAATCCCAGTTCCTGTCGCTTATTGCCACATCTCCTGACACTGATGTATGAGCCATGGAAACATTTACCTTCCTGTCAGTCTCCTGACATAGAGGCCTTTCCAAAGAGCAGCTCTTGCCTTCTCCTCTTGGCCCATCTACTCAAACAGCCCAACACACTCACCTACCTCCTTGCAGGTCTCCTGCCGCACCTCTCTCATGCTTCTGTCCTGCTCTGCCCGTGTCTGTGTGTGTGTGTGAAATGTCTGCACAACGTTGCAGGGTCTTTATAATTCATCTCAGCTAAACCTGCTGGGATCTGTGCAGCACAGGGCCGTCTCTGAGGACTATGGCCTCTCTAATTGTGCTAGTCAGTTAGGAGAAATGGGACTGGCCCTAGATGGGTTCTCACTTCCCTGCTCTGCCTTGCCAGCCCCCGGGTATGGAAAGCACCAGGACGGTGGTGCAACCTCGTGTAGCTGTGCATATTAGGGGTAGTGGGGTTGGTTGGATCTTTGTGTGTAAACAGAATTTCTCCAGGAAAATCCTCTCTGCTGAATGTCTGTCAAGTCAGTGCCACACCCTAAAGCAGGGCATAACAGAGCTCCCTGCTCAGCAGCCGGCTGTGAAAGGATGCCCTGCCTGTGGCCATGGATGGAGCTCACCCTGTATCTCCTGGCAATTCTCTATTGGCTAAGCCAGAAAGTAACTTCCTCTGTGCGCTGGCTCCATCACAACACCTCCCTGTCCCCGCCTTGGAGCTTTCGTCACCACCTTCAGGGCTAATAACTGGAGGAGCTGAGAGTCTCTTGTGTCATGTTGCCTTTGGGCAGCTGTGGCCACAGCTGTCCCCAGAGGGTTCTGGGAGCCCAGGGAAAGCACCTGTATGGTTCCCAGTGTAACTGTAGGAACAGGTTTTTAAACTACTGCAAGTGGAGGTATAGCTCAGTGGTTTGTGCATTAGCCTCCTAAACCCAGGGCTGTGAATTCAACCTTCAAGGGGGCCATTGAGGGATCTGTGGTAAATCTGTTAGGGTTGGTACTTGGTGCTGCTATGAGGGTAGGGGACTGGATGTGATGGTCTCTCAAGGTCCCTTCTGCTTCTAGGCGATAGGTGTATCTCCATATACTTCAGTAGCCCATTAATATATAGGTAAGCCCTTAAACTACAGTCTCTGGTTAAGCCTTTACAGTTGAAGCAAAGACACAGGGCCCTGATAAGCTGTAACCAGAAGCTTTGCAAAAACAGGATGAACACAGGAAAACAACCCTGTCTGTTTATAAGCTAGGCAGCACAACACCAAATGGGAAGGAATAATTGGGTACCACTATCATGAATTTCACACACACACACTCCAGGTTATGGCCCTCCGAGGTCCCCCACAGTCTGCATGGGAAAAAGACAACAGCTGCCCTCTTGAGGCCAACCATGAATTGATGCCTAGGAACTAGAGATAGCACCCCCCTTTAATAGGGTGGCCAGGTGCCTGGTTTTGAACCGGACAGTCCAGTATTTGAGCTTACTGTTTGGGGAACAAATTGAGAAAATAGAAATGTCTGGTATTTTCTAACTAAGATGTAATATCGATTGTGATGTCATGTGAAGTGTGTCCAGGATTTTTGTTGAAACCATTTGGCAACCCTACCATTTAACGAGCCCAATTTGCAAATTTACCAAAGGCATATTATAACAGGTGCTTGCTGCGTACTTCATTGGCTGCGTCTAGATTGGCATGATTTTCCGGAAATGCTTTTAACGGAAAA
>CM057845.1:310047212-310063394 GCA_030068395.1 Apalone spinifera
GAAAAACTGGCCAGTCTAGACACAGCCATTCTGTTTTGTTTTTTGCTTTATACTCCTAGACAAGCACCTATGAACTGCACCCTGCACCTGTCGGGAAAAGCACCATTATCACTTCTATGGATCCCAACTGGAATGTAGCTTTACCTTGCAATTCTTGAGGGGAGCGGGGGCATATACTTGTGTTTAGCCATTGAGTTAACCTGAGCCATGGGTGGAACTACTATGTAATCTTTTAGACTATTGTCTAACTGGCTCATCTTACCTTGCTGCTAGAACCTATCTGGGGCTCGGGAACTCTCTTCACCCATCAGCTCCCTATATAGTCTATTGTAATTATTTGCTCGGTAGTGTTCGCTGAGCCCAAGTGGCAAGGTGGCACTCTGCCAGTGTTGTGCCACCCTCCTGCTTGAATCTACGTGGTGTCTGCATTTTTAGTTTCCAACAGTAACATTTTTTATACAGGTGAAATCTGGTTACAGTGAAATTCCAGGGCAGCTGCTGGCTGCAGGTTATATATTGATGACATCTGGCTGTAGAGTCACAATGTTGTAACATTCTTAGCTTTTGTTTAGAATGATAACGAAGTTCCTGCAATTAACAGAACCTCACAGGTGTCTGATGGGCTGGGCTGTGTCACGGCGCTCCTGTCAGAATGTCACTGTGCCCCACAATCCCCACCAGGAGGCCTGGGCCTTTGGGGCTGTATCGTGCAAGTGTTGTTTGGAGAAGTCCTGAGGCTGCTCCGAACTGTACAGGCCACAGGACTGAGGAGATACCACTGGCTCCCTGGCCCGGCTCTGTTCTAGTCTGTTCCATTCGGGGCCTCATACCATGCGCCTCAGCACGGTGTGTGAGCTCCTTCCCCTAGCGCCTCACGTTAACGCCTTTCACACGCTGGCTCCCCTCCCTGGGGGAAATGTGTGGGGCAGAGCGGTGTGAGAGGAGGTGGTCTGTGCCTGTGGAGTAGAGGTTTGGGAGGGTCCCTAGCTCTGGGGAGTGTGTTTCACAGTCTCAGGCCAGACCACAAGAGAGCTCTGTCTCCCGCACTGATGCCCTTCGCCCTTCATGCCGAGCCTTCCCCTGGGCCTGGGAGTTGCGTTTGTGTCACGTCCTTTGCACTACCCAGCAGCAGTTCAAACATACAAGCTCAGCTGTTTCTGAATTTTCTGCCTCCCTGTCACCAAAGAAAATGGAGACAGATGGAAACGTTTATTAGTACTGTGCAAAAGGAAACTGCTCAAGGCTTCTGAGACCCTTCAGAAGCAAAATTCTCCCCTGGCTACCATGGTCATGTGTCACACCCGTGGAGGTTCTTTTGGTCTGGCTGAATTTCTGCGGATCACCGATCTGCCAGGCCCAGCAGTGCAGGGGTATTTAATTCATCCTTCTGAAACTCCAGAGCTACGTCTACATTGGCATGATCTTGCACAAATACTCTTTAATGCAAGAGTTCTTGCTTTAAAGTATTTGCACAAGAGAGCATCTACACTGGCATGTGGCTTTGAGCAAGAGATGTGCTTTTGCACAAGAGCATCCATGCCAGTGTAGACGCTCTCTTGCGCGAGAAAGCTCCGATGGCCATTTTAGCCATCGGGCTTTCTTGCACAAGAAATTCACGTTGCCTGTCTACACTGGCCTCTTGTGCAAGAACAGTTGCGCAAGAGGGCTTATTCCTGAGCGGGAGCATCATAGTTCTTGCACAAGAAGCACTGATTTCACACATTAGACCATCAGTGTTCTTGCGCAAGAACTCCCTGCCAGTGTAGACGGGCAGCATGTTTTTGCACAAAAGAGGCTGCTTTGGCGCAAGATCGCGCCAATGTAGACACAGCCCAGGAGACAATAAGGCCACGTCTTCATTAAATGGAAGATCTACACTGCCACGATCAATCGTCCAGAGTTTGTTTTAGTTGGTCTAGTTAAGACTTGCTAAATCAAACTCCGAGGGTGCCCCCATTGGCAGTCAGTAGTCCTGCTTCTGCGAGGAGTAAGGGAAGCTGATGGACCATTGTTCCCTTTGTCCTTCCACCATGGGGCCATTAGAAACTTGAAACAAGGACCGTCAACTCCAGTTAGTAATTCACATAGTTGGAGTTGCGTATCTTGATTTGATGTTCCTGTTTAGTGCAGACCTGGCCCAAGATTCATTAGATGGGATTCCATTGCCTTTTATGTGAGTACTTGCTAATCGGCAAGAAACGTTTCTATCCCTTTGGTTCACTCTCCATGCCTTGACGCCAAAGTCACAGGGGCATGCCGACACTTTGGTGTCAATTTTGGAAATCAAAGAATCTGCCCCATGGAATGTAAGTCAACCAAGAAATCCATGGAACAGTCATGAGATGGCCCTTAGGTTATCTCCAAATTCTAAGCTCTGGGTTCTCACCACAGTGGCTCACAGCAGATGTTTTGTGTCCACGCAGGGCTCTAACGATGGGGGGAGAGAGGGAGCCAACGGAGGAAGCCAATGGAGGAGACGGTTGCATAGTGAAGGTGCCGAGGGAGGGGCAGTAAGTGTAGCCAGAGCCAAAGGGCAGGAGGCACAGGGTGTGAGTGACACGGAAACTGGGATGAGACAAGGGCTTGAGGACAGGGAAAAGAGGAGACGGATTACCAAGGGCTTGCACTGGGTCCGGGAGGGGCAACTGTCAGAGAGGTGACCTCCACTAGTTGCCCACATGTGGATGGTGAGATGCCCCCACCAGAGCCAGGCTCATCCCCTAAAACTATGGCAGACACAGAGTGGGCACGGGATTGCTGGGACAGGGACGACGGTACGAGATGCCGTGGTGGGCCGGTGGAGTGGGAAAGATGGTGCACGGCACTCCATTCATCACCTCGTCTCTGCACCTGTTGCACATTCCAAAGGCTGGCTGGAGCTTCGCAGCAGCGCGGTGAAGCCCTTTGCAGCCTGGGCGTGTTCCCTCCATGCGGGCTCAGCCCTGGGGCTCCTGGGACCTCCTCCATGAACAGGAGAGCTGAGGAGGCAGCAGGCAAGGATGGGTTAAGAGCCAGCTGGCCTTGGTCTGGCCTCCTAGTGCCGCCCCGGCAGGGCCGGATTAAGACCTTTAGAGGCCCTAAGCACTGAAAAGATTATGGTGCCCCCCCCCCCATGTATTTTTTTTATAATGGAGATTGCCTGTTTCCTAGAACTGGAAGGGACCAGTCCCCTGCCTTCACAGCAGGACCAAGTACCATCTCTTACACATTTTTGCCCCACATCCCTAAACAGTCTCCACAAGGATTGAACTCACAACTCTGGGTTTAGCATGCTAATGCTCAAACCACTGAGCCATCCCTCCCCCCAACTCAAAATAAAAACAATACTATTCCGGAAAATCTCTTTTTAAAAAAAATTTTGTGGTGCCCCTGCTTTGCTGGTGCCCTAAGCACGTGCTTAGTCTGCTTATTGGGTAATCCAGGCCTGCGCCCCGGCTCCATGCATGGTGCAGGGGAAGGGAAAGCTAGAGAGGGGGCTTGGAGTCTCCTCACTTCCCATTAACCGCGCCATTGGCAGTCCTGTCCATCCATTGTTCTTCTGTACAGGGTGTGCACGGCCCAAAGCACAGCGCTGCCTCCCAAGACACTGCACCCTGGATTGTGGACAAGATGCAGCCAGGGAGAGCGGGGTGGAAGGAGCCCTGCCTTGTGCCACGTGATTCAGGAAGGTGAGTATGGAAGGGGATGTGGCTCTTTCAGACCCTGGGCAGTAGGAGCAGGAAGGGGCAGAGGGAATGGGCAAGCCCCCTGCCTCAGTGTGGGCTGTTTGGATAGTGTGACCTGAACCTATCGACCATGTGTCTAACCTGTCCGGTGCTGATATCAAACCAGGATGGTAGCTCTGCTCTCATGCACAGAGGCTGCTGTTTTGAAAAGTGTTTTGCTCTGCTCCCGCCGTGGGTGCCCTTATGCATCATGTGTGGGATGTCACATTGGCCAGGGTGGGGTGGTCTGCACTGCAAAATGCCATCCTCCTTGGCCTTACCCGCACTGTGCCTGTGAAGTCACACTGCTGGGGGTGGGAACATGCAGAAAAAGAGGGGGACAATGGAGGGGTTGTCCTGAGTTGTGGGACTGCCTCATTGGCCCGCCCTTGGTACTGGAATCTGCTAAGAACTTTCTTTGCCCAAAGAGCTTGAAGACCCGTTCCCGGATCTGCTTGGTCCTCAGGCCATAAACGACTGGGTTCAACATGGGGGGGACGACGAGGTACAAGTCAGCCAGCAAGACTTGGATGTGACGCGGAAGGCCAAGGTTCAACATTTCTATGTACATAGAAAGGAGGCCTCCCACGTAGAAGAGCAGGATGACACAGAGGTGGGAGCCGCAGGTGCTGAAGGCCTTGAGACGCGCCTCGTGAGACGAGAGGCGCAGGACAGAGCGGAGGATCATGCCGTAAGAGAAGGCGATGCAGATGGCATCTCCTCCCACTAAGGTGGTGGCCACCACAACGCTGTACTTGTCACTGACTGATGGGTCTGTGCCTGCCAGCTCCACCATGACCATGTGCTCACAGTAGGAATGAGGGATGACAGTCGATTTACAGTAGGGCAGACTGGTTAGAAAGCAGATGAAGGGTGTCACGACCCCCACTGCTCTCACAAGGGACAGCAGCCCGATCAAGGCAATCTTTGGGTTGGTTAGGATGGCCTTGTATCTCAAGGGGTTGCAAATAGCCACGTATCGGTCTATGGCCATGGCCAGGAGCACCCCCGACTCCACCGCAGCGAAGGTGTAGATGAAGAACATCTGGAGGAAGCAGGACTCGTAGCTGATCGCTCTGGCATCCAGCCAGAAGACGCTCAGCATTTTGGGGACAACAGCCGTGGAGAAGACCAGATCGATGACAGCCAGCATGGAGAGGAAATAGTACATAGGCTCATGGAGGGTCACATCCTGCTTTACCACGAAGAGGACAACACCGTTTCCTAGCAGAGCCAGCACATACATGAGGCAGAGCAGGATGGCAATCCAGACGTGCTGAGATTCCAGGCCGGGGATGCCAGTCAGCAGGAACGTAGAAGGGTCAGGGCAGGACTGATTGGAGGCTGACATGACCTATGGCAGATCAATCGATTCACAACGTTCTTTCCCTGCAATACAACAATGAAAGGATTTTTGGGGGGGACTTGAGATTTTGTTCAAATCTGACTTGAGTTGGTTTATTCAGCCCAGTGTTCAAACCTTGGTGCTCAGAAGTTACACTCCTGAATTGGTAGCATGGTCTGGAGAGGCAGAATGGTCTGGTGGGGGGGCACTGGACAACAAGCCATAACACCTGGGTGCTGTGCTGGTTTCTGCCCCTGACCTGCTGGGTCACCTTGGGCCTGTCACCACCCTGATCCATGGCTCAGTTTCCATTTCCTTCCTTTGTCTGGTCTATTATCTTTGTAAGTTCTTCTGGGCATGGGTTCTCCTGCATGCATGTGTGTACATACAGCCCCTAGGACAGTGAGCTCCGATCTCAGCTGTGGCCCACAATCACTATTGTACTGACAGATGGGGCATGTATGGCACAGAGACTTCCCTGCCCTGCCCCTTTTCTCCAGCTACCTCCAAAAACCAAGTGCAATTGGGAGACCTAGGAGCTGTTTACAGGGATGCTGCCCCAGTCTCGGAGATAAGAGGAGGAAGACCAAGGCTGCGGTCACAGGATAATGACTTGGAGACAGCAGGCACACCTGGCTACTCCCTGGTCAGCCCAAGCCCTTGTACAGCTATTGCAGTGGGTTGTGCCAGAGCTGAGCTTAGCCTGATGTGTCTATGGGAAAATGAACCAGAGAGAATTGCAGCTGTTTGATCATTGAAAATTGCAGCTGGTGGCTCCAGAGCATCTCTCTCTCTCTCATAGACTCATAGACTTTAAGGTCAGAAGGGACCATTATGATCATCTAGTCTGACCCCCTGCACAATGCAGGCCACACAATCTCACCCACCCACTCCTGGAATAATCCTCTCACCTATATCTCAGATATTGAAGTCTTCAAATAGTTTAAAGACCCCAAGATGCAGAGAATCCTCCCGCTAGTGACCCGTGCCCCATGCTACAGAGGAAGGCGAAAAACCTCCAGGGCCTCTGCCAATCTACCCTGAAGGAAAATTCCTTCCCGACCCCAAATATGGCGATCAGCTGAACCCTGAGCATGTGGGCAAGACTCACCAGCCAGACACCCAGGAAAAGTTCTCGATAGTAACTCCTATCATCCCTCCATTGGCCTATTTACCATGGATAGTGAAAGGTCAATTAGTTACCAAGATCATGTTATCTCATCAAACCATCCCCTTCTCTCTCTCTCTCTCTGCATCCCCATCTCTCTCTCTCTCTCTCTGCATTCCCATCTATCTATCTATCTATCTATCTATCTCCCCCCAAACACTCGATCTATTTATCTGTCTGCTTGTCCCCATTTACCCACCATTTCTTTCTTTCTTTCTTTCCCTCCTATATCACAGAGGGGCATAGAACTTCATCCAGTTACCCTGCATGGAGTCCAATATTATGAGTCTGACTAAAGCAACTTCCAGAAAGGCCTCCACTACAAAATGAAGACCTCAGGAGATGCAGGGCCCATCACGTCTCCAGGAATCTGTGGCAATGGCAAATCACCGTCACCTGTAACAACGTGGGCCTCATATTTCATCTGGATTTGTCTGGTTGTAACTTCCTGTCCAAGTTCTCGGTCTGCCAGTAGAGTGACGTGTCCTTTACTAGCTGGGATTCTCACCATGAAGATAGAAACTTTAGTTGAGTCATCTCTTGATAACTCTGATAGGCTACACAGTTTGAGCTCTTCATGTCTCTCATTTCCAGGCATTTTCCCAGCCCCCACACCGATTTTGGTGTTTTCCTCCTCTCTGATTTTTCAACATTTCTTTAAAATGTGGATACCAAAAGTGACTGGCTGTGTTCTCATGTCAGTGTCCCCAGTGCCTTACACAGCGGTAATGTCTCTGTTCTGCTCCACTCACTCATCCCCTGTTTATACAGTACCCCGTCCTGCGCACTGTTAGCGAGCACATTGATCCATTCACTCTCATGGCCCTGTGGTGCTGAGTTATTAGCAAATCCAAACACAAGGAGCAGTGTCTTTACTATAGAAAGGACCTACTTTACATCCTAACAAGGCTGTAACTGGTGTTTTTAACTTTCCCATTCTGCCAACTCTCCCATCAGGTATCTGTCATGCCAATTGTATCACCCCTCTTCCCATCGGTGCAAAATCCCAGTTCCTGTAGCTTATTACCAAGTCTCCTCGCAGTGGGGTATGATCCATGGAAACATTTTCCTCCCTTTCAGTCTCCTAACACAGAGGCCTTTCCAAAGAGCAGCTCTCACCTTCTCCCCTCGTCCCCTCTATTCGAACAGCCCTACCCAGTCACCTACCTCCTTGCAGGTCTCCTGTCTGTGCTTCCTCATGCCTCTGTCCTGCTGTGCCCGTGTCTGTGTGTGAGTGTGAAATGTCCGGGTAATGTTGCAGGGTCTTTATAATTCATCTCAGCTGAACCTACTGGGATCTGTGCAGCACAGGGCCGTCTCTGGGGACTCTGGCCTCCCTGACTGTGCTAGTCAGTTAGGAGAAATGGGACTGGCCCTAGATGGGTTCTCACTGCCCTGCTTTGCCTTGCCAGCCTCTGGGTACGGAAAGCACCAGGACAGGGTGGTCCAACGTAATTTAGCTGTGCACATTACGGGTAGGGGGGTTGGTTGCATCTTTGTGTGTAAACAGAATTTCCCCAGGAAAATCCGCTCCGCTGACTGTCTGCCAGGTCAGTGCCACACCCTAGAGCAGGGCCTATCAGAGCTTCCCGCCCAGCAGCCGGCTGTGAAAGGATGCCCTGCCTGTGGCCATGGATGGATCTCATGGTGGATCTCCTGGCAATGCTCTATTGGCTAAGCCAGAAAGCACCTTCCTCTGAGCCCTGGCTCCATCACATCACCTCCCTGTCCCCGCCTTGGAGCTTTCATCACCACCTTCAGGGCTAATAACTGGAAGGGCTGAGAGTCTCTTGTGTGAGATTGGCGTTTGGGCTGCTTTGCTTATGTAACCTACACACCCAGGCTAGGTCTACACTGGCGGCTTTTTGCGCAAGAACATCTTGCACAAGGGTTCTTGTGCAAGAATTCTTGCGCAAGAAAACGTCCACACTGCCATGTGCGAGCTGTGCTGTTGCGCAAGAGCTCCCATGGCAGTGTGGACGCTCTCTTGCGCAAGAAAGCTCCAATGGCCATTTTAGCCATCGGGCTTTCTTGCGCAAGAAATCCCTGCCGAGCGTCCACACTGCCCTCTTGCGCAAGAGCTCCTGCACAAGAGGGCTTACACCTGATAAAAAAGAGCGTAGCTCTGGCGCAAGAAGCCCTCTCTTATCACGCCGTACTGTACATTTCCTTGCGCAAGAGCAGGCGGGCAGTGTGGACACTCTGCAGATTCTTGCGCAAGAACGGCTGTACTTGTGCAAGAAGCCGCAAGTAGACATAGCCCCAGTGTGGTTACTGAGCAATGCAAGTGGTACCTAGACCACAGCAATAGTTAAGACCAAGAGAGTTCTACAGCATGGGCTGGGAGCCAGGTGTCTTTTAGCTCAGAGGGTAGAGGCCTGGTTGTTTGCCCCTCGTTGTCCTAGGGACGTGATGTCTCTGGCTCTGGTGGCACGAAGGGGACAAAAGGCAGCAGACTGGAATGGGGGGGACTCCTAGAGCCAGTGCAGCCAGCACCTGCCTCTGAGGGTAGAGGCTCTTATACTCCACTTCAGAGGTCCCAGCTTCAAATCTGCCTGATGGTGGTTACACTAAGGCTATCCCTAGACGGTTTGGAGTCCAGGACCTGTCACCTGTATGGAGCCCCATTTAACATTTTTATACAGGTGAAATCTGGTTACCGTGAACTTCCAGTACAGCTGCTGGCTGCTGGTTAAATATTGGTAACACCTGGCTGTAGAGTCACAATGTTGTTACATTCTTAGCTCTTGTTTAGAATGATAACGAAGTTCCTACAATTAACAGAACCTCAGAGGTGTCTGATGGGCTGTGCTGTGTCATGGTACTTACATTGCAAAATCCAGCTTCCCTGGCCTTCCCCCAGCTGATGGGGACCGGCTGCTGGCCTCACCTGTGCTAGGAGGAGTCCCTGGACTGGTGGAAGGTCTCGCTGCCAGAAAAGGAAGGGTCCTTCCCTCCAAGGTGGAAGCCTGGAAGGGCAGAGACAGGCGTGGGGCAGGCCAGGTCAGGCTGTCTTGTGCAGGTGGCTGGAGTGTCACAAGTAGGTGGAGCACTAGGACCCTGCAGCAGCCAGCAGGCAGTGCCAGCAGCTGGAAGAGCAGAGTCTTACTGATTGAGTAGCCTGGTGGAGGGTTGGAGGGGTGGGGGGAGAAATGAATATGGGGGGGTTGACTCCTGCTTCCAGCACCAGCCCCTCCCATGCTTTTGAAGCGTGGGCCTCCCTAAAGCACAGGGCCTGGTTGTTTGCCCCTCGTTGTCCTAGGGACGTGATGTCTCTGGCTCTGGTGGCACGAAGGGGACAAAAGGCAGCAGACTGGAATGGGGGGAGTCCTAGAGCCAGTGCAGCCAGCACCTGCTCCTTGCCTCTTTCCCAGTCCTCGGCAGGGGTGTGTTCGGGGTCTGACAGGAGCAAAGGAGCAGGGTCAGAATGTCACTGGGCCCCACAATCCCCAGCAGGGGGCCTGGGCCTTTGGGGCTGTATCATGCGCTCTGAGGCTGCTCCGAACTGTACAGGCCACAGGACTGAGGAGATGCCCCTGGCTCCCTTGCACGGCTCTGTTCTAGCCTGTTCCATTCAGGGCTTCATACCACGCACTTCAGCACAGTGTGGGAGCTCCTTCCCATAGTGCCTCACGTTAACACCCGTCACACACTGGCTGCCCTCATCTCCCCAAGGGAAATGTGTGGGGCAGAGCGGTGTGAGAAGAGCCATCAGAGAAATGCCCTGTGCAGGGGGAATAGAGGGAAAGAGGTTTGGGAGGGTTCCCGGCACTGGGGAGTGTGTTTCACAGACCCAAACCGAACCACAAGAGAGCTCTGTCTCCTGCACTGATGCCCTTTGCCCTTCATGCCGAGCCTTCCCCTGGGCCTGGGAGTTGCGTTTTTGTCACGTCTTTTGCACCAACCACAAACCAGCACAATGTCTAACATACGAGTTCAGCTGTTTCTGAATTATAGGCCTCTCTGTCACCAAAAAACATGAGATTGAAGGAAATGTTTATTAATGTTGTGGAAAGGGAAACTGCTCAAGGCTCCGGACCGCATTCATTGGCAAAACTGTCCCCACAGGTATCCATCACCCCTCGCTACCGCAGTTATGTATCTCATCCTTGGAGGTGCCTCTGCTCTGGCTGAATCTCTGTGGATCGCCAATCTGTGAGGCCTACCAGCACAGAGGTATTTTATTCATCCTTCTGAAACTCCAGGAGACTACAAGACCATGTCTTTACTAAATGGAAGATCGAGACTGCCATGATCAATCTTCTGGAGTTTGATTTAGTGGGACTAGTTAAGACTTGCTAAATCAAACTGAGAGAGCCCGCTATTGGTAGCCAGTACTCCTCCTTCTGTGAGGAGTAAAGAAAGCTGATGGGAGCATTTGTTCCCTTTGGCCTTCCGCTGTGGGGCTGGCTGGGAAACTAGAAACAACGTATGTCGACCCCAGTTAGGTAATTAATGTAGCTGGAGTTGCGCACCTTGATTTGTCGTTCCCTTTTAGTGCAGATCTAAAAGTGAACAGATCTTGAATGGAATAGGAGATACAGCTATAGGAGATACCGTTGTGGGTTGGAGTCTCCACCCAGCAGCTCAAGCCCTGCCCACCCTGGGAGCAACCAGACAGCCAGCACAGGATACAGAACCCATGAAAGATAGGGAGATAGGAGCGGGCTCAGCTCTGGAGTGGCCTAGGACTTAGGGCATTCACCTGGAGGACATGTGGTGGTGGGTTCAAGTTTATTCCAAGCATCATTAGATGGGATTCCATTGCCTTTTATGTGAGCACTTGCTAATCAGCAAGAAATGTTTCGATCCCTTTGGTTCGCTCTCCATGGTTTGAGGCCAATGCCTTGAGTTCAACTTCGGAAATCAAAGAATCTGCCCCACGGAATGTAAGTCAACCAAGAAATCCATGGGACAGTCGTGAAATGGCCCTTCGGTTATCTCCACGAAGCAGCCAGATTCTGAGCTCTGGGTCCTGACCACAGCGGCTGATAGCAGATGTTTTGTGTCTGTTCAGGGCTCTACCGATGTGGGGAGAGAGAGGGAGCCAACGGGGGAAGAGAGGAGACAGTTGCATAGCAAAGGTGCAGAGGGAGCGGCAGTCAGTGTAGCCAGGCTGGGCCGAAGGGCGGGAGGTTCAGGAAAAGAGTGAACTGGTAACGAGGGTGAGGCAAAGGGCTTGGAGACAGGGAGAAGAGGAGAGAGGTTATCAAGAGCTGTGCAGGGCTCAGATGAACACGGCTTGCGCTGGCCCTGCGGAGGGGCCACTGCCAGAGACGCAACACCGCAAGTTGTTCTCCCCGCGGCTGGGTAGATGCTCCGGCCGGAGCCATTCTCATCCCCTAAGATTGTGACGATGGTGCAAGATGCCATGGCAGGCCGGTCACGTGGAAAAGACGGTGCCCTGTGCTCCATTCATTACCTCATCTCCCCACCCATAGCACATCCCTGAGGCTGGCTGGGTCTTCAGAAAAACATGGTGAAACCCGTCTCCTTCTTGGCATGTCCCCTCCATGAGGGCTCAGCCTTTGGGCTCCTGGAAATGCCTCCATGAACAAGAGAGCTGCTGAGGCAGCAGGAAGGGACGGGTTCAAAGCCAGCCAGCTACATGCATGGTGCAGGGGAAAGGACAGCAAGACAGGTGGGCTGGCATCTCCTCACTTCCCAGTAACCCCACTGCTGGCAGTGCTGTCAATCCATTGTTCTTCTGTACAGTGTGCGCACGGCCCAAAGCGCTCTCGGTGCGGGGCTGTCTCCCAAGACACTGCGCTCTGGACTGTGGACAAGATGCAGCCAGGGCCAGCCATGGAGAGTGGGGTGGAAGGAGCCCTGCCCTGTGCCACGTGACATGGGAAGGTGAGTACGGAAGGGGATGGGGCTCTTTCAGACCCTGGGTAGTAGGAGCAGAGGGGCAGAGAGAATGGGCAAGCCCCCTGCCTCAGTGTGGGCAGTTTGGATGGTGTGACTGCAGGGTCAAACTACCTACGGATCATTTGCCTAACCCTGTGCAGCGCTGGTTTCTCTGCTCTTATGCATGGAGGGTGCCGTTTTGCAGCGTGCATTGCTCCACCCCCGCTGGTGTCAGCTCTTATGCTTTTTGTGTGTGATGTCACAGTGGTAAGGCTGGGGTGGTCTGCACTGCAAAATGCCATCCTCCATGCTCCATGATTGACATGCACTGTGCATGTGACCTCACATTGCTGGGGGCGGGTTATGTAGGAGAAGATGGGGACAATAGAGGGGTTGGCCTGTGTTGTGGGGCTACATCAGTGGCTACTCTTGATTCCAGATTCTGCTCACATCTTCCTTTGCCCAAAGAGCTTGAAGACCCGTTCCCAGATCTGCTTGGTCTTCAGGCCATAAACGACCGGGTTCAACATGGGGGGAACGACGAGGTACAAGTCAGCCAGCAAGACTTGGGTGTGACGTGCAAGGATGAGGTTGAACATGTGCAGGTACATGGAAAGGAGGCCTCCCACGTAGAAGAGCAGGATGACGCAGAGGTGGGAGCCGCAGGTGCTGAAGGCCTTGAGACGCGCCTCGTGAGACGAGAGGCGCAGGACAGAGCGGAGGATCATGCCGTAGGAGAAGGCGATGCAGATGGCATCTCCTCCCACTAAGGTAGTGGCCACCACAACGCTGTACTTGTCACTGACTAACATGTCTGTGCCTGCCAGCTCTAATATGGCCATGTGCTCACAGTAGGAGTGAGGGATGACAGTCGATTTACAGTAGGGCAGACTGGTTAGAAAGCAGATGAAGGGTGTCACGACCCCCACCGCTCTCGCAAGGGACAGCAGCCCGATCAAGGCAATCTTTGGGTTGGTTAGGATGGCCTTGTATCTCAAGGGGTTGCAGATAGCCACGTATCGGTCTATGGCCATGGCCAGGAGCACCCCCGACTCTGCGGCAGCGAAGGTGTAGGTGAAGAACATCTGGAGGAAGCAGGACTCGTAGCTGATCGCTCTGGCATCCAGCCAGAAGACGCTCAGCATTTTGGGGACAACAGCCGTGGAGAAGACCAGATCGATGACAGCCAGCATGGAGAGGAAATAGTACATAGGCTCATGGAGGGTCATATTCTGCTTTACCACGAAGAGGACAACACCGTTTCCTAGCAGAGCCATCATATAGATGATGCAGATCGGGATGGCGATCCAGACGTGCTGAGATTCCAGGCCGGGGATGCCGGTCAGCAGGAACATAGAGGGATCAGGGCAGGATTGATTGGAGGCTGACATGACCTACGGCAGATCAATCGATTCACAACGTTCTTTCCCTGCAATACAACAATGAAAGGGGTGGGATTTGGTTGGGAACCAAGACAGTGTTCAAATCTAGCATGAGCTCATTTGGTTTATTCACACCAAGTGTTCTAATTTGGTGCTTTAAGTTCCATTCCTAAATTGGCAGCATGGTCTGGAGAGGAAGAGTGGTCCGCTGGGGCGCACTGGATGAAGAGCCAGGAGACCTGAGTGTTGTCCAAGTCTCTGCCACTGTCTTCATGGACCAAAAGTCAAACTCCTACAGATTGCATGGAAACTTTTCAAAAACACTCTAAAAGAGGCTCAATTGAAAAGCACACCCCAAATTAAAAAACAGAGCGAGAGAACGAAAAAAGTGCCGTTGTGGCTACACAATCAAGGAAAAGAAGCAAGGAGAGATAAAAAAAGCATCTTTTTAAAAGAGGAAGTTAAATCCTTGTGAGGAAAATGGAAAGGAGCATAAACTCCATCAAATGAAGTGTAAAAATATAATTAGGAAGGCCACAAAGGGATTTGAAGAGCTAGCCAAAAAATTAAAAATCACAGAATTATAGAACTGGAAGGTATCTTGAGAAATCATCAAGTCCAGTCCCCTGGCCTCATGGCAGGACCAAGCACCATCCTGATCATCCCTGCCAGGTGTCTGTCTAACCTGCTCTTAAATATCTCCAGTGATGGAGATTCCATGCAATTAAACAGTAACCATTCTTTTTAGGTGACAGATCTGAGGAACTGTCCCAGACTGAGGTGTCATTAGAGGAAGTTTTGGAACAAATGGATAAACTCAACATTAACAAGTCACCAGGACCAGATGGCATTCACGGAACAATTCTGAAGGAATTGCAATGTGATACTGAAGAACTATTAACTGGTTTGTAACCTATCCTTTACATCATCTTCTGCACCAAGTAATTGGAGGATACCAATGTTTAAATATGACACCAATATTTAAAAAGGGCTCCAGAGGTGATCCTGGCAATTACAGTCTGGTAAGTGTAACTTCCGTACCTGGCTCATTGGTTGAAACTGTAGTAAAGAATAGAATTATCAGATGCATAGATGAACATAATTTGTTGTGGGAAAAGCCAACATAGTTTCTGAAAAGGGAAATCATGCCTTACTAATTTACTAGAGTTCTTTGAGGTGGGTCAACAAACATGGGGACAGGGAGATCTAATGGATATAGTGTACTTAGATTTCCAGAAGGCCTTTGACAAGGGACCTCACCAAAGGTTCTTAAGTAAACTAAACTGTCGTGGGATAAGAGGGAAAGTCCTGTCGTGGATTGATAACTGATTTAAAGATAAAAAAATAAAGAGTAGGAATAAATGGTAAGTTTTCTGAGTGGAGAGGTAACTAGTGCTGTCCTACAAGGGTCTGTCCTGGGACCAATCCTATTCAACATATTAATAAATGAACTGGAGAATGGGGTAAAAAGTGAGGTGGCAAAATCTGCAAATGATACAAAACTGCTCAAGATAGTGCAGTCCAAAGCAGACTGTGAAGCGCTTCGAAAGGATCTCACAAAACTAAGTTACCGAACAACAATATGGCAGATGAATTTTAATGTTGATAAATGCAAAGTAATGCACATTGGAAAACATAATTCCAGCTATACATATAAAATGATGGGGACTAAATTTAGCTATAAAACTGGTCAGGAGAGAAATCTTGGAGTCACTGTGGATAGTTCTCTGAAAACATCCACTCAATGCGCAGCGGCAGTCAAAAAAGCAAATAGAAAGTTAGGAATCATTAAAAAGGGAGAGCTAATAAGACAGAGAATATCTTATTGCCTCTATAAATCCATGGTACGTCCACATCTTGAACACTGCATACAGATGTGGTTGCCTCATCTCAAAAAAGATATATTGGCATTGGAAAAGGTTCAGAAAAAGGCAACAAAAATGATTAGGGGTTAGGAACGGGTGCCAAAAGAGGAGAGGTTAATAAGACTGGGGGTTTTTATCTTAGAAAGGAGGAGACTAAGGGGGGATATGGTAGAAGTCTATAAAATCACAATTGATGTGGAAAATATGAATAAGGAAAAGTTATTTACTCGTTCAAATAACATAAGAACTAGGGGTCACCAAATGAAATTAATAGGCAGCAGGTTTAACACAAATCACAGGAAGTTTTTCGTCACTCAGCGCACAGTCAATCTGTGGAATTCCTTGCCAGAGGATGTTGTGAAGACCAGGACTTTAATGGGGTTCAGAGAAGAGCTAGATAGATTCATGGAGGTTAGGCCCATCAATGGCTATGAGCCAGGATGGGTAGGAAGGGTGCCTGTAGCCTCTGTTTGTCAGAGACTGGGAATGGGTGACAGGGGTTGGATCACTTGGTAATTCCCTGTTCTGTTCACTCCCTCTGGGGCACCAGTTGTTGGCCACTGTCGGCAGACAGAACACTGGGCTGGAGAGACAATCGGTCTCACCTCATACGGTTGTTCTTATGGTCTTATTATTTTCTCACGTTGGCCCTGCCACTTCACTGCTCTTTGCCTCAGTTTCCCCTTCCTTCCTTTATTGTGTCCATTTTCTTTGTAAGTTCTTGTGGGCATGGACTCTCTGCCATGTACATGTGTGTGTACAGCTCCTAGCACGGTGAGACCTCGGGCTCAGCTGTGGCCCACAATCACTGTTGTGTTGACAGATGGGGAGTGTAGGCTGCAGAGCTTTCCCGGCCCTGCCCTCTTTC
>CM057845.1:310092231-310112061 GCA_030068395.1 Apalone spinifera
ACTTTTCTGTTAAAAGTATTTCCGCAAAATCATGCCAGTCTAGACGTAGCCAAGGAGTTTTTAATAGGCAGCAGGTTTAAAACAAACAAAAGGATGTTTTTCTTCACTTAGCGCACAGTCAACCTGTGGAACTCTTTGCCAGAGGATGTGGTGAAGAGTATGACTTTAACAGGGTTCAAAAAAGAGCTAGATAGACTCATGGAGGTTAGGTCCATCAATGGCTATTAGCCAGGATGGGTAGGAATGGTGTCCCTAGCCTCTGTTTGTCTGGAAATGGATGACATGGGAGGGATCATATGATTACCTCTCTGGTATTGGCCACTGTCGGCAGGCAGGATACTGGGCTAGATGGACCTTTAGTCTGACCCAGTATGGCTGTTCTTATGTGCAGCCTGCCACACTCGTGTAAACCTGAAGTGATTCTGGATTTGCACTTGTATAAGTGAGAGCTGAGTGAACGGTCGTTTAGAAGAGAACAATTTATTTCCATGACAAAACAAAACAAAACAAAAAAACCCTGCAAAGAAACCACTGAGTAGTTAAAAAATCAGGGGTGTTTGGGTTGCACTCACAACTGTCATTTTCTTATTTTTCCAATTACACGGTGAGACTCTTTATTGTACAGATGTGTTGTTATGGGAGATTTCAGTCTGGGGGATATATATGTTGGCAGAGAGATGTGACAAAGCTCCCCCCTACCTGAGTGAGTCCCCAATGGGGAACATGCCAGCTTCCTCACTGGCCATCATGGGGGAGAGGGAAGAGGGCTAGCCCGACGGTCTCTGCTTGTCCTCTGGTTGGGTCAGGCCCCTTTCCAAAGTAGCCTTTCCCCTCCGGTGCGTCTCACGGTCAGGTCAACTCTCCTGTATCAAGTAGGGAGTTGGGGGCATGAGGCAGACTGGGTTCCAGCCCAGGCACCCTCTCTGCAGAGTCTCTTGACTTATTTGTGTGATAGCCGGGGCTGCACGTAACATAGGCAAGGGCAAGCCCTGCCTTCCCAAAACTGCCCATGCTCTGGCTGTGTCAGATGTGTCACCTACACAGAACAGCTCATTTAACCCAGAGGCCAGTGGGGAATTCTCCCCATGACTTCAGTGGGAGCAGAATACACACTAAGGTCACATCTCCACTTACCAGGGGATTAACCTTCCAGTGATCCATCTTCCGGGGCTCAATTGAGAAGTCTAGAAAAGACACATTAAATCAAATGTTGAGGGCACCCCAATTGTCCATGGTACTCCTTGCAACTGCAATGAGTAAGGGAAGTCAACGGGAGAGTTTCTCCCATCGATAATCCGCTGTGGGCTTGCCCCAGAAAACTGATGTAAGGTATGTTGACTCCAACTATGCAATTATCGTGGCTGGAACTGTGTATCTTACATCAATTTTCTCTTCCAAGGTTGAGCTGGGCTAAGAAATGTGCATCTCCCAGTACCAAGGTCCACCTGGTACAATACATGTAAACAAGTTAGGTTCATTGCTCGTGACTTGTACTGATACTGTAAAAGCTCTGATTCTTGCAGAGAAAAATACACGGGTTTGTATGATTAGTGTTAATGCAACATGACTCCACTGGAGATGGATCCAATTCTTCCAGAGCTGATGCTGACCCCAAATATGTATTTAATTTACAGGATCTGTTCAATCCATGTGTTATGGGTTCTTGAAAGGAAAAACATTGATATGTTATTTGCAAGAAGATAGCATGTCAGATTCCAACGGCACTGGTTCTGACCTGTCCTTGTTCTTCCTGACGGGCATCCCAGGCCTTGAATCCATGCACCTCTGGATCTCCATCCCCTTCTGCTCAGTGTTCATCGTGGCCCTGCTAGGAAACTGCACCTTGTTGTATGTTATCGGGACAGAGCCCTCCCTACACAAGCCCATGTTCTATTTCCTCGCCATGCTGGCTGTCATTGACCTTGTTTTATCCACAACCACTATGCCAAAAACACTGAGCATCTTCTGGTTTAATTCCAGGGAGATCAACTTTAGCGCCTGCCTGGTGCAGATGTTTTTCCTTCACTCGTTTTCCATCATGGAGTCTGCTGTGCTGCTGGCCATGGCCTTCGACAGGTTTGTGGCCATCTGCAACCCCCTGAGGTACGCCACCATCCTGACCAATTCAGTGATAGCAAAGATCGGGCTGGCGGCTTTGACCCGGGCGGTTGTGTTAATGGTTCCTCTGCCCTTCCTTGTGAGGAGGTTGCCCTATTGCCGGTCCCATGTCATCTCCCACTGCTACTGCGAGCACATGGCCGTGGTGAATCTAGCCTGTGCCGACACCAGGATCAATAACATCTATGGCATCACTGTAACTCTCTTCATCGTGGGGCTGGATCTGATGTTCATCGCCCTGTCCTACGTCAGGATCCTCAGGGCTGTCTTAAGCCTGGCGTCCCAGGAAGAGCAGGTCAAGGCTTTTGGAACTTGTGTTTCCCACCTTTGCGCCATCTTAGTGGTCTACACACCAGTGCTTCTCTCCTCAATAATTCACAGGTTCGGACACCACGTCGCCCCGCACGTGCATATCCTGATGGCCAATTTCTACCTCCTCTTCCCTCCCATGATGAACCCCATTGTGTACGGTGTGAAAACCAAACAGATCCGGGTGCGGGTGCTTTCCTTGTTCCGAAGGAAAAGCCTCTAGGCTGGTCAGGATGGGGACATTGAGCAATCAGGGAGCAGAGGTTGCATCTGATGTTTTCTGAATATATGGAACATCATTCTTGTGGGGGCTTTGTGTGTGATCGGATGGGAACTCCCCCACCCGTTGACAGGAAACAAATACACTGTTTCCTACAGGAGCCTAGCACGGCTGTCCAGAAGGTTATCTTGGCCATGACCTTGTCCTTACTCTACCCCAGGGGTGGAGAACCTTTTTGGGTCGGGGGCCACTGACCCACAGAAAAATCCATCAGGGGGCTGCACACAAGTGAGAAGCAAAAATAAACCCTCACTGACATGGCTCCCGACTGAAGGAGAAAGACCCTCCCCACATTCTTCTCTCACACCAGAGTGTAGGGGGCCCAGGCTAGCAGATTGTGTGTTCTAGCCCTGTGGAGAGGGGAGGGGGGAAGCAGTAGCGGCTTGGGGGGGCTGGAGCACCAGCATGGGCTCCCCAGTGCTGGGGGGAGCCCTGAGCCCCAGGGGAAGCCGGGGGACCTCATCCAGTCCCTGGGCCTTAGTTTCACCATCCGTGCTCTACCCCATGTGTACAGCACTGGTAACAAAGTAGAGCGTGAAGGTGCTTTGCAACGTTTCTTGCTTTGCTGCAACATCTGGCCTTTAATTCTGTACACACACCCCCCACAGCCACATGCATACTGCAGGAAAGAATGCTTTAGCCATGCCTGAAATTTGGTCTCCACTGACAGGGAGCAACACACCAGAGGCCATTTAGGCACTAGAATAAGTGATGACCACTGGGCTCGTCTGTCCCAAACATGCAACTGGGGTATCTTCCATGTGCCAACTTGTGTGTGTGTGTGAGAATCTGGCCTGACTGGCGATGTCTGAACGTTTGGGAGTTTATCCTCAGTTGTTTTACAGTATCAAGTTACAGTGGGGGGAGGTCTAGGTTGGATATTAGGGGAAACTATTTCCCTAGGAGTGTGGTGAAGCACTGGGATGGGTTCCCTAGGGAAGTGGTAGAATCTCCATCCATAGAGGTTTTTAAGTCTCAGCTTGACAGAACCCAGGCTGGGATGGGATTGGTCCTTTGGACAGGGGGCTGGACTGGATGACTCCTGAGGTCTTTTCCAGCCCTAGGATTCTATGATTCTATGATCACACAACAGCACAATGCACCAAGTCAAGAGTGTGTGTGTGTGTGGGGGGGAGAGGGGATGAGTGAGTATGTATTTGCCCAAAGTACCCTTGAGGACTCCCCAAATTCTTGACACACTGATCTTAGTATTCAAAGAATTCAAAGTTCTCTTTCTGAGATTGACAATAAATTGAAATGAAATGGAGTAATATGTGTGTGTACACGTAGGAGCGTACATGTACATGTCAATAAACTACTTGGGAAAGAGTCCTGCTTTGTTTTGTTCTCCTCTTTGTTCCTATTCACTAATATATGCTGTCTAACATATAAATACAGAGCTCATTAATAATATTTGTGATCTGCACCATCTGCGTTAAATAGCAATCACATTAACCACAAAAGTTGTTACAAAGGAGCTAGAAAAGTTCATTAAAAAGTTGGATAAATTCCTGGAAGATAGGACAACCAATGGCTAATAGCCAGGATGGGTAGGAATGGTGTCCCTAGCCTCTGTTTGCCAGAAGCTGGGAATGGGCGACAGGGGAAGAATCATTTGATTATTCCCTGTTCTGTTCGTTCGCTCTGGGGCACCTGGCATTGGCTACTGTTGGAGGACAGGATCCTAAACTTGTTAGACATTTTGTCTCACCCACTATTGCTGTTCTTACGTTCTTCACAGTGGATAGCTGAAATTATACCCTAATCCTGTTTATTCATGTAAGGTAAGTACCCCATGACCCTATGTGTTTGCACAATTAACCACTTGGCACAAGGCGATAAAAAATGTGTTAAAAGAAAGATACAGTGATTTGTATGTGTCACGGCTCAGTTCCTCAGTCTGGTACTTCAAGTGTAGATATGGGGGCTAGCAGAACAAACTCTGTAAGAACCTGTCTCTGTAGCTCCCAGAGACAAAACTTGTCTAGTCTCAGTTTCCCTGAGATCCCCCCCCTCCAAAAAGACGATCAGTCACTGCCACCACCAAGTGTAAATAAAAATATAAAATAAGCCCTTTTCCAGGGCAGAGATCACTTGGAATCCCCTCCCTGAGGCAAAGCTATACCCCCAACCTCCATTTTGCTTGGAATTGGGAAAACAAACAGAGATAATCCACAGAGAACAATGGGGCTCTGTTCCTCCTGGGTAACTTAGGCACATAGGTTTAAGGACACAAAAATAAGCAATGCGAGTTCACCAAAACAAAAAGAAAACCCTTTTATTATTAAAACAAGACTACTACTGTTGGAAGCATAATAAATGACTGGGTGTTAAAAGCCATGGATTGAAATAGATTTAGAGAGAATTCCTGGGCTGTAATACCTTAATTACAAAAGAGAAAAACAATTAACCAGCTCAGACAGGATTTCCAAACCCCCAAACAAGGAAAACAATAAAACTTGATGGACTATCTAAACTTTTCCTTATTTACACATTTCAGTGAATTCAAGGAATCTGTTCCTGGGAGAGTCCATCTCTCCTGCCACCTGGGGGAAAATTGCTCTGACCCAAACCAAAGGAAGAGAGAGAGAAAAAAAATCCTCTCAAAGTTTGAAATTCCTTATCTGCATTTCATTGGTTGAATGCCCAAAGCCCTCTCCCTCAGGTGCATCTCTAGAGTTGCTTAACCCTTTCCTCACCCTGCTGGTAAGTCAGACTCTCCTTTGCAGCTCCGATTCATGGCAGTAAGCAGCCTGGGTTTTGAGCAATTCGCCCTGAGCGGACGCCCTCAGCGGTGCCCAGACCCGGCCCGGTCCGTCACACAGACCCAACAAGTAAATAACAGAACACCACCGGGCAGCACCTACAACTCCCAGCTTACACCCCTCCAGTGCATCATTGACAATCTACAACCTATTCTGGAAAACCATCCCTCACTCTCACAGGCCTCGGGAGACAAGCCAGTCCTCGCCTGCAGACAGCCCCCCAACCTGAAGCAAATCCTTTCCAGCAGCCACACAATGCACCACAGACACACTCACCCAGTGATCTACCCCTGCAACAAATCCCTTTGCCAACTCTGTGCACACATCTATACAAGAGACACCACCACCGGACCTAACCACCCCAGCCTCCACATCAGGGACTCATGCACCTGCACATCCTCTAATGTGATCTATGCCATCAAGTGCCAGCAAGGCCCCTCTGCCATGTGCGTTGGCCAAACTGCACGGTCTCTGTGGAAAAAGACTAAATGGGCACCAATCAGACATCAGGAATGGCAACACACAGACACCTGTAGGGGAACATTTTAACCTCCCTGGCCATTCAGGAATGGACTTGAAAGTCGCCGTTCTTCTCCAAAAGAATTCCAAAAACTCGTTACAAAGGGAGACAGCTGAACCGCAATTCATTTGCAAATCCAACACTGTCCATTTAGGATTATAGAAGGGTCTCAGCTGGCTAACGCAGTACAAAGGCAATTTCCCCTTTGTGGATATTCACTTCTCCACACCAAATGCTGTGAATGGCCCACTTGCACCCTACTTGGTTAGTTTCATTCACACAAGCAACTTCTTCCTTATAGACACCCCTGCTTGAGTCACTCCCACGCCAATGCATCGGATGAAGTGGGTTTTACCCATGAAAGCTTATGCCCTACTACATCTAAGTGCACATCTACACTAGGAAATTATTTTGACATAACTTATTTTGAAATAATAATGCCCAAAATAACTATTTCAAAATAGTGTGTCCACACTACAGGGAAGCCTCAAAATTAGCCCGAGGCAGGCTCCCTTTTTTCTGCACCATATTAGTTATTGGGGCTCCTGAGTATAGTTCATAACAGCTTAATGAACCAAAGTGCGGTCAAACTGTACAATTTATCAACAGTCCCAGATAGGCAGGAGCAATGTTCCCTTGAGCCTTTTCCATCCATGTGTGGAATAAATGTTTCCATGTGCACTGAGGCATGTGCAGATGTGCACCACCAGGAGAAACAAAAAGCCTAGCTCTGGGTGCTAATCAGCTGGGTGGCACTGGAATCTCTCCTGAGCAGTCGCCCAAGCACACAGCTTACAGGGAACACTGGTCAGAATTTCTGCATGTAGATATCCCCGCAGAGAACATATGGCATATTGTGGAAAACATCTGATTTCTGGCACCCTCTGCGGTACATCGGCTCCACCATGGCCAAGGTCGTTTCCCCATAGTGCAAGGGGGGCATGCGTGGAGCTTGGGGAGGACATGCAGGTGTGCTCCCCCAATTTTATATATTGATAGTGAGATGGGCACATGTAAAAGGTTTTGACACCCCCAAAACAGCTGGAGTTATGGCCCCCTCCATGGGCAGGCCCCCTCCCAGCTGCAAGGCACCCGGCACCGCCATGTACCATTGGAAAGCAGATCCATGATGAGGAAATCCATGATGGAAGCTGGCCACCAGCCCCCCTAATGCTGGAGTGGTGTCCAGCGATGGTCCCTGCCCAAGGCTGGAGGTGTCGGAAGGAAAGCGGAGCTTCTGGGCAGTGAGCGAGGAGAAGGAGCTGTCCCCCAGAGATGGCTGCAAGGTTCCTGGTTGTTCCTGCTTGGAGCGGCCACACCCCATTTTCTGTGGCTTTTGGGTTCCTAGGAATATCGACCTTGCTGCTCCTCAGGGACTAGGGCTGGGCGGTGCCCCTCTGTCTCCACCTGCACAATGATTTGATCTGGGCTGCCACAGGGAACAGCTGGGCCCATCCTGAGCTCTTGGCTCTGCCCAGCATTGGCCACCCCAGAGCCCTGCCCTCGTTGCCAAGCGGGGACAGCCTGTGAGGTGTCCAGGTCACGGCATGGGTGACTGTGGCAGGCCTGCCAGGTGTCTGCTTTTCCACCAGAATGTCAGGTCGAAGAGGGAATCTGGCAGCATCTGGACAGCACAGCGGACCGGACACTAGACGTGCCTTTACCAGCAATAACAGGCCTCTGCCTCCAGGGGGCCGGCAAGAGCAGCAGCGGCTGCTGGAGCATGGAGACCAGCTCTGCTTAGTAACTGCTGGTCTTCCTGCCCACCAGCCTGAGGGAGGGACCTGGCTGCCTCCCAGGCCAGCCTCCAAAGTAACTACCAACACTGTCGGGGGCAGAACCTGTCTATGCCAGGCCCCACTGTGCCCCAGTTTCCCCAGCCTCTTGCTCCAGGCTCTGACTCCCCATCCTGCTGTACCCTGATTCCCCCATCCTGGCCTTTCACTCCAAACATTGCCCCCCACTCCACTGTGCCCCGGTTTCCCCACCATGTCCCTCTGTGCCCAGATTGGACAGTCTCTATCAGGTCCTCCCAGCCTGGCTCTGCAGGCAGGCGGTGAGTCCCAGGGGATGGGGGAGTGACCGATGGGGGTAGGGGTGGAGAGTAAGCAATGGGGGGGGTTGCAAGTGGAGGAGAGGGCTGGGCCTCAGAGTTAGAGGTGAGGCAGAGGGTGTTTCCTCAGTGGAAGAGGCGGGGAAGGGGTGTGGCCTCAAGGAAGGAGGCGGGGCAGGGGTGCTTGGTTTTCGGAGATTAGAAATTTGGGAACCCGAGGTGAATGCACACAGTGGGCTGCTGAGGGGAAGGGTGTGGGGGGACTGGCTGTGGCATGTGCCTGGTTCCTTCACCCTCTTGCTGGCCCTGGTGCTGCTGAGGCGAGAGGCCGCACATGCCCTGCGGTGCCCTTCTCCCTAATGGCTGTGTGGCGGCCCAGGGAGGACAGGCCCCTGGCCTGATTTCTCATTGATCAGCCTGAGGGGATGCTGGCTTCTGGCCTGGTGGGCAACCTGGCAGGGGGTGCTATCCAACCACTTATATTCATAAAGGGGGTAGAAAAATTTAAAATGTAAAGGTTCAGTCCCTCCCCCTAAAAGAGGCCAAATCATGCTCCCTGGGGCCAGCCCCATACTTTTCCTATTGCTTTTGCCTGTCTGCGAGGTGCAGCTTTGCCTGACCTCAAGGTCACTTGCCTGGCTTGGCTCCAGCAGCTGCCACATGGGCAAGGGGTCCAGCAGCACCAGGGGACCAAGCACAGGGCCAGTTCTGAGTCAACAGGAAACCCACAGGTAGGAATGGGTCAGCCCCAGCCCAGGCTGGAACTCCTGGAGGGTGGGTTGTTTCCAGCCATGGCTTCAAAGGCCCCCCCTCACTGTGGACATCTGAGCATTAGCCACTCTGTGACCATGGTTCAATCCTGCCTCCCTCTCAGGGTCGCTGTGCAAGACCTGAGCAAACACCAGGGCAGGTGCCTGGTCCCATGGGGCCATAGTGATCCCACAGGGGGCCCAGCACCGCGTGCCTCAGATAGGCACAGAATTTGTTCCCCAAGTGTGGCCCTGTTTTCTTGGCTGGAAGAGTCCCCCAAATACTGAAGTCAAACTATGCTTGGGGCAGGGGAGCATTCTTCCTACCCAAATAGCAGCTGCAATGGTGCGTTGTTGCCACTTATGTTCCACCCCAGAGCTGGCTGCATGTCTGCAACGGGTGAGAGGGTCTGTCTAAAAGGTGATTGGGGGGGATTCCTCTGGGTAAAAGACACCGTGTCCATGTAAGATGTCATTCTCCTTCTCCTTCCCAAACCCATGTTCAGTTGTCTTCATACTGAAGTCCAAGCAGAGCCCTACCGCACAGAGTGCTGTCCATCACAGAGTGTGTGCACTTTTTCACCCGCCTGATGTACCCCTATAAATCCGCTGGTGCGCAAGTCAGCGGGGTGGATTTGCACTTTTTTGTGGCTGCATGCAATCTGGCCTGCACGTGCACGTTGTTGAATATTTGGCCCACGTGTTTTCATGTAGTTGTCAGTATTGACACCTACCGAGGAGGACAATCAGGGGTTAATCTACATTCACCACTTGCTGTGACTCTCTAGGCTCCAAATTAAAAGTACTTTTATAATGACATACATCTCTGGATTCCCACCTGAGGAGTTACGTCCACAAGGTGTTATAGAAGGTATAAATACTCTCCCCTAAATGATACTGGCTAAGCATAGTCATGCAGCTTTTGTGTGACTGCAGCAGGTGTTGAGAGTGGAGAAGACCAACCCCGGGCTCAGATGAGCTGGGGTACCCAACTTTATTTCCACACCCGGTAAGATAACAGAGCAAATTATTAAGCAATCAATTTGCATACCCCTAGAAGATAATAAGGTGATAAGTCACAGTCAGCATGGATTTGTCAAGAACAAATCTTGTCAAACTAACCGGATAGCTTTCCATGACAGGGTAACACACTTTGTGGATGTGGGAAATGGGAGTTGTGGTATATCTTGACTTCAGTAAAGCTTTTCGTACTGTCTCACATGACCTTCTCTTAAACAAACTCGGGAAAAGCAACCTAGATGGAGCTACTGTAAGATGGTTGGAAAACTGGTTGGAAAACTGCTCCCAAAGATTATTTATCAGTGGTTCACAGTCATCCTGGAAGGGCCTAGTGAGGGGAGACCCAGGGATCAAGCTGGGAGAAGTTGCAAGTGCTTTGGAAGCTAGGGGCTTGAAATAACGTGGACAAATATGGAGAAAATATCTGAAGTAGATAGGATGAAAGTCAATAAAAACAGATGCAAATTACTTGGCTTAGGAAGAAATAATCAATTGCACATCTAGAAAATGGGAAATGACTGCCGAGGCTGTGGAGAGAGACTGTGGAGAGGGATGTGAAGGTCATATTGGACCACCGGCTAAATATGACTCAAGTGTTGCGAGAAAAAAGGGAACATCATTCTGCGATGTAGTAGCAAGACTGTTATAAGCAAGACAGGAGAATTTATTCTTCTACTCTACTCTGTGCTGATTTGGCATTAGCTGAGGCACTGGGTCCAGTGCTGGGTGCATTACTGCAGGCCTGGAGGGAGGGGTAGCTCAGTGGCTTGAGCATTGGCTTGTTAAACCCAAGTTTGTGAGTTCAACTCTTGGGAGTGCCATTTAGGGTTCTGGGGCAAATCTATCAGGTTTGGTACTGCTGTGAGGGCAGGGGACTGGACTCAATAATCTCTCAAGCTCCCTTCCAACTCTTTGAGATGGTATATCTCCATACTATTATTGTTGAAGTCTAACTGACTAAATCTACCAGACAAAGATAGAACAAGACCCTCTTGCTAGGAACTGAGAGTAGGCAAACTGGGACTCAAAACCAGGCACCTGTTCTTAGAGCAAGGTGAACCAACTTACCTAGGGATCTGGTTGGATCGCCCTCACCTGAAGTCTTTAAATCAAGACGTGATGCCTTTCCCAGTGATAGGCTCAAATCAAAGAGAAGTTATGGGCTTGATGCAGAAATTGCTGGGTGAAATTCTATTGGAAATTAGAGTAAATGATCAGAATGGTCCCTTCTTGTCTTGCAAATCTAAGAATCCATATTGCCCATGAAAGCTCATGATGCTATATACTTGTCTTAGTCTCTAATGTGCCACAGGACCACTCGGTTTTAAAGTTACAGACTAACATGGCGACCCCTCTGAGATGTTCCATAATTATTCATTCACCATTTTGTCTTTGGACTTTTTATACCAAAGGATTTGTCCTCTCCAAAGTCAGTTTTGAATATGTGTCCCACTGCCATGTGCTACCCTTGAGTCCTTTTGCTGTAATAGGCAGAAAGGCATCCACCTGGCTCTCCGAGCTCCTGGAACTGACAGTACATCTGCCTGTGTGGTAGTTCATGGAAGCCAACACTGCATGCCCAGCGAGCGTGGGAATAAATAGCAGTGTGGACAGTGAACCATTGCTTAGGTGAGTGGAGTACCAGCATGCCGGAACTTTAAGATACACATCCTCTGTAGTTCTCTACACTCCCAAGCAGTGCTCCCATGTCTGCCGTGTAATGTCCCACTGCCTCCCTGCTGATAGGCTTGGAAGCAGGAAATTTTAGCCATGAAACAGAATCATTTTGAGGCCTCTGACAAGTATATAAGAATGGTTGTACTTGGTGAGACCACTGGTCTATCTAGCCCTGTAGCCTGTCTTCCAACGTTGGCCAATACCAGCTGCTTCAGTAACAACGAAAGGGACAGGGCAACTGTAGAGTGATCCTCCTCATGTCAGAAGTCCCAAATTCTGGTAGCTAGAGGCTTAGGACACCTAGATCCATGCGGTTGCATTCCTGAGCCACCTGGCTAACAGCCAAAGATGGACTGGTCCTCCAGGAACTGATCAGATTCTTGGTTGAACCCATTTCAACTTCACAGCATCCCTGGCCACATGTTCCCCAGGGCGAATGTGTGTTGTGTGAAGAGGTACATCCTCATGTCTGTTTGACACCTGCGGCCTCTCTGTTTCACTGGGTGACTCTAAGTTCTTGTGTTCTGGGAAGGAGTAAGTAACACTTCCCTGTTCACTGGCCCCACACCTGTCATGATTTTATAGACCTCTATCATTTCCCACAGTAGTCATCTTTTTCCTTCTCTGTACCTCTTCCAATTCAAACGTGGATATATATTTTTGAGATGCGATGACCTAAACCAGTGTTTCTCAACTAGCGGTACAAGTGCACTTAGGGGCACTCGGAAGAAGTCTGGGGGTGTGTGTCAACACAACTCACATTTGGGGAAAATGGAATTTTTGTTTTAAGATTTACAGCGCTTTATTATTTTTTATTTTTTACACCCCAAAATTTCATCGCCCACCTGGCTATGATTAAGTTGTTTAAGCAAATGTGTTGCAAGAGTAGAAAAAAATTTAGGGGTACACCCATATTCTGGCAGTACTGTACATACCGGCAGTATTCCAGGTGTCGGCATCCCATACATTTAAACAGTGGCATTGTGATATTTTCTGTTTTATTATACATCCCATTCCTAATACTCAATTGCATTTTATGACAGATGCTGCACACCGAGCAGATGTTTTCAGAGCACTGTCCACAATGGCTCCAAGACTTTTTTGAGTGGTAACAACTAATTGAGGACTCATTATTTTCTATGTACACTTGTATCTTTTCCAATGTGCATTTCTTCGCATTTGCCAACACTGAATTTCATCTTCAGTTTTGTTGCTCTATCGCCCAGTTTTGTGAGATACCTTTGTAACTTTTCACCATCTGCTTTGGACTTCACTGTCTTGCGTTACTTTTTATCATCGGCTAATGATGCCACCTCACTGTTTACTCTTTTTTCCAGATCGTTTAGGAATATGTTGACCAGCACTGGCCCCAGGACAGATCCCTGGGGAGCCCTAATTTTGATCTTTCTCTGGTCTGAAAACTGACCATTTATTCATCTCTTTTGTTTTGTGTATTTTAATCAGTTACTGACCCAGGGGAGCACCTTCTATATCCCATGACAACTTACTTTTCTGAAGCGGCTTGGTGAGGGCCCTTGTCAAAGACTTTCCGAGAGTTCAAGTGCCCTATAGCCACTGGATCATCCTTGCACACATGTTTACTGACTTCCTTGAAGAATTCTACTAGATTGGTGAGTTGTGATTACTTTTTGGAAAAGCCAGGCTGACTCTTCTGTTCATCTATGTACCCAGTAATTCTGTTCTTTACTTCATTTCAACCAGTCCTGGTTCTAAAGTTAGGCTCACTGAGCTGTCATTGCCAGGGTCACCTCTGGGGCCTTATTTAAAAACCAGCATCACCCTAGCCACAGTGAAACGTCCTGCCATTTCACACGTGAGTTCCTTCCGAACTCGTGGGTGAATCCCATCCGGACCCGGTGACTGATTAAGGTTTCACTGACCTGTTTATTCTGAAACTGCCTCTATTGACTCCTGAAAGTGGGACAGTTCCTCCGATGTGCCACCGACCCAGAACACCTCCGTTATCCCAGGGCGCAGTGGGGAGGTCTCCCCATGACTTCAGTGGGAGTGGGATCTGACTCAGGGGCTCATTCGGTATGACTGTGCGGTCTCACAGCTCGGGTTGACAGACGCAGGTTCGTGTTTCTTGGGGTACCACACTCAGAATGGCTGTGCCAAGGTTCAGGCTCACTTCTGAAGCTGGTAGGGGACTGCAGCTCCAACGCAAGCCACACCATCTACCCAGTTTATTTTAGGGAGGTACCCCAAATCCATCAATCCGAGCTCTGAGACTTGCTGCTGCGGTCTACCTCTGGCTGTGTAGCTCTACCTTTGGTCATCACCAAGATCAAAATCCCCTCGTTAATATTGCCCAATGGATGACATACATGCAGGCAGAATACTCAGGTACATCTTGCTACATGTGGCTGAAGATACCTTGTATTTGTAGGCTGAAACCATGTGCCATGTGGCCAGGTATAAGAACACAAGAATGGCCATACTGGGTCAGGTCAAAGGTCCATCTAGCCCAGTATCCTGTCTTTTGGCAGCAGCCAATGCCAGATGCCCCAGAGGGAGTGAACAGAACCAGTAATCATCACGTGATCCCTCTCCTGTCACCTATTTCCATCCCTTGACGAACAGAAGCTAGGGACACCATTCCTACACATCCTGGCTAATAAGTATTGATGGTCCTAACCTCCCTGAATTTATCTAGTTCTTTTTTGAACCCTGTTAAAGTCCTGGTCTTCACAGCATCCTCTGGCAAGGAGTTCCACAGGTTGAGTATGCTCTGCAAGAAGAAAAACGCTCTTTTATTTGTTTTAAACCTACAACCTACTAATTTAATTTGATGGCCTCTAGTTCTTGTGTTATGGAAACAAGTAAAAATCTTTTCCATACTCACTTTCTCCATACCAATCATGATTTTATAGACCTTTATCACATCCCCCCTTAGTCTCCTCTTTTCTAAGTCTTTGTAATCTCTCTTCACCTGGCAGTCTTTGTAATCTCTCTTCACCTGGCACCTGTTCCAAGTCTGAAATCATTTTTGTTGCCCTTTTCTGAACCTTTTCCAATGCCAAAAGATCCTTTTTGAGATGAGGTGACTGTACACTGTATTCAAGATGTGGGCGTACCATGGATTTATGTTGAGGCAGTAAGATATTCTCTGTCTTATTCTCTATCCCTTTCTTAACGATTCCTAACATTCTGTATACTGCACATTTACGGCAGAATACACACTAAGTAATGTGCATCTCCCAGGTCCAGAGTCCACCAGGCAGGATACATGTAACTGTTAGAAAAGAGCAGGCTACTCAGAGATGGATGGGGTGGAAAAGCACCTTTATTGCAGATACTCATTCCCTGTTGAGATCCGAGTGAGCAACAAATTAACCCCCGGTACACCTTTTTGTCTTAGTCTATCGGTACGTATATGCTGACAGCTATTTCAGGATGCCGGAGGTATCCTGAAATAGCTACCCTGTGTCTACACAAGCCGCCTGTAATTTCAAAATATTTTTCGAAATAATGGGCATGCTATTTCGCCATCCCGATACAACCTCGTTGCATGAGGGATAAAGGGATCACTCAAAATAGTGCGTTATGTTGAATTTGGCGCCGTGTCAATGTGCTAAATTTCAAAAGAAGCTATTTCGAAATAGTTTAGAAATAAGACATGTAATTTGCCTAGCTCAAATTGCGTATCTTATTTTGACTTTAGGGTGCTGTATAAATGCATCCTCAGTGTAAATACACGTATCAATCACATCACTCTTTAAGCCCTAATTTAATAGTGTGAACACCTGTATAATGCATAGTCATAACCATAGAATCATAGAACACTAGATCTGGAAGGGACCTCAAGAGGTCATTGAGTCCAGTGCCCTGCCCTCATGTCAGGACCAAGCACTGACTAGACCATCCTTGATAGATATCTGTCCCACCTGCTCTTAAATATCTCCAGAGATGGAGATTCCACAACCTCCCTAGGCAACTTATTCCAGTGTTTAACCACCTTGACAGTTAGGAACTTTTTCCTAATGTCCAACCTAAACCGCCCTTGCTGCAGTTTAAGCCCATTGCTTCTTGTCCTAAACAAGAACATAGAACACTAGAACTGGAAGGGACCTTGAGAGGTCATCGACTCCAGTCCCTTGCCCTCAGGCATGTATACTTCAAAGCGAGTGCCAATGGATAAGGGGCTAGGAAGATAGCATTGTTAACACAGAGCACAAGCATTAAAAGTTATCTCTTTGGTACAGCTATGTTCTTATCGGTCCCTAGCAAGCAGGAAAGGAGGAAAACTTGTCTGTAAATCAATAGGGATAGTGTCTGCCCATGCTGTACCCCCATCACCATGGTAGCAAGGTCCTAGACCCTTTATTTAACCCTTGCACGCCACAAGAGGAACCAAGTGAGGTTCATTGCTCGTGGCTTGTGAAAACGCGAAATGACTTTTGCGGAGAAAAATACAACGGTTTGTATAATTAGCATTAATGCAACGTGACTCCACAATAGGTCAATCCACTTCTTCTAGGGTGGATACTGAGCCCTCCCATGTATTTAATTTGCAGGCTCTGTGTTTTGTTTCACGAGCTGTGTTTTGTTGGAAGGGAAGACGCTGACGTGAGACTTGCAAAAGATGACACAAGAAGACAACCTGCCCGGTTCCAATGGCACAGGCTCCGATCAATCCGTGTTCTTCCTGACGGGCATCCCAGGCCTGGAAGATATGCACCTCTGGATCTCCATCCCCTTCAGCTCAGTGTTCGCTATCATCCTTCTAGGAAACTGCACCCTCTTGTATGTTATCAGGATGGAGCCCTCCCTACACAAGCCCATGTTCTATTTCCTCGCCATGCTAGCCGTTGTCAACCTGGTTTTATCCATGACCACCGTGCCGAAAATACTGAGCATCTTCTGGTTTAACTCCAGAGAGATCAACTTTAGCACCTGCCTGGTGCAGATGTTTTTCATTCACTCATTCTCCATGATGGAGTCTGCTCTCTTGCTGGCCATGGCCTTCGATAGGTACGTGGCCATCTGCAATCCCTTGAGGTACGCCACCATCCTGACCAATTCAGTGATAGCGAAGATCGGGCTGGCGGCATTGGCCCGGGCGGTTGTGCTAATGGCCCCTCTGCCCTTCCTCGTCAGGAGGTTGCCCTTCTGCCAGTCCCATGTCATCTCCCACTGCTCCTGCGACCACATGGCCGTGGCGAAGCTGGCTTGTGCGGACACCAGGATCAATAGCATCTATGGGATCATCATAGCTTTCTTCATCGTGGGGCTGGATCTGATGTTCATCGCCCTGTCGTATGTCAAGATCATCAGGACTGTCTTAAGTCTGGCATCCAAGGAAGAACAGCTCAAAGCTTTTGGAACTTGTGTTTCCCATCTTTTTGCCATTTTGGTGGTCTACGTCCCAGGGGTCCTCTCCTCAGTAATTCACAGGTTCGGCCAACAAATTGCCCCATACGTGCACGTCCTGCTGGGTACATTCTACCTCCTCTTTCCTCCCATGATGAACCCCATCGTGTATGGTGTGAAAACCAAACAGATTCGTGACAGGGTGTGTCTTATCTTCTGAGGCAAAAGTGTCTAGGCTGCATCTGGTGCGCAGTCGAGTGCTGGGAAATCCATCAGCAAATCCCCCACCCCTATAAATGCAGAAGGATCATGAATGTTGAAGCATTTCCCTCCAGTATCTTGCACCCTGAACAATTTTAAAGCCCTTCACACACTATGGACGGAAGGGACCGTGTAGGCTCGAGTGGGAACACCCTCACCTTGGCAGAACATGGCCTCCTGGCTCTCCCTTAGCTGTGACAGTCACTAGGGAAGTTACACTTGGCTGTGGTCCTGCCTCATCTGTCCATCACTAGCAAGAGGTCAGGGTCTGCTCGTTCCTTGTCCGTATGAAGCATCTTACCTACCATCACGCAGTGTCTCACTGACTGAGCTAGGAATTGATGGCAGCACTCTGGCATTGCAGTCCAGTTTATTTCAGTTTTAATGAGACGAGTTCATGGATCGCAATGCATGTGACGAGGGGTGACAGAGATGCAGCCGTGTTAGTCTGGTCTTGCTGAAACAAAAGACGGGACTATGCAGCACTTTAAAGACTAACAAGATGGTTTATTAGGTGATGAGCTTTCGTGGCCCACTGAGGAAGTGGGTCTGGCCCACGAAAGCTCATCACCTAATAAACCATCTTGTTAGTCTTTAAAGTGCTGCATAGTCCTGTCTTTTGTGACAAGGGGTGTCTCTCGTAGCCAGGTCCCTACCCCTAGTCTCTTTCAACCTACCTGCAGAATCTTGACCAGACCGTCAATACAATCCAGCACCTCAGTTTTGGTGGAAATAAAGCCCAGCCCAACTCTTGAGAAATCAGAAACCAGAAGGACGCTGTCTAGCATGAAAACGCGTGTCTTTCACCCACAGAAATGGGTCCAATAAAAGATATTACCTCCTACACCTTGTCTCTCAAGGTCAGGGGTGGGCAATAAGTTTTGCAGGGGGAGTTACTTTATGAATTTTGGGACGTGGTTGCAGGCTGGTTCCGGACCCCCCGGAAGGGGTGGGGCCTCAGGCAGAAGGGATGGGGCTGAGGGCTACAGAGGGAGACAAAGAGGGTGCATGAAGGTGAAAGAGAGACACTTTGTGTGTGAGAAACAGGCTTTGTGACACAGATTGAGTGTGTGCAGCAGTGTGTATGTGACCGTGACTGTGTGCATGGCACAGAGACAGTGCTGCACCGACTGTGTGTGTGTGTGTGACACAGAGAGTGCATGTGCTGGCTGCTGCTGGGTACGTTTCTGAGAGAAGCCATGTTCTATCTCTTTAAGGGAAATCGGTCTTGCTTTGTCGTCTCCTCCCTGCTCCTGCTCTGCACTCCTCTGAGTCACCTACCATCCACACTTCAGATTGGAGCCGCTCCATGGTGTGTCTCCCTTGGTCTGATCCCTGGGCTGCAGAGATGGGGCACAGGGGCAGAGGCACACTCTGACTTCAGCCCTTTTCTCTCCCCTCCCCTCTGCACAGGTAGCAGGGGAATCCTGGGAGAAGCTGGGCTGTAGGATGCAGCAAGGTGCGGGGAGGGGCAGCTGAACACACATGGCTGGCTGTAATTAAGCCCCTTTGCTAATCAGCTGGGCGGGCCGGAGAGAAATGCTTGGCAGGTGGGATCCAGCCCTCTGGGCCTGAATTTGCCCATCCCTGTTTTAGGTCCATGGGAGCCCAACCATGAACTCCGATAGGCTCATGTCGGTCACAAATATAAATTAAGATCACGTTTTAGCCACTTTCAGCCAGAAGGATCAAACAGTTCTGTAAGAACTATGGGGCTAGTCTTCAGGTGGGACGGGCACCCCACAATTCTCACAGGCTACAGTGGACACAAGGAGGAGTCCTGTGGCACTCCAAAGACTAGTACATTTATTTGGGCATCAGCTTGCAAGGGCTGGAACCCACGAAAGTTGATACCCAGATCAATCTGTTAGGCTTTTATGGTGCCACAGGACTCCTTGTTTTTGCTGGAACAGGCCAGCATGGCGACTCCTCTGAGACTTGTCACTAGCTGTGGTGGGAGTTCAGTGGTACCCATCTGTCAGGATCAGACCCAAAGGAGGCCCCTGGAGAAGGTGAGGGAGGTCTGCGATTCCATGCTCCCAGAAGGGGCGAGGTCAAGGGCAGAAGGGGTGGGATCAAGGGAAGAAGGGGGGGGGGCTATGAAAAGTGATCAGTGATATTAACATACAAGCAAGTGTCATGCTTCATGGGGAGCTAGTGAGTCTGCTGTGAAAAGTGGCACCTGCAGGTTTGTTAATGTCACTTTTCTCAGCAAGCCCCAGGAGCTGTTAGACTCTGGATGGGAGGGCTAAAGGGGGAGGCACCAGCAGGGTTCCCTGTATGCCGAGCGCTTGGACAGCTGCCCAGGAGAGATTCAAATGCCGCCCAACTGATTAGCAGAGCACCCACAGCCGGCAGCATAGGTTTCTAATAGTGGTGCACATTGGCACATGCCCTGGTGCATAGAACAAAATTTATTCTGCACATGGGTGGAAACCATTAGAGGCAACACTGGGCACCAGGGGCCCGAAGCAATGGTAAGATGCATGCAGGGCCTGGGGAGGCAGTGGGGGCCCAGGCAATGAGGGTGATAGAGGTGAGTCCAGAAAGGCAGTGGGGTCCAGTGCAGGGGTCCTGCGCAGGTGTGCACCAAAAATTTCATTCCCACCCACCCCCTCAGCAGAGCCATGCAGCTGTGGCCCCAGCTGCTTGCAGGGGCAGGGCTGCATGGCAGGTGACTGCCCACCCCAGGAGCAGATGAGCAGCCACCACATGGCTTGTGTGGCAGCTGCTGGAGCTGGAGC